>PVJS01000059.1:0-132270 GCA_004027185.1 Glis glis
CGGCGCCCAACGCCTTGAGGGCAGCCTTTCTGGGTCCCCCGGTCCCGGCCGACACCCGGAAGTGCAACGCTAGCAGCTCCAGCATGCTGCGGGGTGCCGGGCCCCCGCGCTGCGCTCCCGGTGGGTGGCTGGAGAGGCAGGGCGCGCTGCAACCGCGCAGAAGAGCCGGTCCGCCCCGGGGAAGCAGGTGCGTGGGAGCTCTCAGCCAACCCAGCGCGGCTGCCGGCTTTCAAGATGCGGGTGTGAATGCACACTCCTGGCAGTGCACGCTTGACGCTGGGGAGTCAGAAGGGGGAGACGAGGAACCCGAAGGCTGAGAAGATTTCTGAGAGCGTGCGGCAGGACCCGGCCGCTGGGGAGCGCCTGCTCGCGCTCCCTTCCTCCTCCCCGCGCGACGCCAGCTCCTCAAACTCAATCGACACGATTGAGTCTGCAGTGGCCGAAACGGCCAGCATCGTTTTCTGTTGATGGAAAACTGCCCCCAAATAAGCCGGCATGCGTATTTATAGCAAAATTTCAGCCAGGACCCCAGTGAAGCTACATCTCCGTTTATTTCCCTCTGGTTTGGAATAAAAACGAGGGCATGTGTCGTAAATGAAAAATAAACAGAAATTCGGGGTCAAAATATGTTGTTCCTTGTGTTACCTGCAAACATAGAGATGCCTTTTACTGTTGGCAATACTAACTGGGGGACAGGCCAGTAACAGCTCATTAAAAATGATGTTGCAATAGCAAACACGTCCTTAGACTTTACAGCTAGAACATGATGTTATCAAACTCCAAGAAAATACTTCTTTATTTGTTTGGATTCTAGAAAACGGTTCTTGACTGACCTGGTCTTTACAAAGTCGAGAAATAACTGGTTCTCCACAAGCACAGTTTAGCCTTTGTCCTGTTCCCAGAGACCTCTCTCTCTCCCTCCTGTTGGGGAGCTCCACTGCCCAGCACCCAAGCCTTCCTCCCCAGTGCCATGGTGCAGCCCTGGGAGGAGGAAGGTGGCTCTGACTTGGCCTGGGTACTGGCTGCTGTGTGAGCCTAGAAACTGGCAGGCAGGCCTATGCAGAATCATTCAGCTCCCTCCTGCTCAGCCTGGCTCCCAGGATTTCTCCCAGTGCAAGAAGAATTAAGCCAGGGTGCAGCGATGTTGAACACTGAAGCTGCTCCGAGCAGGAAGCATCCGAACCTGGGCTGCAGGTTGTTCCCAGGCTTTCTGGTCACCAGATACCAAGAAGCCACTTGGTGGGCCTGTCACACCTGGACAGGGGGCTGATGTCATCTACCTCCCCCACCCAGAAAGCCTCCTACCCCAAGTCTTTGCAAAGATTGCTGGGAGGTGCCGGAACCTTTCACCAAAGAAGGTTTTTTTGGGGGGGGTGTGTGAAAACACCTTCTGAAATTCTCAAAGTCCTGAACTTTCCAGAAGGGGGAGTCAGGGCAAGCGTGTCGCCTATTCTGCGGCATTAAAGGACACCCTGATTTTACCTTCACACCTTCAGATTGTGGAACCCAGCTTTCTTTCTGCCCACCCTAACTTCAGATCCTTCCTAATCTGCACCTTGACTAATCTTCAAGTCAATGCAAATGATTTCAACTTCACCTCTAAATCCTTTCTACACCACCCAAGCAGATACACCTGTAAACAACCCGTGATGCGCTCATAAACACCCACCACACACATGCATCCACTTTCCATTTCACAACAGATGCCAGTCACAGGCTTCTAGCACACTTGTCAACATATTAGTTTGGCATCACCTCTGTGACGGAGGCACATAGTCCCACACTTTGTTCCAGGCGACCCTGGGCAGCTGGTTTTCTCCAGTGTCCTGGGGGCTAAGGCAAGCTGGGAGGAATCCTGAGAAAGGGAGCCAGGTGGCACATGAAAATCCCCAGCCAGGGCTGTCTCCTGCTGCTCCTCACAAGCCACCCGGGCAAACTAGCCGAGCTGGCTACCACCCACCCCGAACCCTCAGCTCATGTGGGCCAGGGCCTCACTCCCAACCGAGGTCCCCAAGCTGCAGGGCTCTGCAGCTCTGAGGTCTTTGAGCTCCTTCCAGCCCTGGGAGAGCGCAGAGCCAGCGCTCCAACTGTTTCTGTTGGCAACACAGATGTATTTCTTTTATTTGGTAGTAAATAGAGCACGTGTGTGTACATCAAACAACAGTAAGACAGATATAAACTTCCCCCCTGCCACTGGCTCTCATTCTGAGCAGGGACGCCCCCTCGGCAGGCTCCTGGCCTGCTAGAGTTGAAGGCCAGGCCAGAGAACCCCAGAGCGCATGCCTCTCCCTGCCTGAGAGTTTGGAAGTGGAGCTGGAAGAAAGCGGAGGCGAAAAGGTCGGTGGGATTTGCTTTCTTTTCCGTGGCTCCAAGTTGGGCGAGGGAGATGGGCTGGGGGCGGAGCCTTGGGGGCCTCTCGGGCTGTTCAGCCCGCCCCTTCCAGAGCTTTGGTGATGCCTAGCAATGTTGGTCCTCCCGGCCCAAGTCCGCTCGCCCTTGCTTCTATCCCTCTGTGTGCATGGGACACTCAAGTCTGCTGGAGAGCCACCATGGGACCCCAGCCATTGCTGGGAGGGCCTTGGACTCTCCCAGGAATCCATTTCGCTGCATCTCTCCATGCTGTCCACAGCCCGCGCCCAGTAACCCAGCCTGGGACCTCTTCCCCTTAGCAGTCCAAACTTAGACACCGCAAAGCATCTAGAAAGATCTTCCTACTGGACCGCGCATTACAGGGTTAGGGCGCAAGAATCCAGAACCCCAGAGAAGTATTCAGAGTGGTCAGGCCGGCCGACTCCGGGCCAACGCCCGCCCTGGCACGTACACGTGGCCCGGCAGGAGTGATCCTCGTGGCTCCACCTCTCAGCTTCCCGCCCACTCGCTGCCTGCCACCACGCCTTGTGCAGGCCCTCCCCAACTTTAGGGTGCAAGAGATCCATTGCGCTTGGATGTACGCATCTGGAAATGTGCACGCCGGTGAGCGCATCTCCGCGCGCAGAGCTGAAGGCGTTGACCTTTTGACCTGCAGAAAGGGAGGGGTGGTGATGGAAGAGAGTGGAGAGCCGCGCAGATAGCTAGGCTGGGTGTATTTTGGAGCACTGCCTAGCGCCTCCGACAGGGATCTGGTGCTGAGAATTGGGTTGCACTGGTCCCCCAGCCCGATTCTCCTGCGGAAGTTCCTCCGAAGGAGGATGGGTGGGGAGCGGCGGGTGAGGCGGAGAATCTGGTCCCAGACCGCGACCCAATTCCGATCCTTACTGGGTCCCATTATTTCACTTGAGAACCTTCCCCATCCTTTCACCTCCGCGACTCCCGAGAGTATCATTAGAGAGTCCGGGCCGTTTCGGAGGCCCCAGGGAAGCGATGGCTGGAGGCTGCAGCGTTCCTTCTCGGAGAGTTCCGAGGAGGTGCACCCTGATTGTACTCGCCCGAATCTTTTCCTGGGCGGCTGCTCCAGGGGATGCGCCTCTGGAGCGAAACTGCCCAACATCTGGGTTGCCGGCTTTCCAAAAGGATCCCTTCGGGTTGCGGTGCATGGAGGAGAGGAAAAGCAGTTAGGGGAGAGGTGGAGAGCGAGGGAGCCAGCTAGAGAGCTCAGAAGAGAGAGTGTTGCGCCCATCACTGAGGCTGGAGCGGCGAGGTGGAGTCACCTGGAGTACCTCACCCTAGCACTAATGTCTTAAAGAAATAGAAAGAATCCCCATCTCGGGTGAGCTCCTTCGCTGCCCTCGCCCCCCTTGGTGATGGAGTGCACGCATCAGATTTTCATCAAAGTTCTATTAAGTGAAACATAGGTTGCAGGGCACCCTTTGATTGAAACAGTTTAAATTTTAATTGTGTTTTTAATTTGACATATAGTTGCAGAAAGGAATGACACTGCGTCGCCAAGGGGCGGTCGATTTTCTTAATTTCTCCCAGAGGAATTGATGAGTCTATCAGGCCACTAGATTGGAAACCCATTAAAGCTCTCTGGTTAGGCTGTTAATTGGAACTTGATGGATGTGGGAGGGGGGGTGTCGGGACTCGGCTATGCTGATCCAATCTTCATGACTTTCTGTTTTCCAATAAATTACACAATTCATTTTCCAGCCGCAGATTACATAAATTGTACACCTCTGGGGCTCTCTTTTTCAAATAGGGAGCCCTTTTCCCCAAAAGCCTATTGCGAGATGTCATTTGCACCAAAGAACGAACAGCAGAGGCCCTTGAATGAAAATCGAAACATAATCAACGTTTATACTTAGAAAATTTATTGAGATCATTTTCTCTGGTATTTCCTTATTTTAAAGTTTGGACGCGCCATATATCATAATCCACTCGCGTAAAGGGGGGAGCAGACTGTGTTTAATATTTATCGAAGCTTGATTCCAAGATCAAACTTGTTTATGACTTCATCTGTCATTTCGGAGGGAGCCTTCTTCCACTATTACCCGGCTCAGCCAGCCTATTTCCCGACTGCCGCAGAGCAGAGAGGATCAATTTTTATTAGACTCCTCGGCAAGTTTGCTCTGGGCCGCTTTAATATTGAGCAGCCGCATAATCTCGGGACCTAAACTTTAAGCGTTCTTTCAGTCTTGGAAAGTTTATCATTCCTTGGGACCCGGTTATGCCTAATTCCTAGGAGGGTGGTGGTGGGAAATCCCAAAGATGTCCGAAAGGCAAACCTCCAGGGAGTGGGCTATTAAACAATAAAGCAGGGAGGGGCGGAGCTACCCCGCAGCTTGGAGGGTGGGGCGGGGTTTGGGGGATCTTACTGGGTTAAAGGATTGAGGGTGGAGAGACCGGGTGTCAGTGGGTGATGGTTCCTACAGCGGAGGATTCCTGGGAGTGGGTTTTGCAGCTAAGCTGGGCCCAGGAGAGGGCGTCTGGCCTCTGTGCTCGCGGTGAAGTCCGGGGATCCCCGGATGCTGGAAAGGGGTGGCAGTGAAGATCTTGTCTTTGCCCTCCCGGCCCCTGCGGTGTGACTGCCGTGGGTGCTCAAATACCACAGGAATAGAGGGGAGCCCAGGAGAGCTCCGTGGGGGCTGCAGAGCCGAGAGTCTGCCGTCTCTCCCGCACGACCTTTCTGTCCCTGCCTTGTGCCCACTGCCTCTTTTCTGGCTCAGTGGTGTGTGTGTGTGTGTGTGTGTGTGTGTGTGTGTGTGTGTGTGTGCATTTGCCGAAAGATGTGTTTGAGTGAGGAAGCATTTATACAGGTGCGGGGTATGTGGGGTGGAAGAAGTACCTCTATGCCAATAGGAGACCGGACAGGTGGAATAAAGGCCAGAGGGCTCCTTTGGACTTCCCAAACTAGCTCTGGGGGAAAGAAAGAAGGGGTCGCGAGGCTCATAGTTTTCCAGTTTAAGAGTCCTCCACACAGGCTATCGCTGCCCGCAGGCCTGGGAGCTGCTTCTCTGAGGCCCACCTCAGAGGTCCTGCGCCCCCTCCCACAGTGCCCCCTCCCACAGTTTTCTCCCGGAAAGAGGTCAACTCTTTAGGCTCTTGACCCCCCCCCACACACACACCCAGTCTCCAGATAACTAGAGTCCCTCAGTCTTCCCCGTAGCCATTCTCCAAGCTCAAAGCCAAGGCCTGACCCTTCCTTCTACCCCTCCCAAGGGTGTGGTATTGGCAACCAAACAACTTTGAACATTAAACTGGTTTCCTCGGCCTGGCCTAGTCACTTTTTTTTCTGAGCCTCGGTTTCTTCGTCTGCACAATGGGGGAATCTGCATCACGTTTGCTGTGAGGATTACAGTGAGGACTCGTGGGGAGCTCCCAGCCGGACCCTGGCACCAAGCACTAAGTAGCTCAGAAAGGCTCCACCAACTCCCTTCACCTGCCCGGGGCTTTCTTCCCCAGCTGGTTAGCTGGCTTGGCTCCCCAGGTTAACCGGCCACTTCTCTTCGGGGACTGCCTGGGTTGGCTCAGGGTGCCTGCGAGAGGACCAGGGTTAGAGTTAGACTTTGCTTTCTTGGACTCTCCACTTTGCCCCCAAGAGCTCAGGAGCGCGCCAGAGGGGCGTGTGCCCGGGCCGGGGAGCCTGCGCCACCTCCGCTCAGAGGAGGACGCACAAATTGTATTTCAGCACCGGGTCCTTCCGGGTTAATGAGCTGACACCATGATTAAAGCTGACCATTTGTAATGTGTCTCGACCCCGCCGCAGAGCCCTGAAGAGGTTAATGCGGTGACGGAGGCCGGCACCTGCCCCTCGCCGGCCTCCCGGGCCGCGGCGCACAGCCCCTGGCCCCCGCCCCCTCGTCTGCCCCTGTCCCGGCTGCGCGGCTGACTCCTAATCAATTAGCCCATTAACGAGCCCTTGGAGGAGTTAAGTAGGGAGAGTTCTGCCACCGCCAAGGCCGCAGTCGGTAACTCACCGCGGCTAATGATATTATAAGCGCTTTACTCAATAACCCCGAGCGGTGCGGGAGAGGAAGGAACTGCGTCGTCATGGTGGGGGCGTCTGGACCTTTGTGGGAACCGATTCCACAGTCTTTCCTCGCCCTTGGCTGCATTTGGGGTGCAAATATCCAGAGAAACAGGCCCCCTGGGTATCTGGGCAGAACGGCCAGTGGCCGCAGCCCGAGGAACGGGGTTGTCTGGACGCCTTGGGCCTTGCCTCAACCGTTTCGGTAAAAACTATAGTTTGTGCAGACGACTGTGGCCTCAAACCCTCTTGCCTACACCGGGGTGATTCTAGATCTAGGAATTAAAGGAGAGAGAGAGAGAGAGAGAGAGAGAGAGTGCAAGGGAGCCAGGGCTAGGAAGGAGCTCACGAGATGGAGGGAGGGAACCACGGGTTGTTGACCATCAGTGGGTGCTAGGCACCTTGATCTCAGGACAGCCTCTGCGAAAGAGCCATTTTCGCAGGAATGAGGAAACCGAGGCCCAGAAAGTCCATCTCTCCCAAGGTCATCCAGCAGTAGATATTTGAGTGGACTTTGCTCAATTCTAAAAAAGGTCTCATTGCCACCTCCTTCTCTTCTCCTTCCCAGGAACAAAGTATTTCTATTTAAGTAGCAGTTCCAAGGCCTCCAATATTTACCAAAAAATAAGATTCACCTATAGCACGGGAGGGCTGGCGGTGGAGTATTCCGCAAAAGTTTAGGAAGTAACTACAGTGCATTCCTAGTGATCTCGGCCTTCCGTGCTTTCCATCCCTACCCGAGGCGGTCTTCAAAACTGGGGAAGGGGTAGATGCTAACGAGTTTATTTTACCGGAGGTCGGAGAGGTTCTGATGGAGACCAGACTCATTCCAGCACAGTGTATGTAAATGGTGGTGCTGGAACTTGAACCGGGATTTCTTCACTCCAGATCTAGGGCTCACTCCCCTCCCCCAAATCGCGTAGCCTGTTGGCCTGTGACGGGTGGGATTCGCAGGCGGGGAAGGGCAGACGTCGTCTGCTTCTGGGGCTCCCAGGCACGCCCTAAGGAAGAGCAACAGTCCAAGCCCGAGGCACTTAACCCACCTCATCCTCATGAGGACCGGGGAATGGCCGCTTTGCCGGTCCCTCTGGAGCAGAAAGGGGTGGAGCCATGGGAAGGGTGGCGGCTGCTTTTGGGGACCCTTCAGAGGCCAGAGGGTCTGTTGCCTGCGCCGGCAACAGCCATTCCAACTGGGAGCCCGGTGCTGCCCCTGCCCTCGGGAAGGCGGGGGTCGTAAGGCGTGGCAGAGACTAGGAACCCGGGGTGGACTCTATGCTACTTTTGGCCCCAGACGCCCCGGTTGGACATAACGGATGACCGCGGGGTTCTCGGCGCGCTCGGGGGGCGCACCGGCGCTGCGTGCCCCGCCGGGGCTTTTTGAAATTTTCCGGGGCCGCTCCGCGGCGCTGCGATTGGCCGCGTTCCGGTAACCTCTATGCAAATGAGGCCGCGCCGCCTCCGCGCTGCCCGAGACCCGGCGAGCTGGCGGGCGAGAAAGGGGCATTCGCACCGGGGCTGGGCGGGCGCACCCGGATCCGGGCGGGCAGGGACCCCCGCGCAGCCGTCCGGTGCCCGCGTGTCCCCCGCGCGGAAGGGACGCCTCGCTCGCCACGCCGCCCCCTCCCCCTGTCTCCCCTCCCCGCCCCTCCCCCTGCCTGGCTGCACCACCTTCCACCCAGATCGTCTCTAAAGGGAGTTCTTGGTTTCCTCCGATTTCTTATGAACCCAGGATGGGCAGCAAGGAAGATGTGGGCAAGGGGTGTCCGGCTGCCGGTGGCGTCTCCAGCTTCACCATCCAGTCCATCCTGGGCGGGGGGCCCTCGGAAGCACCGCGTGAGCCCGCCGGCTGGCCGGCCAGGAAGCGCAGCCTGTCGGTGTCCTCGGAGGAGGAGGAGCCGGACGACGGCTGGAAGGCGCCCGCTTGCTTCTGCCCAGACCCGCACGGCCCCAAGGAGCCGGGCCCCAAGCACCACCCCCCCATCCCTTTTCCTTGCTTGGGTAAGGATCGCGCGTCGCCAGTCTGGCAGCGAGTGAGCGCCAGAGAAGCAAGGCTGCGTGCCGGGCTAAGACCCCCAGGACAGTCCCCCTTGGGTCACAGCTGAGGCTACTGGGGGTCCGGGACCGAGGGTGCCGGACACACACGTGCGGAGGTGCTTCCGCTGCCGGGAGGGCACCCGGGAGGAGGAGGGGAACACAGATCCCGCGCGGGCTTGGGCGGCTGGGGAAAGATCGTGTTAGAGGGAGCGTGGACCACAGCGGTCCCAGCAGCAGGCGGGCGGTACTCAGGGCTCTGCCCTCAATCCCTTGGTACCCGGGATACTTTCTTTCCATTCAGGAGCAAGTCAGGTCTGGGTGTTCTGTCCCGACTGCAATCTTTGCTTCTTTTCCCTCCTCTCTGTGTCTCCTCCTCGGATTGATTAGCGCTCTAAGATGATTGGCAATCGTGCGCTTCAGAGATGGGTCCTCTTTACAACATCTGACCAGGGAGAGCCCCGCGTTAGTCCCTTAGCGTGATTTCTAAACAAACGGCCTGAGAAATGAGGCCACGCTAGAAAGGCGGAGGGACTCTTCCAGCTCGGTTGTAACAGGGCAAAATCACCTTTTGAAATGATGTTAAGGTCCCCCTCCGACCTCTTCCCCCTGCTACCACCTCTCCTTTCATAAAGGTGGGGGAGCACGGAGACCCCAGCCTCTGAGTGTCTGTGTCCCTCTTCTGTTGCTTTGAAAGGCCGAGGCGCTGGGCTGCGGGCGCTAGCGAGAGGGAGAAGAGGAGGGAGTTGGTAAAGCCACCCAGGCTGCAGGCGTCTGCCCACTCCTGGTCCCGGGATGAGCTGGGAGTCTCCAAGGCTCTTGGACTCCATGGCCTTCTTGTCTGTTCTCGCTCCTCAGGTACCCCTAAGGGCAGCGGAGGCGCGGGGCCGGCGGGATCCGAGCGCACGCCTTTCCTCTCTCCTTCGCACCCGGACTTTAAGGAAGAGAAAGAGCGGCTGTTGTCCACGGGGTCGCCCTCGCCCGGGCCGGAGCGGCCGCGGGACGGCGGCGCGGAGCGGCAGGCGGGCACGGCCAAGAAGAAGACGCGCACCGTCTTCTCGCGCAGCCAGGTGTACCAGCTGGAGTCCACCTTCGACATGAAGCGCTACCTGAGCAGCTCGGAGCGCGCCTGCCTCGCCTCCAGCCTGCAGCTCACCGAGACCCAGGTCAAGACTTGGTTCCAGAACCGCCGCAACAAGTGGAAGCGGCAGCTCTCGGCCGAGCTGGAGGCGGCCAACATGGCGCACGCGTCGGCGCAGACTCTGGTGGGCATGCCGCTGGTGTTCCGGGACAGCTCGCTGCTGCGCGTGCCGGTGCCGCGCTCCCTCGCCTTCCCCACGCCGCTCTACTACCCCAGCAGCAACCTCTCGGCCTTACCGCTCTACAACCTCTACAACAAGCTCGACTACTGACCCGCCCGGCCCGGCCCGGAGCCCGGCGCGGGCTGCACCCTTTGCCGGGCTCGGGAGCCAGGCGGCATGTTTCCAGAAATATTAAGAAATACACCATGTGTATTCATTATCTCTTATTTATGGACTTTGCCCTACTTTTTGTTTTGTTTCGGGTATTTATCGGTATTCCTCAAGCCAGATTGCCTGCTTTTGACCTAAACGAAACCAATACGCTTTGAAAACCACTTTGGAGGGGGATATTCTCGGGTGGTGGTGGGAGAGGGAGTTTTGGCCCGAATGGCTTTGGTTGGTAGAAAAAAAATAATCAGAAAACACCAACAGAACCAGGTATACTCCTTTCCCGTAGATACACCTGTATATATGTACATGCACACACGCTCGGCCAAGCCAGGCCCTCAAGGGCTTCGGACAATGATCTAATCGCCTCCTTTCGTTTCCGTCTTCCCGAGGATGGGTAAGGGCGAAATGGGGAGAGTTCCGATCTGTAAATATTTTTAAAGAGGAAAAAAAAATAAAACATTTTAAACATCGTTGCTAACTTTGGAGGGATTGATTGTCCGGCCTGATGATGCGCGGAAGGTTTTCTCGCTTTTTAGGGGCCGAGCTTGCAGCTCGGCGGCTGCAAAAGTGGGTTTCTCACCACGCGGAGGGTGGGGCCGGGGTCAGGGGTTAAAGGTCAGAATATTGGCGCTGCCCAGGTGGCACGTGGCTGGAGTTGCTCATTCTCACCCCGCTTTAGTGCCCATCATCCTGGGGCGGGCTGGAGAGCACTTCGAGTGGAGTCCAGCTCTAGAACCCGAGCGGCGAAAGACAAAGGCGGGGAGGCTCGTCTCGCCACTGAAGCTGTCGCCTTCCGGGAAAGCCAGGCCGAGCGCGGGGAGCTCCGTCCGTGTCCTGGGATTGCCTTGGACTGGGCCAAAGCAGGACATGCCACGAAGCGGCCCAACCTGTACTGCGCGCCTACTGTTTCGGGCGCTGCTGTATTTGGTAAAGCATTCGCTAGGCGCCCTGAGCCCGGCGCTACTGGCTTGCAGCCATGCACAATTACTCGGCGGGTGACATAGATGCCGTCCCGCATGCAGCGGGAACAAAACGCCGAGAGGCTGCGCTTCGGCCCAGGAGGGATCCGAGGCCCGAAAGAAGGCGCAAGGCGCGGGAGGTAAAGGCGCTGGCTGCCTCACACTCTTCTATTGTTAAGAGTTTGCACTGTACGCGGCTCAATGGCTGGCACGCAGCTGCTGTTTCAGAACTGAACCACGATGCGCAACTGAGGCGCCCACGGATTTCCGTGCCGGGACACCTGCCGCCGCACCCGGGCTGGGAAGACGCTGCACCGAGAGAAGGGTCGCCGGAGAGTCACGCATGTCGCAGACCCTCTCTCCGGTTAGATCACGGCCACCTGTTCCCCGTAAAACGTCGGAAAGGGACGCGTGAGATTGGAGGAAGCGGATGGTTGAGTACCACCTTAGGCGCGCTCCTGCGTCCTCCTGCCTCGGCGCGGCTCTGGCTGAGCCGGTGCAAAGGAGCCGGGAGGCCACAGCGCCGAGGCCAGAGCTCTAGAAGCGAAACACTTCAGTGAGCGACTCCTCTCTTTGAGCCAAGAGGCATCGGAATTCTCTGCATTTTGTGAAAATAAACAGAATGTCTGTGAACGTTTACGTGACCCGCAGTATTCGGTGTAAAATGCCTGGCCAAAAAGATTCGCGATGATATTGTCCGTTTCTCTTTTTCTTTTCACATTAGATTTCATAACAACCACAACTCTCCCAAGGTGACGTCAGAAGGATGTTACCCAAGAACGCATCTGCCACTACTAGGTTGGTTCAATGGCATTTTTTGCATTTCAACCGAGTTACAACAATAAATATTTGCCGGGCCCTGGTACATGCTGAGAACCCACGCTAAATTTGGGGTGGTCAGCGAGAGAAAACAAACGTGATGTGGAGGATTCGTTTTCTGATTTCTTGTATACACATATTTTATTTCACATATTTTATTTCACTTTAGTTCTCTTGCTGCAGATGACCCTCTTTAAATGGTTTCCTTCTAAAGTTGCTATTTGAATATTCCATGAAGAAGCAACCAGATTACTTCCAAGGAACTTCTTGTACAGTGATATTCTATTCATACCACTTTTTCCTGCATTTCAGAAGATTGCAGTTTGATGATAGTTTTAATAGCAGTGAATCACTACATTCTCTTTAGGCTTGCTTCTGTAATAGGGAGTAGTCTTCTAGTCACCGTAGCATTTAATGAGTTTGCACTTAAGATTTTAGGGAATGACCTTTTCCAGTTTGTCTTATATAGTGTAATATTTCACACTTTTTACTGTTACAGAAATTAACAGTCATGAGTGGTTTATCAGTGAAATTAGTTTCTAGAAATCTTTCTTTTACAAATAACTAAACATTACACACACACACACACACACACACACACACACACCTTTGTGTTTGGGTTTAAAATGTTAAGGCTCCATTGTTGCCAGATTTCCTATCTCAAGCCTATCAATTCATTTGAATAATCAGCAAAATCATCAGTCTCCTTTCAGGCTCTAAACTGGATTTAAAAGATTGACGTTTCTTAAAACTCAAATCGAGTAGGGCTGCAACTGCATGCCCAGAGGGACCTGAATCATACACACACTGGATAATAAAATACGCTTAGATTTTATTAGTGGGTAATTTATGCTCAGAATCCTGAAACACTAATAGAATTAAATAAACAACTGGGAGAGGGAACCAAATAAGTCAGGAGATAAAATTATTTAGCTAAAGTTAGAATGGAAGTAAGGAACTGTATTTTAAAATTTCAACTTGGCCATTAACTTGCTGAAAGCGATGAGATAGAGAAGCAAATACTAGGCCTGGTGAGGAAGAAGGTCAAGAATCTTTTAGCACCAATATCATCAATGCAATAGGTAGAAGGGTTGTTGTTGTGTGTATGCGTATTGTTGGGAGTCATAATTGCATCCAATTCAGAGTGTGTGAATACATGAAGATCAACAACTTTTGTTAATGTACCTTAAATGTTAAACACTTTAACCCCAACAATTGCCTCCCACTTCATACAAAGTCACACAATAAAATAAGACTCTTTCTCTAATAAAAGGCAGTGAAAAAGAGGTTACAGCCTGGATTACACTGGAAAATTTCAGTATGACTTTGAGGCCCAAGAATAATCCAGTCACTGCATTCAACTGATTAAGTATTGCTTTTATTTCATGGAGATAAAAATCACTTCTCATTATGGAAGCAATCTTCTTGGTCCTCCTATAATTGGAAGACTCTAGAAAAAGAAAATGAAGCAACCTGAGCCTGCAAACTTGCAGAGTGCCAGGGTGGAAGGGGAGAGTCTTGTCCTTGACTGGTGAACATACCCTTAAAAGAAACTGTTTGAGGTTTAAGGTGCTGTAGAGTATTTGCTTCCCAGTCTGTACACCTTTCTAGACTGGGCATTCCTCTAGGGCAAGGCAAGGACTGGTCTGATTAGATGTATCTTTCTAGATGCTGTCGCTAGGCCTGGCACACAGTGGAGGCTCAACAAACGTGCAAAGATGGGATGGAGAGGTAAATCATAATAGAAATAAGAAGGGATGAACAGAACTTAAGACAATGGGATTGTGAGACCCTGGTTCATAGGTGGAAATGCCAGGAAAATAAGAAACCAAGGCAAAATAGTGCAGTTGACTAGAGCAAGTATTTCCTTCTCTATTTCAATTTTTGTTTTGTTTCAGGGGCGTGTGCACGCCCATAGGAGTGTTGACCAAAACGGGATTCAAGCGTTTGAGGAAGAGACTATCTTTCCCGCCTACTATTCAGAAGACCAGCAGGGCGTCGGCTCCAGGAAAACTACATCTCCCAGCATGCCGTGCACGGGCGGGAGCGCAGCCTTGGCGCAATGCTCCTTGGGAGATGAAGTTTCAGCTTGAGCGCGGGGGGCCTCAACGTGATGGTAAGACCAGACCATGTGATCGGAAAACCGCGGTTTCCCTTTGAGCCGGAACTGGATGTCTACGTTGACCGATGCCGGACAGCTGAACGGACCAATCGGCTTCCTAGAGTGAGCCGTTGGCTTTTGAAAGCAGCCAATAGCAAACCTAGGCTGGAGCTTCCTCTCCGCCTCCTCCGCCCTGCCGGAGAGCGCTCGGAGCGAAGCACCGAGGCGGCGGCGAGCGGCTGAGACCTTGCTTCGGAAGGGAGCTCAAGGTAGCGGGGCGCGGCGGCGGGGCGCAGGAGCGGCCTCTGCGGACTCCGGGGCCCGCAGCCGGCGGAGCCGTCCGCAGGGGCACCCCGTTTCGCTTTCCTCGACTTCCCTTTATTTTAAGAGCGCCTGGGCTCCGGGGGAGTGGGGGAGACTGGGCCGCTGCGGGCTCCGCGGCGGGCTGGGCTCGGGCTCGGGGTGCGGGGTGCGGGGCGCGGTCGGGCGATCGGGGCGCGGCGGGGACGGGGGCGGGGGCGAGTCCGGCGTGGCGGGCCCAGGTCCGCGCAGGCGCACTCCTCGCCGGCGCCTCCGGGTGGGCTCCCCCACTCTCCCGGGGACCCCGGGCCCTTGGGGGTCTTTGACCGGGTGCCTGTTCTGCAGATGACCGGTTCCAACGAATTCAAGCTGAACCAGCCCCCGGAGGACGGCATCTCGTCGGTGAAGTTCAGCCCCAACACCTCCCAGTTTCTGCTGGTCTCCTCCTGGGACACGTCGGTGCGCCTGTACGATGTGCCTGCCAACTCCATGCGGCTCAAGTACCAGCACACGGGCGCCGTGCTGGACTGCGCCTTCTACGTACGTGGCTGGGTTCTGCTCCTGCGCCTTTGGGTGTTATGCTAGGCCCTGTCGGTAGCGTCCCATTTCCAGGATTGGGAAGAGGTTTCCCTCGGGGGAGTGATTTGGACGGCTCTTGAGACCCGTCCACATGGGAGCTCCTACCTGCTTTGAGCCAGGTACCGGTTTTCTTGTGTTTGACTTTGGGAACAGGCAAACATCCTGCAAGTCGGTCTTCCCTTTCAAGTTCAGGCTTCTGGGGTAAAGGAACTGTGTGAACTTTCTGGACATAGGATAATTGGATCGGATATTTGCAACTAGACTAATTGGCTGCCTTATGAAAAGGGACGTTTAGAAGGAATGCCTGTTTACTCAGCTTCTGGGGTCAACAGGATAAAGCAGCCCTCCCTTAATTTGCTGACATAGTAGTTTTTGTGACGGCTTACTTTAAGCTTTTTTTGTTTACAGTGAATAATGGTGGTCATTGTGTACCATCCTGAACATAACCTGAATAGTTGGATGTAGAAAGAGGAATTTTGAAATGCTTTCCAAAGCTCTGTAAGTTTTAAATGGTGTGAAATTATTTTGTAGGATCCAACACATGCCTGGAGCGGGGGATTAGATCATCAATTGAAAATGCATGATTTGAACACCGATCAAGGTATTATGACCACATTCTTACCAGTTTTTCTTCATTAGTATATTAGAGTATAAGTGTTTATTTAGGAAGAGTAGTTGCTGAATTGCTTAGTTGCTGAGTTGCTTAGGTGCAGGTAAAACTAGCATGACTTTAGGAATCTTTTTGTTAAATGGGTTACAGGTCACAAAATGTTATGCATATTTTTTTGCAGTAAAGCCCATTTTGGTCACCATTCTAAGGGTTTACATGAGGCGACACTTCATAAGTATTTGACCTTTATTTTCTCCTTAGAAGTGAACTGGATCCTATAGTGGCCCATGTTTTTAGGATTTTCCAGGATAGTACTGATGTTTTAGGGTTCTCTTTTGAGAAGCTAATTTAAACTGAAGAAAGATATGTTTAAAAAATACAATTATTATAGAATAGTCAATCATGTTTATATGAGTCCTGCTCATATACATAGAGGCAGAATGTATTTCAGTTGCATTTGTAAGCAAGTAATTTCTTAGAGGCCCGGATATGAAATGATTTACCCAAATTTTTATGATCATATTGAGGCAGAGTAGAGATTGGAATGGAACGCAAACACACAGAGCTGTCTCACTGAGCATTTGTTTGCCCTTACCTTAGATAGAGATACACTCAAAGGCGCTGGCAGGACACAGACAGCTACATAGAGGCTGAATTGGACAAAGGGGGGATGGGTACACTTGGACAAAAAAATAATCAGAAGAGACATTTGCACAAGTCATTTTCTTATGTAACTTTTAACTGCTTGGGTTTGGTTTTTGTCAGTAGCTGACCCTGTGTAGTAAATTAGACTGCAGGTTTAAATCCTACTTACTCAAAAACTTGAGAAAACCAAACTTGAAGATGTGTTGTTACAGACTATAAACTTAAGAGAATTGGCTGTTTATTCTCTGAACGTCATTGCTAAACTTCATGAGATAACTTTTCTTTCTCATTTAAATGATAGGTTTTTTAAAAGGTTACATTTTTGTTTGAGAATCCATTCTTGTATCCTTAGCAGTTTGCATGGATTTTGGCATATAGTAGACATTAAGTAGATGTTAGTTGAATTAATAAATGAAATTGTGAAGGTCGAAATTGATAGGAGGAAAATTGTGTATTAGAAATTTGCCCTGCCATGAAAATCAAGTGGAGTAATTTGAAGACTTTATCTCCCCCGCCCATAACCACACATAAGTTTCTTATAAGTGTTGGCTTAATGTATAAGATAAATGTCAAGATCTAGAATTCTTCGCTCATTGTTCATCCAACAGGTATTTCTTGAACACCTACTGTGTACCAGACCGTTCAGTAGATACAGGCAGAGGTACAGAATTAAACAGGTTCCTGATAAGAAACCTCAAATTCAGTGAGGAAAATAACAGATGTACCACCATTTATTTTCCTTCCTTCCTAATTTAGATTGAACTGAGGGGCATTCTACCTCCAGGATATACCCCCAGGCTCCCTTCTTTTTATATATATATATATATATATATATATATATATATATATATGTATTTTTTGTTTTGAAGCAACTGGCTAAGTTGCTGAGGCTGGCCTCCAACCCACGGTCCTCCTTTCTCAGACTCCCAAGTACTGGGATTACAGGCATGTGCCACCACAGTCAGAAACATGCCACCCTTTTAATGTAAGCTGAAGTTCAAGGTACCCTTTGATACATGCCAGGCTAGTGAATCAAACTATGCACTGTAAGAACAGGAACAGAGAGGAAGGGATAACTTTTTGTCGTGATGGAGAGATTTTTCTGTATGCAGACATTTCCATGGAGTTAGATGAGGCAGATTCCTAACAGTTGAATGTCCCTTTCATTGTTCACTTGAGGAATCTTTTGTTTAGTTGAGGTAGTAAAGCTAAGATGTTGGGCTTTTTCCTATAGAAAATCTCGTTGGAACCCATGATGCCCCTATCAGATGTGTTGAATACTGTCCGGAAGTGAACGTGATGGTTACTGGAAGTTGGGATCAGACAGTTAAATTGTGGGATCCCAGAACTCCTTGTAATGCCGGGACCTTCTCTCAGCCTGAAAAGGTAGGCTCTTTATGTTCATCAGAGGAATTCTAGTCCTTGGGGTGCTTTGTCTTGATGCATGTTTGATGAATAAGCTGTTAATTTAGAGGTTAAGAATTGGTGAAGAGTCTTTTATAAACCCAACTGCACAGAAATGTTTGAATGTAAAGGAAATTAACTGGGATTTGGTCATCTTTTTTCTGTCAGTTGTTACACCTGTGCTGGAGAGCGCAAGCTTAAGTGATCCTGCTTCCATGTATTGTTAATGCTTCAAATCTCAGGACCGAGGAGCAACTCACCGACTTTTCAGAGAGGTCATTTAGCAAAGACTGTTCGATTGTCTTAAATTGGGTTTGACGTGCCCAGAGCAGAAAATGGGATGGAGCATCACTCATTTTCATTTGTAACCCGAGGATTCATTTGAGTTGACTATTAGGAGGGTGAAATGGGTTATCATTTCAAGTTTAGTGAGAAAGGTTATCTGTTCTCTGGCTTTTACTGTTTGTGTATGCATAAATATTTTTAATGCCGATAAAAATGTAGTTTGAAGGCTCTTTTTTTAATGGAGTTTTTAAAACGGAAACTTTGTGTATTCTAACCTTTTGATCTGTATGAGGAAAGTATAATTGAGCATTCTTGCTATATCCTCACCAGACTTTATCAGGTGGCAGTTAAAGATTGATTATTTTAGCAGTTTAAAGGTATCTTTCACTTGAGCCCATTTCTTCAGTGTAAATATACTATTCAGTTCTTGTTAACCATCATTATATATAGTAGTGCATCCAAAGAGCCATTATTTTTGTCACATCACAGTTGAATCTACTCTTGGCAGACCTTTGTTCAGAATAAAATAATTGCATTGTTTCTAGTTTTGATTTATGGTTGTATGTAACATGTTAAGAACTGTGATAAATTGCTGACAGAATATCATATAATGGACAGCCACACTGAATCAAGCTGCTTATTGGTTCAGCAAGGTTCATTATGTCACTTTTTTTAATACTTCCTTTGATAAATGTATATACCTAGTCAGTAGCATGACAGTGGTTTCACGTGATTTATGATCGGTGGGGATAGAAAGCACTATTAGAAGCTTGTGTGTCACCTGTATAGTAAAGATTTAAGGTAAAGTTCCTGATATGATTGTACCATTATAAATCGATCTTTCTGGATTCTGTGTTTTTAAAGTTTGGTATTTCATACATCTTAGGTTAATTTTCATTTTTCTGCAGACATTTTGTTTTCTGAGTAAACTATGATGAATCTTATATATTCCTCATTTAAGTCTGCAGAAATTAAATCTATTATTTCAACCTTTTTAATTCTTATTTTTCCCTTGGCCACATTAGTTGTTGGATTTTTAAGGCCAGATTGTAGACTGCTGTTTGGGGCATTGAATCTTTGGCTAATGGCTTGTAGTTCACAAATAACCATATGGTTAATTACAGAGATGTCATGGGGCTTCTATTTTTTTTTTTGGCTGTGCTGGGGATCTAATCCAGGGCCTCATGCATGCTGGGTGAGCACTCTACCACTGAGCTACATCCCCAACTCCCTCTACGTTTTTTTATAGCTGTTCTTCTGTTGAAAATATTAGGTGAGATTAGAGTTTCTTATTACTTGAAAATTATAACCAGAATTATGGACTGGAAGTCTAGATTTAAAAGCAGTGCCTTAACATGATCAAGAAAATATTTTTTGGTCACCTTTTTCATGAATTTGGTACCTCTGGTCTCCAAGAAACATTTGCAAATTAACCACTACATGTTTTGCTTGCAGGAAATCCTATGACTTACTGTAAAGAAATTTTTGTGGGTGTTTTAATTTTGAAGAAAAGGCATTATAAGGGGAAAAATTAGATGTTTTTAGGGGATAAAATGCTTTTTAAAATTTTCCCTTACAAAGCTATACTCCCAGCCCATCTACCTCCCACCCCCCACCACCCCTTTTTTTTTAATTTTGAGACTGGGTCTTGCCAAGTTGCCCAGGCTGGCCGTTCTTTAACTTGTGACCTTCCTGCCTCGGCCTCCAGAGTAGCTGGGATTACTGGCATGCACCATCACACCGGGAGCCTTACCTTTTAGTTTTGAGTTTGTGTGTCACCAAAAGCAACAGCTAGTTGATGGCTCCCTCACTCTACCTGCAAGGCCCGTTCAGTGTAATAGGTGGGAAGAGTAAAGATTTTAAGAGTTTATAAAATGAAATCTTCTAAAAGATAGTCATAGAAAAATAACTTGGAAAATTATTGTTTTATGAAAAGCCAGAAGCTCACTAAAAGTCTCTTGAATTATTTTATGGCTTTTATTGTCTCTTTTGAGTGTTTTTTTAACACTTATATTCTCTAAATGAAACAAGAAGACTGGCAAATATTACTTAATTTGTTTTAGTAATGAAGAGAATTAAGCCTTCAAAAGTTCCTCTACAGAATGAATTAGAATGTGCTTTATGTGATACTTGGTAAAGTATTAAGAATGTCCTGGATTTGCTATTTTGTTTTTGCATCGCTTGAATAATTGCAGTATCTTAAAATTGGTACCTGTGTTTGGGAATCTGATGAGCTAAATTTTTTATGATTAGATGGGTTTTATTTTGGGACGAAATCCCAGTTTCCGGAAGTAGATGATATGTATCAAGTGTTCCTCTCTCCTCAAAGGTGTATACCCTCTCGGTGTCTGGAGACCGGCTGATCGTGGGCACAGCAGGCCGCAGAGTGTTGGTGTGGGACTTACGGAACATGGGCTATGTGCAGCAGCGCAGGGAGTCCAGCTTGAAATACCAGACTCGCTGCATACGAGCGTTTCCAAACAAGCAGGTACCCATCTCTTCCTCTCCTGGAATTTGAAAGTAGTAAGATCTCATATAATAATGATTCAAGCACTGCCTTTAAAGCTTTTGTTTTGTTCTTCTGAGTAGTGACAGACTTTGTAAGTAGGTATATTCTCATTTAATATTTTTGACAGTCTCTTGTTAAAAGATAACGTGTTAACCCCATTTTAGAAAAGACTTTGATATTCAGAGAGGTTAAGTAAATCACACAGGATCACTCGGTAATTTGAATAGAGGTATTCTGATTTCTTATTGATCCTGATCTGGGATGCTTGACAGGTGTACAGTAATCAAAGTTTTGCAGACATTTCAGTTCATAAACCAGTGAATTAAAACTTAAATCTGGAAATTTAGATTCATAGAACGTGTTCTCTTTTTGCCTTTTTGTAACCCTAATATTAAAATTCTTTGTGCCATACGATAAAAGAATTTTGTGGGTTTTTTTTTTTTTATATGTGTGTGTGTGTGTGTGTGTGGTACTAGGGGTTGAACCTAGGGGTGTTCTACTTTCGAGCTATACCCCCAGCCTTTTTAGTTTTTTAAAATTTGTTTGTATATGGTATTGGGGATTGAACTCAAGGACAGTCTATCTCTGAGCTACACCCCCAGGTCTTTTAATTTTGTTTGTTTGTGGTATTGGGGATTGAACTCCGGCATTCTACCTCTGAGCTACACCCCCAGCCCTATTTTATTTTTTATTTATTTTTTTAACATGCTTTTATTGGTGCATTGTAGTCTAATATCACAATGAATATTAATTTGATGTTCACATACATGCACACAGCTCTTAGTGTCCCCCGCGCCTCAGCCCCCCCCATAGGGAGTACCGAGAATGATGTTGGTATATTCTCATATGTACACATTGTTTATGATATCTACCTGTAGAAAAATGGAACTAAATCCTTACCTCTCACCCTGTACAAGAGTCAACTCGAGATGGATCAAAGACCTGGAAGTTACACCAGAGACTGTGAAATTACTAGAGGAAGGCTTAGGTTCAACACTCCAACATATAGGCACAGGTAGAAACTTCCTCAACAAGACCTCCAAAGCACAGGAAATTAAAACAAGAATTAATAAGTGGGATAGTATTAAACTACAAAGCTTCTGCTCATCAAAGGAGAAACCATCAAGGGCCTAAAGAGAAAGCCTATGGAATGGGAGAAGATCTTTGCAAGCTATCCCTCTGACAGAGGTCTGATATCTAGGATATACAAAGAACTTAGACTATTTTTTTTTATTTTGAAACAGGGTCTCACTAAGTTGCTGAGGGCCTTATTAAGTTGCTGAGGCTAGCCTTTAACCTTAGATCTTCCTGTCTCAGCCTCCCAAGTACTGGGATTACAGGTGTGCACCACCACGCCTGGTTCTTTTTTTAAATTTTGAAATAGGGTTTTGCTAAATTGCTGAGGCTGGCATCGAACCTGCAATACTCTTGTCTCAGCCTCCCAAGTACTGGGATTACAGGCATGTGCCACTCTGCTTGGTGAATTTTGTGGGTTTTTTTTCAAAAGAACTCCACTGAGGAGTTTTAAGAGGTAATGCCTTTCATGTAGACATTCGTGTGTGTGTGTGTATGTGTGTGTACGTGTGCATTTGATGCTGGAGATGGAATCCAGGGCCTCATACATGCTAGGCAAGCACTCTACCACTGAGCTGCATCCCCAGCCCTAATGACAAGGTAGCCTCCTTCCATCCCTGAAAGATTAGCTTCTTTGTTAGTGAGCTCCCTTCTACCCTCGGTCCTTAAATTTGTAAGGCTAGCTGCTGATGTGGTCAGGTGCAATAGGAATTTTGCAAGAGAAATAGTCACTAAAAACAGCAGATATGTTTGAAATCATGGCTGTCCTTTAGTGCTTGTGGAATTTGAAGCAATTAAGCCAGTTATTCTCTTAGCTCTTTATTTTATTTATTTATTTATTTATTTATTTATTTATTTATTTTTTGCGGTACCAGGGATTGAACGCAGGGGCGTTCTACCTCCCCGCTACACCCCCGGCCTTATTTTTTTATACTTTATTTTGAGACCGGGTCTCATGAAGTTGCGGAGGGCCTCACTAAGTAGAGAGAGAGAGAGAGAGAGAGAGAGAGAGAGAGAGAGAGAACGTGCGCACGCGCGCACGTGTGCGCAAGCTGAGGCTGGCCACGAACCCGGATCCTCCGGTCTCCGCCTCCCAAAGTACTGGGATTACAAGCGTGCGCCCCCACGCCCGGCTTAGCTCTTTATTTTAAAAGGTCAGTTCCTGAAATGGTGATCACAGTTCTTTTTTCCAGGAAATTGTAAATTTGCATTCATGATAAGGAATTGTAGTTAGGTGAAAGTTAGAGATTTTAAGTGTGATTAAAATATGCTTGCATTATAAAAGTTATTTTTATGTCTCTTAAGATTTTCTGTAGGATTATCTTCAATTCATAATGAAAGGTTAAAATAGGATTTGCTGAATGTTTTTTTCTATAAGCAGTTTTTAGGAGTAATTTTCATATCTTAAAGAATTAAAAATTGAAGGTATAAAACATTTCATATTCAGCTATTACATCTTTTTATAGCATGTTGTCATTTCAAGGAAGCGTGAGAAAAGGTTTGAAATTGTAAACCATATTTGACCGTTTCTGAAAGGTTCTTGTTTGAGTGCAAACCTGACTAGCTGTAGGCAAGAGGGGGAACGACTGAGCCGGAGGACTGCTGTTCCGGTCGGTTTGGATTATTGATGCTCCCAGTGAAGGAAACAGTTCTTACAGTTGTTAGAGATGAAGAGGCATAGAACATAGAAGAATATATTTTAACTGAGGAAACAAATTTGAGTCCCCTTCTGGATAGAAAACAAATGACGCTAAAATACTTAAAACACCTTGCTTGAGTTAGACAAAATAAGTCGACAGTTTTGATCACAATGCTCGAGGCACTGGTAGAATGATGATAGCCTGATTTTTATAAAACAGGTTTAATGTTTTTAACTTTTTAGAGTTGTCATAACTATGTCAATACAGCTTAACCACTTTGTTAAAACCTGGCCTTACTTTCTCTTCATTTCTGAAGTAATCTTTAATGTGGATTGAATTTGGGGATGAGTGCCTTATTTTCGGAAGCTGGATTTTACCATTTGTGTCCTCTCATTCCCTCCTGGCAGGGTTATGTATTAAGCTCTATTGAAGGCCGAGTGGCAGTTGAATACTTGGACCCAAGCCCTGAGGTGCAGAAGAAGAAGTATGCCTTCAAATGTCACAGACTCAAAGAAAACAACATCGAGCAGATTTACCCGGTTAATGCCATTTCCTTCCACAATATCCACAACACATTTGCCACAGGTAAGGTACGGCCGGCTAACTTATGTCTAATTACGAAGATTACATAGCTTTCAAAATTAATTGAACACCATTTATGCTTAAGCAGGATTACTTTTTTAAATTTGTGCTTGTGTTTTAGGTATTCAGGGGGGAATTTCTTAGGAAAATGTAACTTCTATGACCTTAAAAATTAGCTGTTTGTCAAAGATAATGATTATTTCCGTATCTGCCATCAAAGACCATTTTACCTATTTTGAAATCATTTGCAGGTGGTTCTGATGGATTTGTAAATATTTGGGATCCATTTAACAAAAAGCGACTGTGCCAGTTCCACCGGTACCCCACCAGCATCGCATCACTTGCCTTCAGTAATGACGGGACCACGCTTGCAATAGCATCATCATATATGTATGAAATGGATGACACGGAACATCCTGAAGATGGTATCTTTATTCGCCAAGTGACAGATG
Organism: Glis glis; assembly: GCA_004027185.1. Classification (NCBI taxonomy): domain Eukaryota; kingdom Metazoa; phylum Chordata; class Mammalia; order Rodentia; family Gliridae; genus Glis; species Glis glis. The sequence goes on from PVJS01000059.1 coordinate 23,866, forward strand.
CAGAAACAAAACCCAAGTGAGTATGCTTCACCTGTATTTGAGCCTTTTCTTGCATTCAACCCAGGATTTATTAATTTTTCTAAATTCATGAATAGCATTGTTGATGCCTGCTCGATATTACAGCTGACTGTAGGGTTGGAGTTGATTTTATCTTGTTCTCCCAAGCTTTCAATATCCGTAGGTTGATAGACGTCTGATGGATAAAATTGTGCCTAGTTGTTTTGTAGAGAAGAATGTCAAACTCTCATTCTTCTTGAATAGGCTCTATTATTTGAATCTCTGGAGTTATTACTAGCTCATTGCTTCAAAATTAAGTTGAGGAATTCAAGAATAATTTATTTTAGTAAATTCTATTTAAGATATTTAAGAATTTGAACTGCCAAAAATCTTTCCTCTCTACAGAGGTCGTTTCTATAGTATTTACACAAAGTGAATGACCTTCAGGTCTTATTGAAAACCCAGAGTAAGATGGCCTTGCCTGGAATAGCAAATTTCTTTAGTTTTGAAATTTTCATAGTTCATAGATGTCTTTGGCCCTTGGTTGTAATTGTTGACTGAGAAGAATCATTTACATTTTTTGATAACAACAAGGCAAAGCTTTTGACTTAATTCTACCAGGCTTATGGAAGGACTGATACTTAGGCACATAGTTACACTGTAAAGTGCCTACCCTAAGTGTCTTTGTCCTGTTCCCTGTTGCTCTGTCCCCAGGCCCTTGAAGGAAGTCCTCAATAAATATTTGTGGGATAACTGGAATGTTTTCAGGATTCCTATACTTTTCTGAATTAAAATGGGTATGGTACCCTTGCTAAATCAGTAGAGCTCCTGAGAGGGGGCAGGTGTTAAATATTCAGTATCAGCTGTGCTCTTGCAGGTTTGACTTAGAGCAGTCGTAGCATGTGAAGCCTGTTGGATAAAGGGCTGGGTTTGCATTTTATCTGTCACTTTTGTATCTCTTGTCCTGGCCGGCCATTTTGATCTCATGCTGTTCTTTTTTTCTTTTGAACTTGTAGGTCACCATGTACTTGACAAGATTTCATTTACTTAAGTGCCATGTTGATGATAATAAAACAATTCGTACTCCCCAGTGGTGGATTTATTACTATTAACAAAGAAACCAGGGAAAATACTAATTTTAATATAAGAACCTGAAAATAATGGAAAAGAAGTTTTCATTGGTTTTTGTTTTTTTTTTTATGAATACTTTCTTAAGTGCATGAGATGGTTTGATGGTTTGTTGTATTAAAGGTATTTGGGCAAACAAAATTGGAGGGCAGTGACTGCGTTTTTGAGATTCAGTTTTGACCTTGATGTTTTTTTGTTTCCGCTGTGGAAATAAATGTAAATAAATAGAGGTAATAAAATCCCTTTGCATTCTTTCTGGACCTTAAATGGTAGGGAAAGGCTCTTGAGCCATTTATTTCTTTTGCTGGTTATAGTTGCTAATTCTAAAGCTGCTTCAGACTGCCTCATGAGGAGGTTAATCTACAATTAAACAATATTTCCTCTTGGCTGTCCATTATTTTCTGAAGCAGATGGTTCATCATTTCCTGGGCTGTTAAACAAAGCGAGGTTAAGGTTAGACTCTTGGGAATCAGCTAGTTTTCAATCTTATTAGGGTGCAGAAGGAAAACTAATAAGAAAACCTCCTAACATCATTTTGTGACTGTAAACAATTATTTATTAGCAAACAATTGATCCCAGAAGGGCAAATTGTTTGAGTCAGTAATGAGCTGAGAAAAGACAGAGCATATCTGTGTATTTGGAAAAATAATTGTAACGTAATTGCAGTACATTTAGACAGGCATCTATTTGGACCTGTTTCTATCTCTAAATGAATTTTTGGAAACCTTAATGAGGTTTACATATTTCTCTGACATTTATATAGTTCTCATGTCCATTTCAGTTGTCCAGCCGCTGGTGATTAAGGTTAAAAGAAAAAAGATTATACTGAGAATGAAATTCATTTCAGTGTAATTCCTTAAAGCAGAACACGAACTTAGCTTGGCCTGTTCTGAGTAGTTCTAAATAGTATTTTTATTGTCAGCCTTTTTATTTTTAGTTTTTATTATTTGCAAATGTATGTCTCCAAATAAAACTTAGACCTTTTACTAAAATTTATTTTATCCGTGATGTATTTTTACAAAATTCTTTTGATACAGGGAAGGGTCCTATTTTCATTTTTTAAATATTTCAGTGAAAAATTAGTGTCAGTCTGAACGCATCTTTTGAAATGTATTTTCTTCATTGCAGGTCCACCTAATCATCTCGTGAGAGTGGTTTCTCTGTGGAAAGCTTTGTTTGCTTCCTACAATTACATGCTTATCCCCTAAGGGATGCGTTCTAGTCATTGTGGACATGTTATGTAGTATGTGGATTTCTCTGTTTTCTGTCTTTTACAAGAAATTTGCCTTTGTACTCTTTAATACTTTGTTTAGGGTGAGGAGTCTTTGTGTCCTTGTACAGTAGTCTGAAGAATTCCCCCTCCTGCCCCCAAGTAAACCCAGTTGCTGTTTATGAGCAGTTTGAGCTCTCTTTGTAGTATAATCTAAACCTGTTATTTCCCTGCTGTCTAATAAATCAGAGATTCAGAACCTTTAAATGTTGGATGTTTTTAAATATTGGTAATTAATGTAATTTACTTTGTAAAAAGGCTTCTATAAAGCAACACTCTCCATCAAGGGTGTGTTGAGTGTGACATTTTACCTTTAAGTTCACTCTGCCTCTTTTAATTGTGTCTACTCTGATGAACGTTGGGGATTCAGTCCTGGATAAAGTGATCTGTTGGAGTTCAGCCATTTCCCTCGTGCCCTCTTGGTGGATCAACGGGTCCTTGAGCCAACTGGTGCCTCCCTCAGGATGGGCAGAAACTGGCAACCCCTGGGAGCCTTTTGGCATGACGCTTTCTTAGTGGTGCCAGTGCTGTAGAGCTCACAAAAGCTCCTGCGTCCCTGTGCTGATGAAATCATCGTCCACATGCAGAGCCAAATGACAGGCCCTCTGACTTACCCATCAAATGCTGAATCTGAGCGAAGCCCTCGGATGGTAAATAATGTCATACCAGGGACTAACTGATGGCCTTGGTTCTTTAGGGTGATTATATGCTTTTAAAAGTCATAACCACTTGGTTGAGGACAGAGCATACATTTAAAACATTGTATAACTGAAGGAGAATTAATACAGTTTTGTTAAAGGTGACCAAATTAAAGCCATGTGTGGACCTGTTTTTGAAGTTGGGGAGAGCTTTCTTGATGGTTCCGTGTGTGTCCTCATGTCTCTTAAAACCAAATGTGCCTTCCTGCTCTGCTATATACCAGTTAACCAGCTCTCTTTCACAATTGCCTGTTTATGATTATAGCCACCTTCCCCCCCACCCCCCAGTTAGCCAGGTGTGGTTAACTGGGCATTTTTATTGGTTTGCCTTATCCATATTCTGCAACTGTCTCTTCTGTTTTTCTTTTCTTCCTACTACTATTCCACATCATTCTGGATGAATGATGAAGCCTCTGGTCTCTGCCCTAGGTCCTTCATCTTCTAGAGCAATGATTTTCAAACATTTTAGCTGTGACCCAAATAAGAAATACGTTTTTGAATCACAATCCCCAACACAAGTCAATATAGTATATATAACAAAAAAAGTTCATAAAACACTCTTTCTGCATGTGATGTGTCTGGTGTATGTGTGTGCGCGCTCACGTGTTTCTTTTCCTTTCTTTCAAATGTTGATTGTTGCTCGGAACTGATTTTATGACATATGCATTGCCACCTGTAATTTGCAGAAACTGCTCAATACCTTGGAAGATATTTTTTAAAAAACTTTTTATCAGGCCATACTCAGAATCTTCTAGTGCTTTCTTTTCTCATAGTGGCCCTTCAGTATCTTCATGAGAAGGCATGCTTCTTCCAGAGCCTCTGACTGCAAAGTGTTCTCAGAAGAATGGGCGACTGACCTCTGGGGATTCTGATAAGCAGATGAGGTGGGAGTGTTCTGGTGGCAGCAATATGTGGCTCTGAGTTCCATTGTGTAAAGAAGGTGTCTTAGCAGTCCCTTCTTTGTTCTGTGGGAAATAAAGGCTTTGTTATAAGAACTCTAGTCAGACTGCCCATTTTGGCTTCGGCATTCAAGCTCCTCATCATTTTGCCTTTGTTACCTGTTAAACTCTAGTGTTTCCTGAGATATTTTCATTTTCAGTGAAAAGATTTTATGGTCAAATAAGATGAGCTCTTTCCCTCTGTGGGGACTCTGCAGATTCGGCTATTGTTTGGAGATCTCCGGCAGTGAAGATATTTGTAAATTTGACTCAGTGTCCCCCAAATTCCTTTGACCTCCACCTCTGCTCTTTGTTCCTATTGCACTGCACCCTTGCCCCCCACCCCAGTCATTTTACCATTCCCAGAATGCACTGGGGTTCTGTTATCCTGAGTCAGGCTGGTTGCTTTACTATAAATCCAAACACTCCTGTTGATTCCCACCTCTCAAAGTTTGCACAGGTTTTTCCTTTTTCTGGTTTTTATTTGAATCTTGTTCTGTTCAAGGTCCACTTTTCCATGAAGCCCTCCATCCTTGTTGCAACTCATGAGTAAGTGTGCCCTTTCTCAAAATGTATGGGAAGGGACTGCTTCTTTTTTTTTTCTTCTTTTTTTGTGCGGTGCTGGGGATTGAACCCGGGGGCATTCTACTTCTGAGCTACATTGCTGACTGATTGCATTTTTTATTTGGAAACGGTCTCACTAAGTTGCTGAGAGCCTCACTAACTTGCCGAGACTGGCTTCGAACCTGCGATTCTGTCAGCCTCCCAAGTACTGGGATTACATGTGTGCGCCACTGGGCTCAGCTTCCTCATGCTTTTGTAACCTTGAAGGTAGTTACACTGCCGGGAGCTTTGACATTTTTGTTTGTGTACATCTTGTCCCCCATTTATATCAGGAGCAGAGACTGCATCTCTGTATTGTCTGACACATGAATGTTGAACCACTTTAATATAGCTGAATGATGTAGAAATTCCCTTTTTCGGAATAACTTGAAATATAATTTGGAATGTAGACACATTAGTGTGCAATGTGTGACTTTAGCTTAGTTCATTATTTATTACAGAATTAACATGTTCACTATAGAAAAATTTTGATAATGCAGGCAAAAATTATACCATCATACTCCTATAATACAAGGTAAAAATTGTCCAGCTTCATTGAGGTATAATTGACAAAAATTTGGTATATTTGTATATTTTTTGAATATGATGTGGTGTTTTGGTACATGTATACCTTGTGGAAGGATTACCACAATCAAATTAACATACCTATCAGCTCACATACTTAGTGTGTGTGTGTGTTGAGAATACTTAAGATACACTTCGGAAATTTCAAGTATACAGTACATATTGTTAACTGTAGTCACCCTGTTGTACTTTAGGTCTCCAGAACTCTCTCATTTTATAGGAGAACACCTACTCTTAACATTTTGATGTGTATCTGTCCTTCAGAATTCTCTCTGCTTTTTCTTCATGAATGAAGGTTTTCATTAACCACGTGTGAAAATGCCTGGGTGAATGGATTTGAAGATTTTGAGTTGGTGTGACTTGTGGTACAGGTCACATGGCCTGCGTAATGTTTGCTTTGGGGACCTATCCTAGGTGTATTTAAAGTAGCCAGTAACCCCCCCCCCCCAACATCAGAAGCCTGGATACAAGAGATCCTATAACTGTGACCTTGGGAATTCCATGACATGGACAGAAAATGACTTCACATTTGCACCCTTGGTGTCACATGGGCAGCTGCTCCAAATGTCTGGTGACAGTTTGCTAAGTAGCTGCTTCTCACATGGGCTCTTGCTCTTTTGGCTGTTCCAGAGCAAAGGGTTGCAGGTGTCTACATATTTACCTGTGGTTGAGATGCTCCTGAGCAACACTGGGAGCTGGTTAGTACTATACATATGATTTTTAAAAATTTGGGTTATAGAGCTATACTTCTTGATGTACTATATAATGTTATATAGAAATTTTCCCCTTCTTCTTCTTCTTCTTCTTCTTCTTCTTCTTATTTTATTTTATTTTTTGCGGTACTGGGGATTGAACCCAGGGGCATTTTACCTCCAAGCTACACCCCCGGCCCTATTTTTTATACTTTATTTTGAAACTGGGTCTCGCGAAGATGCGGAGGGCCTCACTAAGTAGCTGAGGCTGGTGGCGAACCGGGATCCTCCGGTCTCCGCCTCCCATGTACTGGGATTACAAGCGTGCGCCACCACGCCCGGCTCCCGTTATTATTTCTAATGACCACCTAGTTAATATTTGATTATTTGAACAAATACTTAGTGTGGGCTGTGTGGTAACCACTGCTGGGTGCTGGGCACCAGTAGTAAGTAGGATAGATATGGTCTCTGCTCATGGGATTTCCAGTATCGGGCAGGGGGTGTGGCTGATAGACCAGTATAGGGGCAATTAGAACAGTGTGACAGATGCTATGACACCGTCGTGTGCCTACATTTTACTTTGAAGAACTTGCCAACCTGTGGTCCTCATGGCCACTGCCCTGTTATCAAAGAAGGCAGTTTAGTGATTACTCTTACATCCAAGGTCACTTAACTCAGGCACTGTGACAACCTGTGCACCAGGAAAAGCAGTCTGTGCAGAAAGCTACCGTTCCAGAATATTCTGGCTAGTACTTTTTTTGCATTACTGGGATTGAATCTAGGGATGCTATGTCACCGAGCTACCTCCCCAAGCCTATTTATTTATTTATTTATTTATTTATTTATTTATTTATTGCGGTAGCGGGGATTGAACGCAGGGGCGGTCTACCTCCGCGCTACGCCCCCGGCCCTATTTTTTTATACTTTATTTTGAAACCGGTCTCACGAAGTGCGGAGGGCCTCACTAAGGGGGGGGGAGAGAGAGAGAGAGAGAGAGACAGAGAGAGAGCGAGAGCGCGCTGAGGCTGGCCGTGAAGCCGGATCCTCCTGTCTCCGCCTCCCAAAGTACTGGGATTACAAGCGTGCGCCACCACGCCCGGCTGCCTTTTTATTTTTTGAGACACGGTCTTACCAAGTTGCCTAACCTGGGCTTGAATTTGCAATCCTGCCTCAATTTCCTAAACAGTTGGGATTACAGACATGCACCACCATGCCTGGCTTGGCTGGTACTTTAAAGAGGAAGGAGTCCAACACCTTTGAAATCTTCAAGCTCCTGAACCACACAGCCTGTCACTCTTCTAGAATCCACTCTGCTGGTTTATTGGGCCAGGCAGTGTGATGTGAGTGTGAACTAGGGAGTTCAGCTTTTGAGTCAGGACTTACTGCTTAATTCCTCACATTACTAGCCAAATTCATTTCTAAATCTCAGTGTCCTCATCTGTAAAATAAGGGTAATACTAGCTAATGGAATTAAGAACACATATATAAAATATTGATCGGTGTACACCAGACAGTCAAGAAACAGCAAATCCCTGCACTCTGAATGAAAAACAATCACTCATGTCATTATTGGTTAGCTGACTTTTATTTTAGACATTTTCATAAATTAATGTAGTTCTTGGGTAACTATTGGATTCCTAGTTACTAAATATGCCAGTATATTTGTTTCTTTTTAAAGCATTTTTAAAATATTTAAACATTCAAATTCAAGGTCATATTTGTAAACCAACCATCTAGGTTTTAAAATGTTCAGTATTAGAAGGGACTTAGAAGGGAAAAAGAAGAAATCTTTAGATGGACAAAGAAGGTGACCTAACTGAAGGAGTTGGAAGGTGGGTGGAGGGAAACACATGATGTACATACACAAACTTAGAAGACTCAATCACTATCCGGAGCATGAAAGGAAGGGAAGGGGGAGGGAATAGGGTGGGATTGGAGGGAGGGCTAAATGAGCAATGTGTGCATGTATGATGTTGATACCCTGACATATATCAAAATGTATAATTACAGTGCACCAATAAATGAAAAAAAATGTTCAGTATTTTGCCATTTTCATCTCTTTGTTTTTAAACAAAACCTTGCACATACTTGAAGCCTCTTCATTCCACTCCTTCACCCCATTCCCATTTCCCAAGTATTGTACCTCTTCATGCTTTTTATGATCATGTAGCATCTGTATACAGTATACATTTTGGATTTTTGAAAGTTTGCATAAATGGTATAGTTTCTATGCTGGAGTGAGCCCATCCTCATTGAATACCAGTGTGGTTAAAAGATGTAGAAGGAAACGGGACACAGCTACAGCAAGCAGCAAGGTTGTGTGGGGAGTGGCTAAGCTGAGTGCCCCCTTTCTAACAGATCAGCCCCCATTACAGAAGGAATGGCAGTTGTCTCTGACTTGTTGAGTCTTTTTAGGATGAAAACTGCATAACCTAACCAGAGTTGCTTTTTCCTCCAGGGAAATGTGTGTGTTAATCATCCCCAGTAGTTTGGGTGTATTGAAATATCACATCTGTGTTGTCATCTGGGAAGCAAACACAGCTCAAAGTTCCGTGGTCCTCTCCTTTGACTTCCCCACCTCAGTCTTTGAAATGTCTCTGGGTAGCCCATCTTTCACTTGGAAAGTACTGATTTAAGCTATTAGGACTAGTTATAGCAGTTTCCTTTCAAAATGGCACCTGGCTACATTGCTTTGGAACTAACGCTAAGAGAAATGAAAGCTCCGCTCCCAGTGGCCACAAATACCAATTGGAGCATTGAGTCAAAGGCACTTTCCCCTTGATCAGTGGCGTGTTGTAACAATGCTTTCATTTCAGAGGATACCCACAGAACTTGTCTTGGGGTGGTTGTAGGGCACTGGCTTCTTAGTTGGGAAGCATTTTGTGTCCTGCTAGAAAAAAAAAATCTGAAAGTAAAAACTAGACTATACTGTAATTTATAGAGGGCTGTAATTGGGAGAACATGGCATGAGTTAGCCTGCTTATTTAATATAACTGATGATTTGGCAACTGGTCTTCAGAACTGATATGAAATGAATAGCAATTGATTTTATCTTGTTTTATTTTCCTTGAATATACTACTGGTGATATGGCTTTCCAGACTACCAGACTTGAATAGAGAAATGGAAAAAGAACTGCTTTACTGACCTTTAATGTAGCAGGGTGTCAGACTTAAGAAATTGAAGGTTCATTTCCCATGGTTTATTTCATTAACTAATTTCCGAAGAAATATTCTTTCACCTCTGACCATACTAGCCAACTATGTACAGTTAACACAAACCTGAAGAAGCCATACAAATTATACCTACTGGTCTCAGAAGCACCTAAGTTTGCTTTTCCAATGTTGTAACGAAGTACCTTTCATCCCCTTTATAGGACTCTGTTATAGGCTATTGCAGTAATTTAAAACCTATGTACCTAGACTCCTGACCTTGTTATAACATCACTTTATAATTCTCAAAATACTTGGCTCTTGAAGATTTTCTTAGCACCAGCCATGTATTCTTAAAGAGCCCAGACAATTTGTCTTCAGTGTTCTATTATCCATATCTCCTTGGCTGCTAAGAAAGACCTAACATTACTATTGAGTCAGTTCCTTATTATTTTACCGCTGTAGGTGGCATTCGGTTATTAGATTCTCCACTTAATCCCCTTGCTTGCAACAATGGCATTGCGCACCTTCATCAGGCTTTGGCCGGAGACATGATGCTCTTGCTGGGTTCACTGTTGGTCCGTTAATATGGCTGGTGATCCATGGAGAAGCACAGCTTTCCACATGTGATGCTGGCTAAAGGTGACCCTGGAAGCGGGGGGACAAGCAGACAGACAACCTGCCTCTCAACATGTTGCCCTTGGTTGCTGTTCATCCGGGGAACGTCGGCTTTCCCAGTTACTAGCAGAAGTCTAGAATGGCATTGACATGGAGAACTCCGTCCTTGGAGGCTTGGCACTCTGCTTATTTTATCTATAGTAATAGAACATGTCCCATTAAGTGTTGAACTTCACCTTTGCCCTGGGGTAAGGCGCGCCATTCCAAAACAGCCTGTGCGTGGGTTTTGCCTTTTTTTTTTTTTTTTGCAATACTAGGGATTGAACCCAGGGGCATTCTACCTCTGAGCTACACCCTCAGCCCTATTTTTTTATTCTTTATTTTTGAAACAGGATCTCACTAAGTTGCGGAGGGCCTCACTAAGTAGCTGAGGCTGGCCTCGAACCCGGATTCTCCAGTCTCAGCCTCCCGAGTACTGGGATTACAAGCGTGCGCCACCACGCCTGGCTATGGTGCGTTTTACTTTTAACTTAAATCTGAAACACTCAGAGTTAGAGAAATCTCATTCATTTGGACTCCACTAACACAGAATTTGCATTAAATTGACAGGAGGAAAAAGTAAATGAGATCAGAGGGACTATATTTAACTCTGGAATAGTGAATTCTTTACAGATATTAGCACATCGTTAGTGGTAGTGGTGATATTTGATCTAAACATTGAACAAGGCGACTGCCTGGAAATGCTTGACTAGCTCCCCACATCACTGAGCTTGAACATTTCATATTTCTACAGGGACACTTTTGGGCTGAAAACAATGAAACAGGTTGACCCAAGACCTCCAATCTGGTGATTCTGGACAATTCCACATGGAAACATCCAGAGAAGTTAGCCTCTTAGGATGAATTAGGAAATCAGGACCAACTCAAAATTTAGACTTGAAATTTTAATTGGGTTAAGGTGAAATTTTAATTTGGCCATCAGCCAAAATTTCAGAAAAGGTTTTCTTATTAAGAAATGGCCCCAGAACAAACAGATCCTAGAGGAGAGTGTTGTTTCCTCTTTGGACAGTGTGTAGACCTGATTGGCCAATATTCCTGAACGGATTAATTTTTTTTTTGAGGTACTGGGGATTGAGCCCAGGGACATTTTACCTCCGAGCTACACCCCAGCCCTATTTTTTATTAATTTTTAAACAGGGTCTCACTAAGTTGCAGAGGGCCTCACTAAGTAGCTGAGGCTGGCTACAAACTTGGATCCTCTGGTCTCAGCCTCCCAAGTACTGGGATTACAAGTGTGCGCCAGCACGCCCGGTCAGATTCATCTTTTTAAATCTAAACTGTTTTTTCCTCGACTAGAGCTGCTTAGTGGAGAGGATGAGAAGAAAAAAAAAAAGATTAGGGGAAATTATTTCTTTTTTTATTATACTTTTATTGTGCATTATAGTCTCACATCATAATGTAGTTCACAGTGATAGTGACATACATGCACACAGCATTTGGTTGGCTTTCCCCTGGCTCCCTCCCCATTTCCCCACTTAGGGGAAGTTATTTCTTAATATTTGTTACTGCGAGCATCTAATTGTAGATTTGGAACTAATAAGGGGACATGTATACTTGTAAAAGGTCCTGTTTTTTTGACAACTTGAGAAGAACCTGCCAAGAGAGAAGAGGATGCGTTGGATGGCGTGACAGCTGAGCCCAAATTTGAGCCTACAGTATTTGTGGGTGGCATCATTACTTTTGTGAGAAGGGGGCTTGCTTATTTATTTATTTACTCATTCATTCATTCATTCATTCATTCATTATCTCTAGAGAATGAATATATAGATAAAGGTCAGGGAGGGATAGGGAACTGAGGAAATCTGTTTGAAATAAGCTTCCTCTGACCTGTATTGCACTCTGCTGAGTGAGGGGTGTCCTAACTCCTTGACATCCAAAGACTTGCGCTCTAAAAAGCTTTTCAGGGCCTAGCCCCTTATTGAGTGCTGAGGGCCTCATAAAAACCACGAGTCATGCCCATTCTTTTGATGGAATCATCCATCACTGTCAACCGTTTGCTGGAAGAAATACCAGGGGTCTTTCATGAGAGCCGCACAGCCCTGAGAACTTAGAAGTCTGCATCAGGCTGAATGACCAGAGCCCTGCCATTAAAGGTCTTCTCTTGGCCACTGCTTCCAGGTAATCATGAAGGTATGTGATTCGGGGTCTACGGTCTTTCTCCTCGTTTCTCCTGTTTCTCTCAGTCCTTTCTTCCTCTCCCTCCTTTCCTCCAGTCAATAACCAGGCAAAAGGCATTTGTGCAGAAGTTGACTTAGGAGAACGTGGCCATTGGCTGGTGGGTTTTTTAAATAGATGCTTGAGACTCCGTCGTGTCACTTGGTCCAGGTGGCGGTGAGTGGCCCATAAGCCCAAGGGTTGGGTCTGATCGAGCATGTGTGTGCCATGAAGTAGCTGGGCCTTTTGAAAACACTGTGATACAGTCCATTTTACTTCCTATACATCAAAACCCTAAAATGGGCATCGTGGAGGGATTCTGCCAGGCAGTAGCTCAGGAGATGCCCTTATCCCCATCTCTGGGCCCAGTTTGGGTTTCAGGAGATGGTGTATGTTTGGGGACACCACTAGATGTTAAAAAAGACATGTTAATAAGGTAGCTATTTGGATGGTGTATAGATTTTCCAAGTCTAGTAATTTTGCAGAGAGGAAGATGGGGAAAATCTGTGTGCTTGTTCTTGGTCTTTTTTTTTTTTCAGTACTGGTGACTGAATCCAGTGCCTTGCACATGCTAGGCAAGTGCTGTGCCACTGAGCTACATCCCCGGCCCTGTGAGCTTCTTGAAGCAAGTTTCTACCCTGAAATAAACTTCATAACAAAGTGTCTAGTAGTGATGATGGCTTCGGGCTGGTTGTCAGGAGGCATGTTGCTTGGGAGATCATGTCTGAAGACCTGGGGTTACCTTCTGACCATACTTAAGTCATGGCTTTAATCACATTCTCAGCCATTTGAATTATTTAGCATCTTTTTGAGATTACATTTTTTATTCCTAATTATATGACAAAGATATATACCATGAAATATTTATCATGTAATTATGATTAAAATGTGCGGTCTCCCCAAAGATGTGAATAATCACTTTTAAGTATTCTATATTTAATTAACGGAGTCTGGTGCACTGCTGAGTCGATTTGGTTAAGCTGAGAACTACGTTTCCCAGCATCCCCTTCCCTGTGTGGTCCCGGATTAGAGTTAGCCAAAGAGGAGCATGCATGGACTGGGAAGGCTGAAGGAAAGCAGTGGCCTCAACTCTAGGATTTGTTCACTGTTAGGTACAGTGACGGATGGTGGCAGAGGTGTCTGCTGGGTTCTCACCTGTCCTTACTGCCTTCTCCACCCTGATGCTTAACTGGAGCCCATGGCCCACCACAGATGCTTTACTGTGGACCCTTCGGGTGTTAGCTGCACAGAGGTCTCTCCTTACTCCCCTCTGCAGTCCTTTTGGTGGCTGGCATGACTGCTGCCTCTTCAGCACCCTCTCTGGTCCTATCCTAAAGTCCTGTTCCATGGTTGAAGTCACCCTCATCTAACCCAGACTGACACAGGAATGAGAGAATTAGAGCCAAGCGTGAAGTCTTTTTTCAAAAGCACTTCCATTCTTTCAAAACCTTTTACTTTTAAAATTGTGAAGGGCAAGTGTTTGTTTAGCGGTGGATGAAGGTGCTAAAACGTTCCTGGCTTCTGTGGTCTCTAGGACATAATGAGATGTCTTTTCATGTGAAGATGACCCCTCTGACCCACCACCATTTCTGAAGCTGGGTCTGTGCTGATCCAGATGAATTTAGATTTATGAAACCTCCCAAACAGTCAATACTGACCACATGTCTATTTCTGTCCTTTATCCCTTCATCCCTTCAATATGAATGACCACTATGCTTTTAGGTCCAGTGGTGTCTTTTTTTTTAAATTAAAGGTCTAAGTTTTAGTTAGACCAGGAATACAGCAAATCTAACATCTTTAACCTCATTCAGGAAAATGCCTTAATATGCTAAGCTCACTGGTCACCTTTGTGGATCACTTTTTTGTTTTCCTAATGGATTCATTCATTCATTCATTCATTCATTCATTTCTTGAAGCTAACCTTGGACATAGCATTGAGTTCAGGAGGGTGGGCTCTGTGGTAGACCTGTCAAGTTCAAATAACCATGGAATACTAACTATGGAATTGGAGGTTATTTAACTTATGAGCCTCAGTTTTTAAATAGAAATTAATAGCAGCGCCTATTTCATAGGGTTGTTATAAGGAGTAGGTGAGATAACAGATTTAAAATGATTAGTGCAGTGTGTGGCGTATTATTGCACATTACTAATTATTATTCAAAGATGGATCACATGTAATCTTTGTCTTCAAGAAACTTACAATCTACTGGGGTTGCGACAGGCATACAAGCCAGTAAAGCGGCCTGAAACTGAGAGGAGGGAGACATTAATTAGTGCCATTTAGAAACAAGCTCTCTTTCCCTGACCTTAAGAGGGATGTGAATGAGCAAACTCATTAGAGCAACTCCCAGGGTTGCCCAAAGTCATTTCCACTTTGCGTGTATTTGTCATATTTTTGTATTTCCTTCTTCCCCCTTATATAAGCAGGCATTTTCTCTTAAGCCTAGAGGTATTGGAGGGATAGTGGATGAGCATTATGTGGAGACATACAAAATTTAAATATATCATACGAAATTTAAATATATTGCATAATCATAATCATTGTTAAATAGTTCCCAAATTATCACTTTCCCGGCATATCATCTGCACAGGGTCTCTTCCGGTCCTGGGCCGAATCTCTTTCTGGAGATGATACCCAAAGCCACAGATCTATATGCATGACCTCTCACCCCCAGCACCTCACCAGGCATTTACGTGGACCTGAAATGGATACTTGACTCAAGAGCATCTGATCTCTTGTCTGGACTGAGGACAGAGACCTTGGACTTTTGTTTCCTCAAGAAAGATGAGCTGGAGGAATTGGAATTTACTTTGGGGCACTAATGAGACAGAGCCCATTGTCAGGGGCTCCACAGCTGGATAGAGGGTCCTCTGGATCTGGGGGCAAGAGGTGCCACCACTGCTCCACATGCAGGCAGGTGAGTAAGTTGAAGAGAAGTGAGTAGAGGTATGCACTGAGGGACAGACCACGGGGCCCCTGAGAAGCAGAGCTAGCTGGCTGGCTTCCATTGAGACTTTGGCTTAGGGATATTCAATATTCCTCTCTCTCTCTCTCTCTCTCTCTCTCTCTCTTTTTTGTGGTACCGGGGATTGAACCCAGGGGCATTTTTACCTCTGAGCTACACCCCCAGCCCTATGTTTTATACTTTATTTTGAAACCAGGTCTCACAAAGTTGTGGAGGGCCTCACTACATAGCTGAGGCTGGCGGCGAACCCGGATCCTCTGGTCTCCGCCTCCCAAGTACTGGAATTACAAGTGTGCGCCACCATGCCTGGTTGGTCTCTCTCTCTCTCTCTCTCTCGTACTGGGGATTGAATCCAGGGGCATTCTACCTCTGAACTACACCCCTAGCCCTATTTTATTTTTTGTTTTGAAACAGGTTCTTGCTAGGTTGGGGAGGCCTCGCTAAGTTGCTGAGGCTGGCTGTGAACCTGTGATATTCCTGACTCAGCTTCCCAAGTACTGAGCCAGGTATGCACCACCACACTAGGCTTGCAATGACTTTTGGAGTCTCTGGGATGCAGTTCTATGCGTTTACTTGTAGGCATTTTTTCTGGTCTGTATTGTAGTTAGTAATCAATTGGTAATCACCAGATACATGCTATTTCATTTAAAAATTGGGAACTTTATTTTTAGAAGTACATACTCTACCCAATTGTTGTATCAGTTTGTGAGGCTGTCCAGGCCTGCACCTTCAGCATTTAATGTATGCCACAGTCCACAGAGGATCGGCTGGGCACATACTCTCCATGGTGTCCACTGGGAGAAAAGTTTGTCAATAACTTGGAAGCAACAAGTTCACGTGAGAACTGCAGCTTAGCTGATGAAGAGCACCTTCGGGGAAACTTCCTTTTCCAGAGAATATGGGAGCGGGCTTGGTGAGCAGAGCAGGGCTTGAACTGAAGTTCACAGAATAAAATTGACACAGCCGAAAAAATCTTGAGGTCAGATGACTTTTGTAATGGAAAATTCCTAACCAGGCAGCCGGTGGCTCAGTTCCTAGCTTTGCCAGTGACTTGCTATGTGATCCTGGGCAAAGTTTCTACATCCTAGGTGCCAGCTGCCTCGTCTGTAAAAAGAATTGTTAGGAGGATTACCTGAAAATGTATGGTAATACATGGTAATACATGGTAATACACTGTCTGACCCAGTGTCTGGCATATAGCTAGAGCTCAGTGCCTGCTACCTAGATATATATATATGTTTATAAAATAATATTATACATAATATTACCTATCATATATTCCTTTTGAAAGTGGCCTTTGACAAAGCCAAAAAATAAATGCAAATTTCTATTTGTTTCTCCTCTTTTTTTTTTCTTTTGGGCTCTAGGAATGTCATCTGTAGTGTTGGACTCTCAGGGCACTTATTAAATCTAATATTTTTTTCCTAATCTGAAAAGACTTTTATTTCCGGCAGTGCATTGTGTAACTATATCCCCCTAACTCCCACCCTATTCCATAGTCTCTTTAAAAACATCAAGTGAGTTATATGTTCTGCATTGCTGATGTGGGAATGGATGCCCATCTCTGAGGATAGCTGCTATGATTTCTGGTGACATAAAGTCCCTCTGACCACAATGAGATGCCATCTCACACGCGTTAAGCAGGACTATTACTAGAAATCCAGAAAGGAGCAAGTGTTGGCAAGGACGTGGAGACTGGAATTCCTGTGCGCTGTTGGTAAGAGTGTAAAGTGGTTCAGTCTCTATGGAAAACAGTATGGTGGTTCCTCAAACAAATGCAGAATTACCATGTGATCCAGAATTTCCATCTCTGGGTATATTCTTAAAATAACTGAAATCAGCTGGGCGTGGTGGCACACGTTTGTAATCCTAGTACTTGGGAGGCGGAGACCGGAGGATCAGGGTTCGCGGCCAGCCTCAGCTACTTAGTGAGGCCCTCTACAACTTCGTGAGACCCGGTTTCAAAATAAAGGACAAAAAATAGGGCCGGGGGTGTAACTCGGAGGTAGAATGCCCCTGGGTTCAATCCCCAGTACTGCAAAAAAAAAAAAAAACTGAAATCAGGGATTAAAAAGATACTTGTACACCTATTATCATGGCTGCTTATCCACAATAGCCAGAAGGAAACAACTCAAATGTCCATCAATGGATGAATGTATAAACAAAATATGGCATATACAACAAAATATTATTTAGCCTTAAAAAGAAGGGAATTCTGACATGCTACAATACAGAGGAATCTTGAGGACATTATGCTAACCGGAATAAGGCAGATGCAAAAGACAAATACTATATGATTCTGCTTAGTATGAGGTATCTAGAGTAACCAAATCCATAGAGACAGAGGCAGAATGGTTCCAGATGATGCCAGATGATGGAGGGAGGATGGGGGGGTCATTGTTTAATGGGTGAAGAGTTTCAGTTTAGGAACATGAAATAGTTCTGGGAATGGATGATGGTGAAGGCTGAAGTTGCTGAGGGTCTTGCTAAGATGCCGAGGCTGACCTTGAACCTGCAATCCTCCTATCTCAGCCTCCCAAGTACTGGGATTACAGGGGTGCACCACTGTGTTGGCTTCTGCCTTCTTTAGATTTATTCTTTAGCTTTTGTGCTTCTTGAGTTGCACACAGAACTCACTAATTGTCAATTTTTTTTTCATTTTAAAATAAGTTTATATAACGCTATCTACTTTTAAGTACATTCTTTGCAATATCTCACAAGTTTTGTTATGAAGTTATTTTATAATTGCTTGGTTCACATACTTTATAATTTCTACAGAGATTTCCTCTTCTACACATGAATTACTGAAAAGTACATTTTAAGTTTGGCTGAATGATACCAGTGCTTGTGCTTTGTTAATTGTTTCATTTGTTGACTTATGCGCATCAGCAAAGAATTTTCTCTACTTGTTAGGAATTATGTTATATATATATATATATATTTTTGGTACCGGGGATTGAACCCAGGGGCGTTGTACCTCCACACTACACCCCCGGCCCCATTTTTTTATACTTTGTTTTTGAAACTGGGTCTCACGAAGTTGCGGAGGGCCTCACTAAGTAGAGAGAGAGAGAGAGAGAGAGAGGGAGAGAGAGAGACAGGGGGAGAGAGAGAGAGAGAGAGAGAGAGAGAGAGAGAGAGAGAGCTGAGGCTGACTGTGAACCCGGATCCTCCGGTCTCTGCCTCCCAAAGTACTGGGATTACAAGCGTGCGCCACCACGCCCAGCTTATGTTATATTCTTACTAAACTTTGAACTACATTATCAATTTTCTGTTATGATAAGGTCTTTCATGTTTGTCAGTTTCTGCTTTTAATTCTGTTTTTGCTTTATGTAATCTTTTTACATTTATTTATTGATTGATTGCGGTACTGGGGATTGAATCCAAGGACATTCTACCTCTGAGCTACACCCCTGGCCTTATTTTATTTTATTTGTGGTACTGGGGATTGAACCCAGAGGCATTCTACCTTTGAGCTACATCCCCAGCCTGATTTTATTTCTTATTTTGAAAGAGGGTCTCGCTAGGTTGATGAGAGTCTCATTACCAACTTTATCTGATGTAATATTATTCTATGAGCCTTATTTTGGTTAGCATTTGCATATGATATGTATTTGTATCCCATTATTTTCAGCCTTTTTTGTGGGTTTTAGGTATTCTATTTTAAGCATCATATAGGTAGTTTAAAAATGCAAGTGAAGTCTAATAATTTCAGTCTTCTAACTGGTAGCTTTAATCCATATATGCATTTTTGTGAATAGTGATGTTTATTTGAGTTTATTTCTTCAGTTTTCCTATCTTATTTGAGTATTTTTATTCACAATGTTTTGTTTTCTCTTTCCTATGCCTCTGCTTTCTGTTGGATTGATAGTTTCTTATATTCCTCCCCTTTTCTCCACTGCACTTCTGGTTTGGAAGCTATAGACTGTTAGCTTAAATGTTTTGTCCCTCAGAATTAACTACATATTTTTGTATCAAACGCTGTAGTTGTTCAGTATTTTAAGCTTCTTCCCAACAACAGTCATTTCTTGTGTGTTATCTATCATTGAACACTCCTCCCACTACCTTATAATTGTTATTTGCAGTTTTAGTTTTCTCTAATTACAAAATATTAGTTATTTTTATAATTCAGCAGTTGGTTATATTTATTTATTTATTTATTCATTTTGGTACTGAGAATCGAACCCAGAGACAGTCTACCTCCAAGCTACAACCCCAGCCATATTTTATTTTTATTTTGAAGCAGGGTCTTGCTAGGTTGATTAGAGTCTCAATGCTTACTGAGGCTGTCCTTGAACCTGCGATCCTCCTGTCTCTGTCTCCCAAGTACTAGTATTATAGGCGTGTGCCACCATGCCCAGCTTATATATACTTTAAAATCATTTTTTTTGAGTTGGGTTAATTTTTCTTCTTGTTGAAATATATCCTTTATTAGTTTTGTGTGTGTGTGTGTGTGTGTGTGTGTGTGAGTGTATGTCGGGGGGCTACTGGGGATTGAACCCAGGGGCATTCTACCTCTGAGCTATACCCTCAGACCTTGTCTTTTGGAAAACAGGGTCTCACTAGGTTGCTGAGAGTCTTGCTACATTGCTGAAACTGCCCTCGAATCTGCGATCCTCCTGCCTCCCAAGTATTGGGATTACAGATGTTTGCCACCATGCCAGGCCTTTATTATTTATTTTTATTTTTTTACATAAGAATCTGAGTGTGTCTTTGTGTTTCAGATAACATCTATTTCACCTGTACTCTTGAAGGATAGTTTAGCTGGAAATAAAATACTAGCTTGACAGTTAATTTTGCTCTGCATACATATTTTTTTAGCATCTGTGCTTCCTGTTGAGAAGTCTGCTGTAAGCCTAATTATTGTTTCTTTAGAGGCTAATTTTCTCCTCTGTGTATGGGTCAGGATTTTTCAGGGAAACAGAATCAATTATGTGTGTGTCTCTCACAGAGAGGGAGGGAGAGAGAAAGAGAGAGAGAGAGAGAGAGAGAGAGAGAGAAAGAATTTGTTTTAAGAAATTAGCTCATGCAATATGGAGGCTAAAATTTCATAGGGGAGACCGGCAGGCTGTAAACTCAGGAAAGAGTTGTAGTTCAAGTCCAAAGGCGGTCTGCTAGTGAACCAGGAAGAGCCAATGTTAAGAGAAAGTCTGAAGGCAGTCTGCTGGCAGAATTTCCTGCTTGGAAGAGGTCAACCCTTTGTTCTCTTCAGTTCTTCAACTGATTGAATGAGATCTACCCATGTTATGAAGAGCAATCTCCTTTACTCAGACTCTACCAATTTAAACGTAAATCTCATTTTTGCTGTTTGTTTTTTTATAGTACTGGGGATTGAACTCATGGACATTCTACCTCTGAGCTGCAACCCCACCATTTATTTATTTATTTATTTATTTATTTATTTATGCTGGGGATTGAACCTAGGAGCATTCTACTTCCAAGCTACACTCCCAGCCCTATTTAATTTTTATTTGGAAACAGGGTCTTACTAAGTTGCTGAGAGCTTCACTAAGTTTCTTGAGGCTGGCTTCAAACCTGTGTTCCTCCTGTCTCAGCCTCCCAAGTACTGGGATTACCAATTGTGATAGTCAATCTAGGTTGTCAACTTGACCTGATCATGACACACCCAAGATTATGTGATTTTGGGTGTGTAACAGCAGATTAAACAGAAAGCCCTGCCCTGAATGTAGGCAGCAGGATTCTGATAGGTGCGGACTTAGATAAAAGAGGGAGAAGCCGCGTAGAGTGTGTGCGACTCTTTCCGAGGAAAACGCTTCTGCTCTCGCCTGAGATCGTCGGCCGCCAGCTTCGCCTTTCTCTGAAGAGCTTCTTGATCTTCTCGGGCTCCAGCTCTTGGAACTGAAACTTCACCATCGTTTCTCCGAAGAGCTTCTTGATCTTCACGTCTTGGACTGGGACTGAATTAGTGGTTGCTCTGATCCTAAGACTCCAGCTCTTAGACCGTTTGACCAGCTACTGGTTCCTCTGACTCTCCACGTGCAGTCAGAACCTGGGACTACATTGCTTCAAACTGTAAGCCCATCTGATAAATCCCTTTTATCAAATATACTCATTCTGTGTATTCTGTTAATCTAGAGAACCCTGTCCAATACACCAATTTTATTTTTTTTAATTGTAAACAGGTTTTCACTAAGTTGCTGAGGGTCTCACTAAGTTGCTGAGGCTGGCCTTGAACCTGCAATCCTCCTTTCTCAGCCTCTCAAGTATGAGATTATAGGTATGCACCACCATGCCCAGCTAAACATAAGTCTCATTTAAAAATAATTTTATTGGTGCATTGTAATTATATAATGAGACTCAAAGTGATAACATATTTGCACACATCACTAGTTGTGTTTTCATCTGATGCCACCCCACTCTCCCAATACATATTCGTGAAATTGGTAGTGATACCGTCATATATAAACATAGCATTATTTGATATTTCCTTCTTCAAGCCTCCTTTTTCTCCTCTCCTTCAACCTCCCCTGATCTCCTTCTACTCTTCTACTGGACTCCTCTTTTATCTGAATTCCCTTTTCTATTTTCTCTCTAACTTCCACATCTGAGAGAAAATATATGAATCTTGACTTTTTTTTTTTGGTACTGGAGATTGATGCTCAGGCATTCTACTTCTTAGCTATACCCCCAGCCCTATTTTATTTTTTATTTTGAAACTGAGTCTCAGTAAGGCTGAGGGCCTTGCTAAGTTGCTGAAGCTGGCCTTGAACCTGTAACCCTCCTGTCTTAGCCTCCCAAGTACTGGGATTACAGGCATAAGCCACTACTCCCTCCTCCTCCTCCTCCTCCTCCTCCTTCTTCTTCTTCTTCTAATTATTATTTTATCATTATTTGGTACTGGAGGTTGAACCTAGAGGCATTCTACTTCCAACCTACACCCCAGCCCTATTTTATTTTTTATTTTGAAATAGGGTTTCGCTAAGTCACTGAGCCTGGCTTTGAACCTGTGATCCTCCTGTTTCAGCCTCCCATGTACTGGGATTACAGGTATGCACCACCACACACGGCTTTTAGGCTTGAGTGGAGGTTTTACATCTTAGTCCTTTGCTGTTGCTGTTGATTTTTTTCTTTATATTCCCTTCTTCCTGCCTAGCAGTCTCCATTTGCTCAGCAGAAATTATACTTACTGCGGCTGCTTCCTGCTTCTGGTCCCAGAGGTCGGTTGTTCAACTCTACAGAAGTGTATGTTTTTTGTTTTAGAGTCGGGCTGTCTTTGTTGTTTTCTCTCGCAATTTAGTTGTCATTGTTATGGCGTTTGGCACAGAAGATGATCAACGTGCGAGTTTGTTGTCTTGCTCGGCCAGCTAGCTCATGTGATTTAAACTATTTGCTTAACTAATGGCACAAGATAGATGATCTGACTGGAAATGATCAGAAAAATAAAAGACGTTGTTCAAATATTCATAGTCTGTTATGCCTACAATGTGAATATAAACTTTGGTTGATGAAATGAAATGAACCAAAGGGTTGTTTGCAAATTTTAGGCCAGATGAATATTGTCTCAGAATTTGTTCTTCCACCACTACCAGTCTGGCCACCAGGTCAGGGTGACGTGTCACTGGTCTTGGCAGCTGGAGGCAAGATGACTTTGTCTGGCTCATTCCAAGTGTGATCAACCTCATGAGAAAAGTGGTGTGAAAACACTTTTTATTTTGGTACTAGGGATTGAACCAGATATACCCCCCCAACCCTATTTTATTTTTTATTTTGAAAAAGGGTCTCACTAAGTTGCTGAGGGTCTTGCTAAGTTGCTGTGGCTGGCCTTGAACCTGTGATCCTCCCATCTCAGCCTCCCAAGTACTGGGATTACAGGTGTGTACCACCACGCCCAGTAGTAAAAACACTTTGAAGCACATTGGAAGTGCTCTACTGTCATGAGAGGTATTATTGGTGATACTCCTTATTAATACTCACTGGAGAAGGCAACGTTGTGTGGCCTGCAGAAAGCATTTTGGAAGCAGCTTTGTGTTAGACATCATAGAGGAGGAAAAGTTTCTTTTGGCTCTTCATAAGTTTCTACTTATGGTCCCCTGTCTCTGAGGCAGAAACATCATGGCAGAGGGGTGTGGCAGAGGAAGGCTGCTTAGTTAATGGCAGCCAGGAAGCAGGGAGAGAGAGAGGAGCTGGGGAGAAGATAAACCCTTCCAGGCCATGCCCCCAGTGGCCTGCTTCCTCCCTCTGGGCCCCACCTCCCAGTGGTCCATCCACGGCCAGCTACTCCACTGATGAAGTCAGGCCTCGTGAGCCAGTCTTTGCTGAAAGCTCCGCCTCTGGATCAGGCTCCACTGGCGCCCATGCTTGTAACACATGAGCTGTGGGGGACATTGCAGATCCAACCGTAACACAGGTGCATATGTGTTCTGACTCTGGTCCCTCTTACTAGTTGTGTGTCAGTTCACCTGACTCACCCCCTGGGATGGAATAGAAACTAGCTGTTGCTTCCCTTCTTCCCCTCTGGTTGGGAAACTTCAGTAGCACCAAGTTCCATCTCAGAGTCAAATAAGCAGACTTAAAAAGCCCATTTTGTCTATCATCAGCCCCAAAATGCAAACTCACTTTTCAGAGCTCTATCTGTATGAAGCTGTTCTGATCCCTCAGGAAAACCAACCAATTGCCTTTTTTTGGGTGGGGTAACTGGGGATTGAACCTAGGGGCATTCTACCTCCAAGCTACACCCCTCCAGCCCTATTTATCACATTAAGTTGAGGGGGGCCTCACTAAGTAGCCGAGGCTGGCTGTGAACCTGCGATCCTCCTGTTCAGCCTCCCAAGTACTAGGATTACAGGCCTCCGCCTCCACGCCGGGCCTTTTGTTATTTTTGAACTCTCGGACATAGGACCCTAGACCTTGAAAGTGGTCGCAAGGGACATGTCTAAGGACCCAGGGAGGCAGAGCGATAGATCAGGCTCAGTTATTTCCTGGCTTCCCTGCCGCTCCCTCTGCCCCCCATCTTCAAGCACCCCAGGGCAGGTGTTTGTAAGGAGCACACCCACTGTGCCGGCACTATCATCTTCTCTTCTTACGTCATTCGCCTGTGCTGGACCAGGAAGGAGTGCGTTTGCACCATGGGACCTCCAAGGGGTCAGAGTTCAGATGTGGTGTGGCAAGTGGCGCTATCATGCCTGCCCTGCTGGGAGGTGACTGGCTTATGCATGCGCATCTGGACCTGACCACAGGCCGGAGCAGGGGGCTCTGTAGCCGTGGGCTGGTCTCAGCTTCCTTACTGCTGACGTGAGGCTTTGTGGTTGGTAATGACTGAAAGCCCAGGGCTGAGGGAATGACACTCTTTGTTGCTATGGCTTTGCCTGACCCAGCCCGGGGCCTGGCCCTGGGTGAGTCCCTTGTGTTGGCTCCTTGTTGGGCTTCAGGGCAGGATTCTCAAGATGATGCCATGGTCCCTTCCCTACCTCTGGTTTCTTCTTTAAAGTGATTTCTTTAAGCCGGGCGTGGTGGCGCACACCTGTAATCCCAGTACTTGGGAGGCCAAGACAGGAGGATCGCAGGTTCGAGGACAACCTCAGCAAACAGTGAGACTCTCATCAACCTAGTGAAACCCTGTTTAAAAATAAAAATAAAAGCCGGGCGTGGTGGCGCATGCTTGTAATTCCACGCTTGGGAGGCTGAGACTGGAGGATCTGGGTTCGCAGCCAGCCTCAGCTACTTAGTGAGGCCCTCTGCAACTTAGTAAGGACCTGTTTCAAAATAAAGAATAAAAAATAGGGCTGGGGGTGTAGCTCGGAGGTAGAATGCCCCTGGGTTCAATCCCCAGTACTACAAAAAAAAAAAAAGATTTCTTTAGACCATTTTTTTGACTATCTGCCAAGAATCTGACCAATACCAATTCGTTTCTGAATTTTACTTACTCTAAAGTCAAGAAATCGAGATGAAGGGACCAGGATCCTTTCCTCTCCTGGCTCCCTGGGTGAATAAGGGTTAGTATTGCTGGATGGTGAGATGGTTATATTAAATTCACGGCTTTTATGCTAAACCTTGGCAACTATTAAAAGCTAAGGGAAAGGGGGGAGGGGAACCCAACCCAAGCCTGGAAGCTTTTGAATGGCTGGAAAATCATTGCATTAAGCCACAATAAACATCAATCTGCAGGTATGTTGTAATTTTATTTTTTAAGAGAACATCGAATGACTGTAACTGCTTTTGTATTGGAGCGGGGAAGCTGTACCCGAACTTGAAAATCTTTCATCTCTCATCCCTAATACATAATCACAAGTACATCGCAGTCTTGAGGAAGGACAATTAAGACGGGGGCAACCCTTTCTTCAAGTCCTCAGGTTTAATTTTCCTGATTATGGTAGATTATGAGTCATTCTGAGTCTTGGTCTCCAAGAGAGACAGCGCCTTCTCTCCAGTCCCTTTCAACAGTTGTTTATGGCAGTTTCAGCCTCTTTCTGCCTCTCGGAGGCTCTTTATTTTTAAAGCAAGGCAGACAAGGCCTAAAATTATTCCATTAAAGAGGGGCAATTTTTGTAATGGGACTTAGAGTGCTTTGCAGAAGTGCAGGCAAGTTTCTTCAATATCCTGAGCATTATTCGCTCATTTAGTTAAATGATGTTTCTAATTCTCTGGTAATTACATGTAATGAGGCACTTTTTCTCTTCTTGATGAGACTTTAGCTTAATATGAGATGGCGTATTTTTTCTTTTTTTTTTTTTCCATGGGGATAATTACCCCTTCCCAGGAAAAGCAGGGTTTGTTGTGCAGAATATAGCAAATTATTTTATTTCCTGCCATCTTGACTGCCAGTAAATTATAAAATTAAGTTTCACTGGCGCATTAGCACCATTTTGGAAAAGGCTTGAGACTTTTTTTTTTTCTTTTTCTTTCCTTTCCTTTTCTTTTTTTTTTTTTAATTCGTGTACTGCTGTCCTCTGGGACTGTAGAGGCTATTATTCATAGAATAGACGTTTTTCTGCCCATTCCCAGTATTCAGACGGATTGAAGCAGCGACATAGGTTTAATTTTTCTGGATGATACCCAGCGTAGAATGTTCGCATAAGTGTCTTTGTGCTCAGGTAATTATCATCATAAAGTTAAGTAATATGTCCCCTCTTTTCTCTGGTCTTCTCTCACTCCTCCTTCGGATGTCAAATTACCTTTTTTTTTGTGTGCAATGCTTTAATTAGATGCAAAGCAACGAAATTTGAATCACATGAGGGTGGTGACACCGGCTATTTAAAGCAAGAAATTCAGAGTTAATACAGTCACTCTACTTAACTCTTCCTGTTGCTAAAAAGCAAATTCGAAGAGAGAGAAATATGGGGAGAGCATCATTAATTCAGGACAATGTCATGTTGCCTTTGGTCTCCTGGCTTCAATGCTTTTTGCTGATTTTAAGGATAATGTGTGTGTGTATCCACGTGCATGTTCTTTTGCTGTTTTGCTCTTGTTTCTGCAGAAGAAACCTTTCTGTGGAAGAAGTGGCAGAGTGGGATGGGAAGAGGGAAGAGGGCCTAGGTGTGGGAGCCAGGGGCTGGGGTGGAGGGAGGCTCGTTCACTCCTGTCCCGCTGCGCTGCGTGGTCTGGACAAGATCACCTCTCCGAGCCTCCGCAACCTCATGTGTACAATGGCAGAGGGTCACCAGGCTCTGGAAACTCCGAAGGTCTTCAAATCAAGTAGTGAAAGCGTCGTGCGTCGCAGTCATTTCAAAGTGGCCGAGATTGGAAAGTTAGTGGGTTATTTGGTTTGTGGTGTGGCTCCCACCTGCTCCTCCAAGCGTCTCTGTCACCTGGCTTGCCAGTGGCTTGGTGGTTCCTAGGCCTGGAGAGTGGGGAGACGCGGCCCAGTGCCATGTCTACCTGCGACACGTTTCAGGTCTGAGTGAACCAGCTCACGCTATTTCCCTTTGGTGGGACCCTGTCCCTGTGGCTTCTGATGCACATTCTAGTATTTTCTTGAGGGTGACTGAAGACTGTTGTTGTTGTTGGTTCACATGTTTAAAATCAATAGCGCAGCCGGGCGTGGTGGCCCATGCTTGTAATCCCAGTACTTGGGATGCTGAGACTGGAGGATCCGGGTTCGCGGCCAGCCTCAGCAACTTAGTGAGGCCCCTCCCCCAGAACTTAGTGAGACCCTGTTTCAAAATAAAGAATAAAGAAAAATAGGGCTGGGGGTGTAGCTCGGAGGTAGAATGCCCTGGGTTCAATCCCTGGTACTGCCAAAAAATAAAAAATCAATAAAAAATCAATAGCACTGGTTTAGAAATGATGCTGTCCTTGTCAGGTCAGTGGGAAGAGCCTGTGTGATGTGGACTGGCTTTCCCATGTTTGGGAATGGGAATGTTGACCAAAATGGCGAGTCTTCTCCCTTGTGTAATTAGCCTGCAGTAAAAACCTCCCATCTGGAGTTTTTATTTGAAGAAACTGCCGTCTGGGGTAGTTCTCTTTCAGAAGAGTTACGCCAGCCACTGTGCTCTTCCCTGGGGTCACGAGGAGGCTCCTGCCTATTTCCTGATGGGTCCTCCCTCTGCAGGCAGAGCCGCAGGCACAGCCCCGTCTGCTCAGCTCCCCGCAGGAGCGCCCTGGTGACCACGTAACAGTGTAAGCTTTGAATCCCGTGGAGCGGAGGGTGGCCCAGAGCCGGGTGGGTAAGGCCCGAGTTCAGGATCTTGCTATCGACAGGTTCTGAGAACTTGGGCAAGTTGCTTATCTTCTCTGAGCTTGTTTCCTTATCTGTAAAATGGGCATCATACTAATACCCTGTTGGAAAATACGAGATCCATATGAAGGACTTAGCAGAGCGTGGGACGTAACTGTCAGGAATGCGAGCAGCGGCTCTTGTTATTATAACTATTTCTTTCTTTTTTTTTTTTTGGCAGTACTGGGGATTGAACCCAGGGGCATTCTATCTCCGAGCTACATCCCAGCCCTATTTTTTATTCTTTATTTTTGAAACGGTCTCACTAAGTTGCGGAGGGCCTCACTAAGTAGCTGAGGCTGGCTGCGAACCTGCAATTCTCCTGTCTCAGCCTCCCAAGTACTGGGATGACAAGCGTGTGCCACCACACCTAGCTCTTATTATAACTACTTCACTGTCTACTGCTTGCCTACTAGCCCTGTGCAAGCTGCGTTTCAGCCACTGTTCCTAAGTCATCCAAGTCCTCTGGGCCTTGTGCTTCCGTGTGTACAGGCCCCTCGGCCTCGCATACTCTCCTTGTCTTATTCCTCTTGCCATCGACTCATTCATACCTTCATTTATTCATTCACCAAATATTTATGGCGCACCCGCTATGTGCCAGTCCCGTTTGCCTGTGCTGCTTGGCTCAGGCACCTTTGGTGACTGGTGCATTGACCCTTCTCATGGAGTGAGACAGAATAAGCGGGCCTGTGAGGCTCTTAGCTCCATGCCCCGCTCACCCACATTAGCTGCTCTTATCATCATTACATTGATTATGCTTTTCTATGTGAGAGATTCTCAAACCGGGCTGCTGCCCACAAGAATCACAGCCATTAAACATAGACTTCTGGGCCTCATCCTGAAGTCAGAACGGCCAGGGCTGGGGTCTGCGCACGTGTTTGTTGCAGGCCTTTCGGATGGTTCTGGTGCCCAGCCTGGGATCTGCGGGGCACATGCTCCTTGGACGGGCCAGCGCCTGTGTCCAATGAAGCCAAATATCTCCTGGTTGAATCAAGAAGTGTGCTCTATACTAGATGGAACAGTGCCTCACCCCGAAATTCCCATCCACGCAGAATGTGACCTGAACTGGAAATAGGGTCTTTGCAGATGTAATCAAGTTAATCCAATGTAGCTGGAATTGAGATGGGGGAAATCAGACACAGAGACAGTCGTAGACAGAGCTGACCAGGCTGGAGGCAGCGAGCACAGCCGGGTCAGGCCTGGAGAAGCCGCAAGAGGCAAGAATGATGGTCGCCAGAGGCTTGGAGGGAGCTGGCCCTGTGACACCTTCCTTCTGTTCCTGGCCTCCAGAACTTGAGAGAATAAATTCTTGTTTGAAGCCACCCAGTTTGTGGTAATTTGTTATAGCAGCCCCAGGAAACCAACAAGGGCTCTAAGTCCTCTTCTGAAAATAAAGCAGAGACTCAGTTGATGAGACCTGTGCTGTGGATAGTCTGACACGCTTCTGCGTTTATAGACATTGTATGAATCTTAGAAAAGAATTTCCCCCTGGGCAAAATGGGTGTTGACACATTTTATTTTATTATTTTATTTATTTTATTGTGGTACTGGGACTTGAACCCAGACACATTCTACCTCCAAACTACACCCCTAGTCCTATTTTTATTTTTTTGTTTTGAAACAGGGTCTCGCTAGGTTGCTGAGAGTCTCACTATGTTTCTGAGAGTGGTCTTGAACCTGCGATCCTCCTGTCTTAGCCACATGTTTTAAACTAGCTGTTAAGTACTGAGGGTAAGAGACACTTCTGGCCCACTTGGAGTAGACTGAATCTCAGGCCTCGTGTTCCTGGCCAAGCGTGAGTACCCCGGCGAGGAAGCCAGTGCCTGGCTGGGCAGAACGGCAGCCGGTCATTTGTGGCCACCTCCAGGGATCCTCAGAATGTTCGATGGTTGCATCATGGGAAGTGAGGCCAGCGGAGCAGGCTCTCTTCTCGTCTGCCCTCCTTCCCTCCCAGAGGCTTCCGGACAAGTCATGAGCGGGGGAGCCTCAGTTTCTCCACCTGGAAAATGGAACTACTAACATACTAACTTGGGAGCGAGCCTCGATGAGGCCCAGCGCGTGTGAGTTAACTGCAGCAGGCTCGGTGGATAATTCATTGCTGTCATTTGGAGAGCAGGTTGACGAGCTGATTACCCTGGCTTTGAAGTGGATACAGAGGGACAGAATCAGCGTCACAACCTCAACTTACAACCCTGGAGCGTTTATTAAAGGAGAAGGAATTTTTTATTTGTAAGGATAAGAAACAGGAGTAGGAGCCTATGTGACACTGAAGTCAAGAGATGGGACTGCTGGTACTGGAGGGGACGTGGCTGTTCATGCTGCGAACCTTGCTTGGTTCCTGTTCACCGAGGGCGCTGTCCTCCCTGGCCCTGTTCACCAGCGCGCGGCTGGCTGAGGCTGGAGACCGAGGGGGGGGGTAAAAAGGAGAGGGCTGGAAAATTCCTCTTAGCATAGTAATAAACACCGATTTGAATATTCAGTCCTCGGGGTTATAAATAACTGTGAGTTTTCATTGACGTGTAAGCAGTGATACATTTTGTACAATAATTAGTTATTTGATTACTTTTGTTTTAGCCTGAAGTAGAGGACAATTGACAAATGTGAATACCTCTGAGACTGATGGGGCGCAGTAAACTAACTTTATTTATTACAAAATGCAATTTTATTAATATGAATTGACAGTAATTAATTTGCTAGTGTTGATGTTGCTAATAATTGCATGTAATTTATGAAATATTCATGCCAGAGAGGAATAAAGTAATGCATAGGTCCTCTGGCTTGTTTGGTAAAAAGCCTTTTCAACAAAGCCTTTCTAATTCAATGTATTCATATTATAGTGATTCGAAATCCCACAAAACAATGAAAAATATCTTA
Source organism: Glis glis (assembly GCA_004027185.1). NCBI lineage: Eukaryota > Metazoa > Chordata > Mammalia > Rodentia > Gliridae > Glis > Glis glis. The sequence goes on from PVJS01000059.1 coordinate 54,272, forward strand.
ATTCCTTATCTTAGCATTTCTTAACTGACTTCCAGGTATTCTGTATTTAGACTCCAGGGGACCATGGAATTCCCTGAAATTAAACAGGAGGATGCATTTTTGAGAGCCCCCAAAAGGTTAAGTACCACTGCATTATTTAATTTCATCTTCATAAAAGTACCAAAAATAGTTATTTTATTCCCATTTCACAGATAAGGAAACCGAGGTCAATAGAGGAGAGGTCTTTGTCTTAGTTACATGTATGTTTCAGTGTCAGAGGTGAGATTCAGCTCCAGGCCTTCTGTCTTCTAAACTCAGGACTCACAGAGTAAAATCTAATTTTGTTTTTATTCCATTTTTTTTCTCTCTGAATGAAAGTATGGACTGTTTCCCCCTCCTAATTCAGTTTGGCCCTCTTGTTCCTAGAAAAGGATTGTAATTGGAGGGAATCACAATTGAATTCAGATAATTTGATCAGCGATGTGGGCCCCTGCTGGGGCCTGTGGTCCAGCTCTGGGCACCTCAGCCTGTAGTTTTGGTCCAGAGGACCTCTCCCCACCCTGGGGGCTGCAGGGGCAGCTGTAGGGTGCTGGAACATGCTAGAAAACCCCAGCCAAATCCCAGCTCACTTCCTAACTCCCAGGGCTGGCTTCAGGGGCAAGCAACCCGTTCCCATGCTCAAAAGGGCCAGTATTCCGGTTTGTGCTCCACTACCGCCATCTTGAAATTCTTAAACAGTTTTGAACAAGGGACCCTGCATTTTCATTTTGCACAGCCCAAAAATTATATAGCTGGTTCTGCACTCCCTTTGGAACTCTGAGATGGGGTAGTTCACCTCTCTGAGCCTCATTTCATCTGTGAAATGGGGATAAGATATTTTACTCTACTAGGTTCTGGAGGGGTTAAATGAGAACGTGCCTACGAATGCCTTGTGAGTTCTGAAGCCCAGGGCCATGGCCAGGGATGTCTGAGATTGTTGCCTAGCATTTGCATCTTCCAGTACTCGTGGGAGTGAGCAAGACCTGGAGCTTTTCCAGAGGGAGGGCAACAGGGAGACAAAATCCAGTTGGGTGCTCTTTCTCAACTCCCCACTGAGCCTGTGTCCTAGGTCAGAGGCACCAAACAGAACCCTCAGTCCATAGATAACCAGGTGACAAGTGTACTCCATAGTCTGGGCTGGGGACCACTGGAGTCAGAATGATGCTGGAAGGTTTAGGGTTCAAGACACCATCATCAACACCTATGTGTTTTTACCCCTCAGGCTTCCCCTATTGGTTTTGAGAAGAAAATAAAAGAAAAATGCTTTCTGCACAGAGTTTTCAGCTGATGAACATTATCCTAGCTGTGAGACTTTGGACATTTTTTCTCTCCGAACTCAGTTTGCTCGTGTGTGAAATGTTGCCATAATTGTTCCTTCCTCTTTGGCCTGGGACGGGTCTTCCACAAGAAAATGCAAGTTGGACTCATGGCACAGTGCTCAGCCTTGAGGAAAGCTTAGGAAGAGTTGGCTTTTCTTTGCCTTCTGATGATTATGAGTCAATAAAAGTCATGCTACTCACAGAACTCTTGTTTTTTTTTTTTGTGGTACTGGGGATTGAACCCAGGGGCATTTTACCTTTGAGCTACACCCCTAGCCTTATTTTTTATTCTTTATTTTGAAACAGGGTCTTACTAAGTTGCGGAGGGCCTCACTAAGTAGCTGAGGCTGGCTGTGAACCCAGATCCTCCGGTCTCAGCCTCCCGAGTACTGAGATTACAAGCGTGCGCCACCGCGCCCGGCTTCTCTTATTTTTGACAGGGTAGGCAAAAGGTTATGGTGGGAGTGAGTGTCACTTTAGGCCTGCCCAGCCCCTCGGGTTATCCCCTCTCTCATTTTCTCCCTCTGTTTATCCTCCCTCAACAGGCCAGGGGAGGCTGGTGACCTCTACTCCTTGGTCTCCAAAACCTGGGGAGAGATTTTGGGTAGGGCGGGGCTGCCTCTTCCCCCTGCCTGTGGTTTCCTCTCGGTCCTCGTGGTGGTGATCTGCCGGCTCTGGGGTTGGAATCTAGGTGAGCTCCTCCGGAGACTGAGCATTTTGTTGGGGATGGGGGTGCACGCCTACAATCCCAGCTACTAGTAAGGCTAAGGAGGAGGATCGCAAGTTCAAGGCCAGCTTGGACAACTTAGCGAGAACCTGTCTTAAAATAAAAAATAAAAAGGGCAGGAGGTGTGGCTCAGTGGTAGAGCACCCCTGGGTTCAATCCCCAGTACTAAAAGAGAGAGAGAGAGAAAAGGAAAACCTCTAGCAAGTATCATTTCGGAGGAACAACTCAAAAGACACCGAGGAAGCTCACCAAGTGCTGTGTGCATGTATGTCACTGTCACGATGCACTACATTGTGATGTGAGACTCTAATGCACCAATGAAAATATAAAAAGATACTGAGGACAAAACTGGATATCACTTCAGTTTCACTAGGTTGGGCAAAAGAATTCAGATTGATGGTCCTGTGTTGGATCCCCAGAAACATACACACACACATACACACACACACACACACACACACACACACACACACACACGGGGGTGGGGGAGAGAAGAAAAGAAAGGGACTTCTAAATATGGGCAGCACTTATTTTCCTCCTCCCTTCCTCCCTCCCTCCTTCCTTTCCTTCCTCCTGTTTTAGCCATTTGAAGTGTAAAATCCAGTGGCATTCAGTATGCTCAGGCCCCTCTACAGCAGGAACCCTGAGGGTGGGTGGGCGGTTGCCTCCCCGTCTTGCGCATGCCCGCATCTCTCTGGACTTCCGTGGTGCCCTAGGGGGGCTATTTCTTACACCTGCTGCATCAGGATGGAGTTGGGCCAGGTGAGGGAGCTTTGGCCTTTCGGGCAGCAATCCGGGAAGAGCCGTGGCAGGAGAGAGACTGGCTGGTGTGAGCGGAGTCACTCTGGGACCCGGAGGCCTGGGTGGTGAGATGCGCCCATTTCTGTGGTTCAGTGGCAGCTGCGTGGGATCTGAGACTCCGTGAGTCCGTGAGTCCTGGAGGGCCCTGGCGGGGATGCATGCGTCATGGAGGGATTGAGCGCCGGTGTCTGAGGGAAAGGCATCGTCTAGCTGGGAGCGGGGAGGACCTGCCTGGCCTGTGAGGGCTGCTGGGCCTGGGTGCTTGGAACAGGCCTGGGTAGGAGCTGGGATGCTTCAGCACCATGCCGGGTGCAGGGTTTGCTCCTCCCATGACTCCTGAAGCCAGTCAGCTTGGGCCAGTGTCCTTGTCTGCCTGGTGATTATCAGTTGCCACATACCAAATCACCCCACACCTTGGTGGCTTCAAACAGAAACCACAGTCTCCAGCGGTTTCTGTGGGGAGGAATCTGGCGTGGTCGGCGGCTCGGGCTCGGGGCTCAGGAGGCTCCAGCCATCTCCAAACTCAGCTGGGCCTGAGCTCTTCACCCCCAAGTGCGCTCACTCCTGCACCTGCCAAGGGAGCTCGGGCCGCAGCGGGAGGCCTCGGAGCTTCACCAGAGGACCTCCTCATAGGGCGGTGGAGTTCCCGCGAGTGAGTGACCCAGAGCCAGCCAGGGGAAAGCCATGACTTTTGTGACCTAGCCTGAGAGGTCGCACCCCACCATTCCCACAGTGTGCACTGGTTACACAGGGCAGCCCTGTTTACGGAGGGGACAACCCAAGGGTGTAAATATCCAGAGGCAAGGCTCCCTGGGGGCCATCTTGCAGGCTGGCAGCCACACCTGGCCTCAGCGTCCTCACCTGTGAGGAGCAATTGAGCCTGCCCCCCACTGTGAGGATAAAAGGAGATCCTGGGTGGGGAGGGGAAGTGCTGCAGCAGTCTGGCGTTTGGGGCTAAGAGATGGTTGGGTTTACTTGACTGCGCTAAGGGATGCCAGATGGCTGGTCATTTCTGGGTATGCACGTGAGGGTGTTTCTGGAAGAGCTTAGCATTTCCCTCAGTAGATTGATCTAAAGAAGGTCTTCCCTCACCCATATGGGCAGCCATAGTCAATCCATTGAGGGCCTGACCAGAACAAAAGGACGGAGGACAAGCGAATTTGCTCTGTTTGAGCTGGGACGTCCATCTTCTTCTGCCCTTGGACAGCAGAGCCCCAGGTTCCTGGGCCTTTGGACTCTGGGACTTCTATTAGCAGGGTCCCCATCCCTGGGTCTCAGGCCTTCAGCCCCAGACTGAGAGTTGCACCGCTGGCTTCTGTTAGGGTTTGGGTATAGAAGATCCCTGTACTAGCTCGTGTATTGGCAGTGCAGAAATGGTCAGAGGTGAAGCCATTGGATGATTGGCTCTCATCAGTGGATGAGCCACTGATGGGTTAATAATGTGAATAGATTTTTTGGGTGGTCACTAGGCAGGTGGGGTGTGGCTGGAGGAGGTAGGTCACTGGAAGTGCCTTGGGGACTACATATGTCCCTCACCCCCTCCCCTTGCTCTCTCTCTGTTTCCTGTCACCATGCCCCGCTCCCTGCAGAGGTGACCCAGCCCTGTGGAGTGACACTTCGGAAACCATGAGCCCCAGTAAGTCCTCCTTCCTCTAGGTTTCTTGTGTCACATGTTTAGTTCACAGCGACACGAGTGCTGACCAAAACAGCTTCCTGGTTCTCAGGCCCTAGAACTCAGACTGACACACGTCTGCTACTGGCTCTCCTGGTTCTCCATTTTGCAAACCACGTATCGTGGGGGCTGCTCAGCCTTCATGATCACATGAGCCAATTCCCATCATAAATTCTCTCTTACATGTCCAGCATGGTGGCACATACCTGTAGTCCCAGCTATGTGGGAGACTGTGGCAGGAAGATTACTTGAGCCCAGGAGTTTGAGGCCAGGCTGGGCAACCTAGAAAGACTCCATCTTTTTTTTTTTTTAAAAAATTCTCTCTTAAATACTGGATATATCGTATTGATTTTGTTTCTCTGGAGAACGCTAATGCAATGAGACAGGATGAAATGTCTGGGTTGAGATATACTGTAAATGTAAAATATACTCCTGACTCCTAAGACTTAATATGAAAAAGAGAATGGACAGGATTTCATGAGCATGTTGAGGTGTTATTTTGGGTAATGTTAAAGAGATTTTTTATTAAAATTGATTTCATGTTTCGTTTCCTTTGTTAATGTGGCTGCTAGGACATTTAAGATAATGTATGTGCTGCCTTCTCTTTTTATCAGGCACCACTGCCTAGACAATGAGCCCAGGATGGTGTTCTCATCTCTGTCTCCCCAGACCTTCCAGAGGGCTCAGCATACAGTAGGTGCTCAATACATGTCCAAGTGAGTGCTCAGAACACAGCAGGTGTCTAAGGAATGTGGAATAGGCAGCCTGGGTGGAGGGAACCCCACAATCTTTGGAGTCACAGTCCTGGTTCAACTCCTGGTGGGCGGATCCTTAACCTCCATGAGCCAGAGATCATGCATCTGCAGAATGGGTCTGCTGGTCTCTGCTCGGCGCAGTCCACTCAGTTCCAAGCTGCGCCTTGGGAGGGCCCATGCCTGCTCTTAGTGGAGGAGCATGCTGGCTTCAGGCTGACAGCAGCTCAGGCCGGGTGGTGGGAGAGGCCGAGGCGGGGCAGCTCCTGTGAGAACGTGCATGGGCACCCGGGAGCAGGCTGACGAGTGTGCCTGCATGCGGGCTATGGATTCCCCGATATTGCTGCTATCTCTGTGCCTCGCCATGGTCTTGATCACTGGTAGAAGCAGAGGCTGTCTACTAGGGATGAGAGCAGAGCAGCCTCCCAGCTCTGTCCTGTCCCCCTGGCCCAGCAGGGGTGACAGCTCGGAGGTGGCGCCACCTGACAGTGGAGACAGTCAGCCCTCCCCAGCAGCCTGCCCACCCCAGCCCCGCTGTAACAACTAGCTCTGAGCTCCACGTCCCCTGTCTGTTCCTAAAAGGACTGGAGGCAGACAAAAGGGAGCCGTGTTTTCCGTTATCACAACACAAAATCCTTACACTTAATTAAAACGTGCCATGGCAACCAGCGAGGTATGTGGGGCTGGGTGCAGAGTGGCCGTGGCCGCGAGGGCGATGCCCACGTGCTATCCCTTTGTTCTGGGCTCTGGAGAGAGGACGCTGCTGTGCCTTTTGTGAGCGTGGCCTTTGTCTGCAGCACAGGTTGGAGACCCAGGGCCTCGGTGGGGCTCATGCCTGCAGCCCTTTGGGGCCAGTGCCCTCTCCCGGCTGGGAGTCTGGGCAACCCGAGGGCGGGCTTGGCTCCGCCTACCTCCGCTGAGGGCCCTGCTGGGGACACAGGTGTGATAAGACACAGTCCCTATATTCCAGATACTGCTGGGGGAGACACGCACAGCCAGACTGCTGTAAGAAAGGGGAGAAGGACTTTGGTAGGGTATGGAGCCTAGGCAAGGTGCTGGAATCGGGGAAGGTTTCCTGGAGGAGTCACCCTCGTCCTTGAGTAGTTGAGTCAGGAGGAGGGAGCAGAGAGAGAGTGAGGCTGGAGGCGAGGAGGGAAAGGAAGTTTCCGGTGGAAGGAGCAGCTGGAGGTGAGGACGAGCTCAGTGTGCAAGCATGTGCCCTGGTCGGAGCTTCAGCGCCATAGAGCACTGGGAGGAAGGGGTGGGAATGCGGGGGCCGGGGCAGGATCGTGGAGGCCCCGTGTGCTGGGCTGAGGGGTGTTCTGGAGTTGGGTGACAGTGAGTCACAGAAGGTTGCTGAGTGGCTCAGAGTCGGATCAGAGGCCACTGAGCCTGGCGGTGGCCCCTTGTGCTAGAGAAACTCAGATGGTTCCTATGTCCCCCTGGCAGGCCTGACTTGTCCTGAGGGAGAGAGTGGGGTGGCTTCAGTGAACACCCACTCCCACGGCGGAAGGACAGTGTACTGCGCGAGCCCGGTGGGGGCGGGTCAGCAGGGCCCCAGGAAGCAGACAGTTCAGTGATGGACTAGAGCTCGGAGTCAGGTATTCTGGCTGTGTGACCTTGAACAAGTCACCCAGCCCCTCTGAGCCTTGGATTCTCATTTTTACATGAGGAAGAAATGGCATTGCTTGCCTGGAGCAAGCAGCAAGTGACTGTCGCACAGGAGGTCTTCCAGATGGGACATCTGTTGCTACTACTTTAAAGTGACGCGCAGGAGGAGGGAGCCCCGCGAAGTTCACTTTGATCGGAGCCTGTCAACTTAAGGTTCCTCCAGGATTCTGAGAGCTGTCAGGGCTGCCTGCCAAGAAAGAGACAGCTTTAGAGATGTGTCCTTTTAGTAGAGAACCCAGGATCCCAGCAACAAGATTAACCTCTCCTTGCCCGGAGCCAGCCAAGTGCCTGTCCCCCAGGATGTGAACCTCAGCAGCTCGAAGCACGGCTGAGGCTGAGGGCAGGGGTTCGCTCTCTCCTCATCAGTGGCCACCAAACAGGGACGGGATGAATGAGGGGTGGCGTTGCCCCTGCAGCCCCGGTGTCAGGAGATGCCAGGCCGGCGGTGACAACGCTGGCTGCAGCAAGAGTCATTAGACTCGGGTGTAGGTGCCAGAGCGTGAGGTCACTACAGCGGCCTAGATACTCTAAAGTCATATTAGGGTTTCTTAAGTGTTCTAGATGCTTCTTGCTTGCTGCTGAGCGGCTGCATGGAGAACAGGAGGCTCTTGGCTTGTGTGTCTCGTGGTTCCTGGTGTGAATGGGAAAAGGCGCAGCCACGGCAGGAGACCAGAGAGAGGCCTCGCTCATGGACTTCTTGGTCCAGAGACAGAACCCCCCGCCATACAATAGCTGCGGCTCAGGGGGGTGACTTCCAATACAGAGGCTGGAGGAGTCCCTCGGATAGGGATTTTTAGTCATTTATTCATCATGAGACCCCCTGACCCTATCCAATTTTATCCCCTGTCTTCTCTAGGCTGGCTCAGAAAGGAGGAACTGATTTTTCTTTAAATAAATACGGGCTGCTGCATCCGATTCAAAGGGCCGAAGGTCTCTCCTGACTTCTCAGACTCCTTGTAAGGTTTAGGACTTTGGAACAGAATTAAAACACCAAAGGCAAGAAGCCTGGAAGGGTGAAATGATGATTCCTGCCGGTTCCTCCAGGCGCCTGCGGCGTCCATGGCAATCTGCCCCACGGGGAGCCCTTGCCACTTCGAGGGAAATGGTCCAATTCAGGACTGGGTAGAAATTGGGCTCATATACCAGCCATTAGGGAACTTTACTCGATGAGAAAATGAGAACTTTTTGTAGTTGCTAAAGAGAGCACCATTCTTAATTTGACCTCTTCTTGGCCGTGGGAGACAGGCACTTTATCTGAAACTCAAGTGCCCAGACTGAGAAGAAAAAGGAAGCCACTGGCGTGAGCAGGGGAGGCCAGCTGTCCCCTGCTCCCCTGTGGCCGCACGTCCACACCGTGCTCTTGGTGTGCGGTCCCCAGAGCAAGTGCGAGGCTAAGACAGGGTCATTGGTGACCCGGTGTCCATCAGATGGACAGGGGTGCTCTTCCTTTCGAAAGATCTACCATGACAGGACAATGTGGAGTTGCACGAGAACCTTCTGATTTATGAGCAGCATATAAAAACTGTTTTCAGAGCAGCAGAAGATAAATCTATATTCGCATTTGGCATTGCATTTAAATTATATGGTGATCTGAAAAAAGTTGGGCATCTTTTTGGGTGCCCAAGGCTTATAGGTAGGTGTGGTTTTGTTAGACAAATACAGCTCTCATTATCTGTGGGTCCCTCATCTTAGATTCAGCCAACTATGGATTAAATATTTTTTTAAAAACTGGTGTCTGTACTGAACATATATAGACTTTTTTTGTCATTCTCTAAAGAATACCATTATAATGACTATATGGCTTTTACGTTGTATCAGATATTGTAAGTAATCTAGAGATGATTTACAGTCTATGGGAGGATGTGCATAGATTATGTGCGAATACTGTGCTATTTTATATCAGGGGCTTGAGCATCTGCAAATTTGGGTGTCTAAGGGGTTCCTGGAACCAGTTCCCTCAGATCCCAAGGATGCTGTGGACTAAAGGAAGTGAGATGAGGTTAGGAGGTGGGGTCTGGGGAGATTTGAGTTCTGGAACTTGCTCCACCTTGAGCTGTTTGACCTTGAACTTGGTACTGCCCTTTCTGGACTTTGCTTTCCTGAAAGATGAAGCGCAGGCTCATGGCCCAGACTGTATTTGGGTCAAGGTTTTGTGAGTCTGCGACAACTTCCGCTGCTCCGGGCTCTCACCAAGGTGCAGGGTGGCTTCCAGAAAACCATTCTTTTGGTAATCTCCTCCCTCGAGGCAGTCGAGGAGCAGTTAGTCCTGGGTTAATATCAGGGTCCATCCGGGTCTGCTGAGGGCTGCGTGTGGGAGATGGTTGGCTCCAGCAGAGATTGTTACGGGACAGTTATGACACTGGAAAATACGCTTTCAGACACACTGTGTATATCAGCCCAAACCACAAAGTGGTTCAGTATTGTTGCAAATGGTCTGCACAATGACGCATGGTGATGCATGCCTGTAATCCCAGTACTTGGGAGGCTGAGACAGGAGGATCACAGGTTCGAAGCCAGCCTCAGCAACTTAGTGAGACCCTGTTTCAAAATAAAGAATAAAATAGGACTGGGGGTGTAGCTCAGAGGTAGAATGCCCCTGGGTTCAATCCCCATTACAAGAAAAAAAAAAAGAGAAAAATGTGGATTTCCTGCCGCTTGGAGAAGCCGGCACCTGGCAGGGAAGGAGAGGTGGCGGTTGCATCTGAGGAGCCGCTCCGTTGCTGTCATGGCTGGCTTGAGTGTCCAGCCGCGCATCGCATGTGATACGGCAGGACAAACTCAGGGTTACTCTCGGGGCTTTTTTTTTTTGGTGCTGGGGATGGAACCCAGGGGCATTCTACCTCTGAGCTACACCGCAGCCCTATTTTATTCTTCATTTTGAAACAGGGTTTCACTAAGTTGCAGAGGGCCTCACTAAGTAGCTGAGGCTGGCCACGAACCTGCGATCCTCCTGTCTCAGCCTCCCAAGAACTGGGATTACAAGCATGCGCCACCACGCCTGGCTACTCTTGGGGTTTTTGCTTTTCCCCCTCTAAACCACACCACTGTGGTGAACTCCCAGAAGTTTGGTGATTTTATAGACAGTGTTTTCAGAAAATAACCAAGAGCTTCAAGTCCTAAGTCCTTTAAGAGAACTGTATTATTAAAATTGCCTTTTCTCCAGATTTCTCTTCCACCCACTCTGGATTCTCTATCTTCCTCAGCCTCTCAAGAAGTCCTGGTGATCCCTTTGCAGTTTCTCTATCGAGGAAATGGAAATCACAGCGCCCCCTATGTCCGGGGAGGGGAGTTGCCACTCTTCCTCCCCTTTTTTTTTGTGGTACTAGGAATTGAACCCAAGGCCATTCTACCTTTGAGCTCCGCCTCCAGCCCTATTTTAATTTTTATTTTGAAACAGGGTCTTACTAAGTTGCTGAGGCTGGCCGTGAACCTGTGATCCTCCTGTCTCACCCTCCTAACTACTGGAATTACAAGTGTGCACCACCATGCCTGGCTCTTCCCGTTTTAATCATTCATTGGTGACAATTAGCCTCTCCCGAATGTGCAAGAGTCCCACAGTGTGCCCCGTTTTAGAGAAGCGTCAGCGTATCTTAATTTTTAGATTTTTATCTGTTAACATGGGTAGGGGCCATCATAAAACAAAGCAGAATAGCTAATTTAAAGAGTTTTGTTTGTAAAGATTAAGGTTTTTGCTTACTTAATTCTTTTGGTCTCTGCTGTTGTTCCTGTAGTTACAAAGCTAGCCCAGTGCCTAGCATATAGAAGGCATGATTATTGAATAAACAATGTATTTTAAAAATCTTTTTTCCCCCAAATCTGGGTGCAGTGTCACAATCCTGTAATCCCAGTAGTTGGGAGGCTGAGACAGGGGGTTTGCAGATTCTAGACCGGCCTCAGCAAATTAAAAATAAAAAGGGCGGGGATATAGCTATGAAGGTAGAATGCCCCTGGATTCAATCTCTACTACTGAAAAAAAAAGCCCTTCCCTCCAAAAAATCCTTTCTTTAATTTACAAAAGTTACAATTCTTTGTGGAAACTTCAAATAATATACAAATGTCTGAAATAAATGATAAATAATCTCCTTGCCCTTTGATTTCATCTTACTCCCCAGGGAGTAACACTTTAGTGTGTGCTATTCCAAACTTTAAAATATATAAGCTTCATGCACATCTACATGTGAACATATACATGTGCGTGTGCACATGTGTACACACACACACACACACACACACACAGACACACACACACTGCATGTACTAAGATTTTTTTTTCCTCTCTGAAAATGAGATCATTTTTTCAGGGATGTTTTTCAGTTCAGTTTTTTGACCCCCCAATGTATATCCTGGATGTCTTTCCATTTGAGTTAACACACACCGACCGAGCTCTTTAATGGCTCTATAATAATCTACTTAGCCATTCCTATTGTTTTCCCACAGCAAGTGATGCTGTGACCAGCGCTTGTACAGCTGCCCCTGCACAGCTGTGAGTGTCTCTGTGCAGAGATCCCTAGAATAAGATAGGACCTTTTAATTAAAGCCCCCAGCACAGGCCCGGAGCCTTAGAGGGCTGCTCCATAAATATTGGTTGATGACAATACTATGTTGTCATATTAATTAGAACAGGAAAAGACCCATTAGGGCAACAAACGTACATTCATAGGGCAAACTGGCTCCAAGGAAGGAAGATAGAACACTTAATATTCTCATCTGCGAAAAGACAAACCGCATTAAACGTATGAAGTAGCAAGCTGCCTGTGTACTAGCATGTAAAATGTTCTCGAAGGAGTGTTAGCTTGACAGCATGCATAAAGACACCACATTAAAGATAAAACAGAGGGACTATTTACCCAGCATAGTTACCTAGAAAATATACAATTTGATCTAGATAGAGGCTTTTACTGTATAAATTATTGTGGCCTCTACTTCAATCACAAACAGCCTTCAAGTTGGGCAATTGCCTTATGAAAAAAGGAGAAGAGAACAGTTTCCAATTGTCTGGAATGAGCTTCAGAAACAGGCAACTCGGTTCTGATAGAACAATTTAAACTGCCCGTCACTGCCCGTCTCCTTATCTGATGTGGACATCGTTTTTCAGAAGGGGCAACCAGCTCAAATTAAATCGTTTTGCTGCAGACAGTCTGTCTGTCTCCCCACCCCACCCCTTCCCTTCCCCATGAGGGTGCTGCAGGCCTCTGCTCATTTAGGAAGATTGGTCTGGGCAATGGTAAAGTGAGATGAATCGAAACAACTTTAACAGAGAGAGAGAGAAAAAAAGCGATATTAAAAAAAAAAGAATAATAATGGATAGTCAGAGGCTGATTTGACACAGGAGACTATATTCCCGCCTGGTTGATTGTCTCATAAACCCTTTTGAAACCCTGGGCTTTATTTGCAAATGATCTTCACTGTGGACCAAGAGTTCAACAGGGAAAATAATGAGCAAAATCTACAAGTTGGCTTGAGCCAAATAGGACTATGGTGCCATTGTGAGACGAGGTGAGAGGCGCATCTCCCGGACCATTTCGATCAAATTGCGGCGGTTCAGGCAGGGGCTGGTTATCTCATTGTCTCAGGGGCTTCCCGGGCCCCTGCACTTGCCTGGTCCTCCAGCCATTTCCACTCGGGCTGCGGAGCGAGCAGAGCTGCAGGGAGAGGAGGGGCCTCGCCGCCCTTGCTGAGCTGCGTGCTGGGGGCCGTGAGCAGTGGGCACCACTAGACAACTTGAGCCAATCCAAGGCGGCTTCTTCCCTCTCTCTTTTCCTCCCATCCCACCCCTGGGATGAGCTTCAAAAACAGGCAACTCCGGTTTTGGTTCTAGGGATTGAACCCAGAGTCTCTGAGTCACACCCCCATTTTATTTTTCATTCGGAAACAGGATCTCCCTAAGTTGCTGAGGGCCTCACTAAGTAGCTGAGGCTGGCCGCCAACCTGTGACCCTCCCGTCTCAGCACCCCCAAGTGCTAGGATCACAGGCGTGCGCCACAACCCCGGACTCCCTTCTTTCTTGCTTGACTGCAGGATGGGACAACTCGGGGCCTATGGTACTACCGCCTGTCAGTGGGCAAACATGTATGTGCATATGGATTCTTCAAACCTCTTAACTTTGAAATAATTTTAAACTTATGGAAAAGAATCCCTGTGTCCAGACACCTAGACTCACCAGTTGGCGCCATTTGGCCACATTTGCTTTATTTCTGCAATTCCTCCTTGAACTCATAAATGCTTCATTGTGAATCTTCTGAGAACAAGGAAAGGCTCGCTCCTTTTTTTGTGTGTGTGGTACTGGGGATTGAACCCAAAGGCATTCTACCTCTGAGCTACACCCCCAGCCCTATTTGTTATTTTTTATTTTGAAACAGGGTCTCACTAAGTTGCGGAGAGCCTTGATGAGTTACTGAGGCTGACCATGAACCTGTGATCCTTCGGTCTCAGCCTCCCAAGTACCGGGATTACAGGCATGCACTACCACACCTGGCTAAGGACATTCTCTTAAATGGCTACAAAAACAAAGGTTAATATCATTGTGAGTTGTCACATGATCCATGCAGGCCACTCTCTGACTTGCAGCCCATGTTCGAATTTCTGCAGTTTTCAGCCGGGCAGCACTTGGGAGGCTGAGACAGGAGGATCACAAGTTCGAAGCCAGCCTCAACAACTTACCGAGACCCTGTTTCAAAATAAAAATGAAATAGGGGATATAGCTCAGAGATACAGAACTCCTGGGTTCAATCCCCCCCCCCCAAATCTGCAGTTTCCCAATAATGTCTTTTCTATCAAGTGTCCACCCTCTGTTCCTGCCCCTGTCTTGGCTCCAGGATCCAATCAACAACAATACACTGCTTGTACCATCCTATCTGTAATCTGGAATGCTCCTCAACTTCCGATGGAGCTCTCCCCTCAAACCACTCATAAACTGAAAACATCATAAGTTGAAAATGCATTTCATACCCCTAACCTTCGGAGCCTCCTAGCTTAGCAGCATGGTACCCTGTGGGGTCCTGGTTGTTTCTCCTCCTGATCACGGTTGCTGCTGCCCAGGGCCGCCAGAGTATCATACCACATATCGCTAGCCTAGGAAAAGGTCAATATTTACAATTCAAAGTAGGGTTTCTATTGAATATGTATGGCTTTTGAATCATTGTAAAGTAGAAAATAAAGTCAGGAAGTTGAACCATTGTCATATTGAACCATGGTAAGTTGGGGACTGCCCACATTTTTGAAGTCTACAGGCCAGTTTTGTTTGTCCTGATGTCTGATGTTTGTCTGCCTGTGTCTGACGTTTCTTCATGATCAGATACAGGCTGGGTGTTTGGTCTGGGACCCACAGATGTCCTCCCTGTACATCACCTTGGGAGCCATGTGACATTGATTTGTCTCAACACAAGTGACATTAGTTCATTCATTAATTATTATTATTTTTTTGTGGTACTAGGGATACCACTAGGGATAGAACCCAGAGACATTCTACCTCCAGGCTACATCCCAGACCTGTTTTATTTTTGTTGGAAACAGGGTGTCGCTAGGTTGCTGAGATCTCACTACTTGCTAAGGCTGTCTTCAAACCTGTGATCCTCCTGTCTCAGCCTCCCAAGTACCGGGATTACAGGCATGCACCACCATGCCCAGCTTACATTAATTTAAATTAAAATCAAGTAAGTAAGGTGGTGTCCACCACTGTTACATCACTATTTTATCCTTTGCAAGCAATAAATAATCTAAATCTTGTAAATATCTGGTTCCCCATTAAGCTTTCACCCAATAATTTTAGCATCTACTGGTGATTCTCTCTCTTTCTCTCTCTCTCTGTCTCTCTCTCTGTCTCTCTCTGTCTCTCTCTCTCTCTCTCACACACACACACACACACACACACACACACACACACAATTAGCAGGATACAACAGGCAGATTCCTGGAGATGCAGGTTTTGGGCGAAGGAGCATGTTTCTGAGCCACCAGAGTCGGTCCAGCCAGACCAGAGAGAAACTAGCTTCTCGGGGTCGCTTGGGATGTGGCCTACTTTTCCTTGACTTGGTCTGGGACTTTCCTCGCCCATGGGGCCCAGGTCGTTCCGTGATGGAACCAAGGGCAAGTCACATCCTCTTCCAGCCCTTTGACAAGTATTCACTGAGGGTCCTGTGAGCCAGGCTCTGTTTGAGGGGATACAGAAAAGAAAAAGATGGCTGAGTCCCTGCTCAGAGGCTAGATATGGGAACAGGGCTCAGGCTCAAAGGCCCACCCTTTGGGGAGGAGGGGACCACTTCACCGAGGAAATAATTTATTTTTAAACTTTTTATTTTGAAATAATTATGGTTCATAGAAGTTGCAAAAGTGATTCAGGAGGGCCCCACATACCCTTCGCTCAATTTATCCCAGTAGTTACATCTTACATAATTATAGTACAATATCAAAGCCAGGAAGTTGACATTGGTAGTTCTATGCTACCTTGTCACATGTGTAGATTTGTGTGTCCACACCACAACCAAGTTATAGAACTATTCCATCACCACAAACATGTCCCTTTTGTGGTCACACCTATCCCCTTTCCCCCTCTACCTCTAGGCAGGGGCACCGCTAACTTTTTTAATTTTGCTTCAAGAATGCTTTTTATTATAAAGGGAATTACGACCTTTTTTGAGATACTCTTTTACTTTTTTTTTTTACTCAACATAATGTTTTTGAGATCCATCCAAATTGTTGCCTGAATCAACAGTCCATCCTTTTTCTTCACTGAGTAGTATTCCATACTATGAAAGTACTATATAGTTTGTTTAACCCTTTACCCTTCAATGACATTTTGATTGTTTTCAGTTTTGGGCTATTTTGTGAAGCTGCAGTGCACAATTATGTACAGGATTTTGTACATAGTTTTGATATAAGCTTTCATTTCTCTGGGATAAATGTTTAGGAATGTAATTGCTGGGTTGTGTGGCAAGAGTCTGTCTAGTTTCTTAAGATTGTTATGTCTTTGTGGTGGATTGTCCCTTTTATCACTATATAATATCTCTCTCTGTCCCTGGCAATTTTCTTTCCAATGAGGTCTACTTTTTCTTATATTATTTTTAGTCACTCCTACTTTCTTTTGATTAATATCTGGATGACATATATATATTTTCTGTCCTTCTACTTTTAATATATATAGGTAGCATATAGTTGGGTCATTTTTATCCATTCTGTCAATCTCTAACTTTTAATTGGTATGTTTAGATCATTTATATTTAATGTGATTATTGCTATGTTAAGTTTAACTCTGACACTTTTTTTATTCTATGTCTGTCTCTTTTTTTCATTTCCTTGTCTTATTTTGCCTGACTTCCTGTGAGTTGTTTGAACACAGTTGAAATTCTATTTTGACTTATCCATAGTGATTTTGAGTGTATCTCTTTGTACAGCTTTTGTTCTTTGTGGTTGTTCTAAATATTTCATTTTACATATCAAAATCTACTAGTGGAGCTGGGCACAGTGGCATGTGCCTGTAGTCCCAGCAACTTGGGAGGCTGAGGCGGGAAGATCGCTTGAGTTCAAGACCAGCCTGGGCAACATAGCAAGACCTTATCACAAAACAAAACAACAAAACAATTACTAGCATCAACATTTACCAGTTCCAGGGTAGAGATCTTATCTCCCTTTTTAACCCTTTACCATTCCTTGTTTATAATTTTCTTAAATATTTCCTCTATGTACATTGAGGGCCACTTGACAATTTTATGATTTTTCTTCAAATGCCAAACATAATTTAAAACACTCAAGAGAAGAAGGAAGGACTCTGTGTTACCTGTGGTTTTGCACTTTTGTGCTTGTTTTTCCTTCCTAGTGTTCCAAGGTTTCTTCTCTTTTCCTTTCTGTTTAGAGAACTTCGTTTAGTCATTCTCTTAGAGTAAGTTGTTGAGGTTGGGCACAGTAGCGCATGCCTTTAATCCCAGGACTTGGGAGGCTGAGACAGGAGGATCACATGTTCAAGACCAGCCTCAGCACCTTAGTGAGACCCTGTTTCAAAATAAAAAATAAAAAGGTGTAGCTTGAATGTAGAATGCCCCTGGGTTTAATCCCAGTACCAATAAATGAAAAAGAAAGAAGGAAGGAAGGAAGGAAAGAAAGAAGAAAGAAGAAAGAAGGAAGAAAGAGAAAGAAAGGAAGGAAGGAAGGAAGGAAGGAAGAAAAGAAAGAAAGAAAGACAAAATAAAAAAAGAGGCGGTCTGCTGAGGACAAACACTCTGAGTTCCCCCGTCTGGGAATGTCTCGACTTCTTCCCTCATGAAGGGTATTTACCACTGGATTCTGCATTGACAGTTCTCTGACAGTTAAATATTTTTCTTCAGTATTGAAAAATGTTGTGCCAATTCCTTCTAGCCTCCATGATTTTTGATGAGAAATCTGTGGTAATTTGGATTGTTTTCCCCTGTAAGTAATATGTTTCTTTTCCTATGGCTTTTTTCAACATTTTTTCTTTCCCTTTAATTTTTATACGTTCAACTGTGATGTGAATCTTGAAGTGGCTTTCTTTGGCTTTATTCTATCTAGAGTTGTCTCAGTTTCCTGAATGTGCAGTTTTATGTGTCTTGCCAATTTAGGAACTTCCCAGCTATTATTTCTTCAAGTCCTTTTTTTTTCTTCTTTTTTAAGCTCTCCCCTAATGATATAAATATTTGATCTTTTGTTGTAATTCCACAGGTTCCTGAGGTTCTGCTCATTATTTTAGTATATTTTCTTTCTGATCAATTTGGGCAATTCCTATTGTTCCAGATCTTCCTGGGTCTTGGTATGAGGAATGATTTCAATTAAAACCTAATTTCCATCAATGACAAAATGCCTGAGCTCATCTAGTTAAAAGGAAGAAAGACTTATTTTGGCTCACTGTTTTGGGGCTGTGGCGAGGCAGCACGTCAGGGTGGAGAGCACGTGGCTGAGCAAAGCTGCTTCTCTCATGGAGGCAGGGAAGCCAGAAGGGGGCGAGGTTCCAATACCCCCTTCCAGAGCACACCCCCCAATGACCTAACTTCCTTCCATCAGGCTCCACCTCCTGAGGACTTTACCACCTCCCAGTAGTACCATAGGCTGGTGACCACGCCTTTAACATATGGCCTCTGGGGAGCATATGTTAATATTCAAACCATAACACTAAGTATTTTGGGTATGATATTATGAGACTCTGGGTCTTACTCAACACTGTTTTAGGGGGCTTCCTCTGGCACCTGTTCAGCAGATGAAAGGGGGACTGACTTGTTCCAGCCAGGTGGAAGTGGAGTCCAGGTTCTTCATTTAGCCTGCACTGATGCCCAGGTGGGAGGGGGCTCCTCATTCCTGTTGGACAGGCTGGGAGGTCAGGCTGATACCACGCTGGCTGACTGGGAGGAGTAGTAGTGCCTGGTTTCTGCTCCCTCATGATTTCCTCCAGTACTCTGTGTGTGTGTGTGTGGTGACTTTGTTCCCTCCTCTGACACCTCCACTTGGACAAGATCTCTGGCCTCCTTCGGTTCCTCACCATCCCTGAGCCTTGGTCTGATCATCAGAACCGTGGTGATGAAAACAGAATGTGCCGCGCAGCTCATCCTCCGCGCATACTAGCACAGAGGAAGGACACCGAGCGGCGAGGTCTGCAGATTCTTTCCCTTCACCATGGAAACAGGACAGAGCTGCCTCATCTTCCCCTGGCCCTGACCAGGGTCCCACCCAGGCCCCACGGCTGACATCTTGGAAGGCAGGTGGGTCTCATACATCTTTGCCCCTGATTGTTCAGTCCACTGGAGGGTTTTACCTGACCCGGCAGGGGCTGTGCACACCCTGGAAGCTGTCCAGGAGGCTCCATCATGGTCAGGCTCGGTGCAGGACCACCCAGACACTATGAATGGCTTGAACCAGATGTTTTTCGTGGGGGATGTCCTAGAGGTTGTTTAATAGCACCCTTGGCCTTTATCCATTAGATGCCAGTGGCACCCCTCCCCTGACAGTGTCCCAAGACGTTGTCAAATGCTTTCCAGGAAGCAAAATCACTGACTGCAAAGCTAACTGAGGTTTGGGGGAGAAGGTCCTTGGTGGCCTTGGGTGACCTGCCCTTTAGAGGGACCTCTTCCACCTTCTCATGGCAAGCTCTCGGGCCTCTGTGAGGAGTGGGAGGGGGCGGGGCTCTCCCTCTGCTCCTCTCTCTTTCCTGACTGGCAGTCCATGCCTTGACCTGCACCCCCACCCACTGCAGTCCCCCCATAGGCCAGCCACAGGAACAGAGCCACGAGATAGAGCTGCAGGAAAGATCAGGGAAGTTCCACCATCCGAGGGTCAGGGGCTCCCGACAGGACCTCTCCTCTGAAGTATCCGTCTGTAAGTAAAGAGCAGTCGAGGAGAGCGCTTCAGGGTCAGGCATTCCTGCCGCTGCCATTTCCTAGTCGAGTGGCCTCAAGGACAAGCGCTTTCCCTCTAGACCTTGATTTCCTCATCTGTACACTGCGGTGTTTCTTCCCAACCGCATAAGGAAGCACGCTGTAGGGCGGAACTGCCTGGTGCTTGTAAAGCATTTAGTAGAGGATCTGTGCATGAATATTAGCTGTTGTCGTCATCATCACCATCATCATCACCATCATCATCATCACCATCATCACCATCATCATCATCACCATCACAATCATCATCATCATCATCATCACCATCATCTTCACCACAATCATCATCACCATCATCATCACCATCATCATCATCACCATCATCATCACCATCATCACCATCATCACCATCATCATCATCACCATCATCATCATCATCACCATCACCACCATCATCATCACCATCATCACCATCATCACCATCATCATCATCACCATCATCACCATCATCACCATCATCATCATCACCATCATCATCATCACCATCATCATCATCACCATCACCACCATCATCATCACCATCATCACCATCATCATCATCATCATCACCATCATCATCATCGCCATCACCATCATCATCATCATCACCATCATAACCATCATCATCACCATCACCATCACCATCATCATCACCATCATCACCATCATCATCATCATCATCGTCATCACCCAAAACAGCTACATGTGAAAGTGCTTGTTTAATTGTGAGGCTCTCTATGCATGGCAGTTGTAGAAATGAGGTGCTCTGTTGAGTCTTGGGGTTGCCTTAATGTTGCACATGCCACTTAATAACCATGCAAATGCATGTGTCTCGTTTTAGAAACAGCTACATAACAGCTCTCTTCTAGGCCTAGCAAGACATGGGACCGGCAGGGGAAAGGATGCCAGTCCTGCCTGCTGTGCTACTGACATTCTTCCTTGGAGGAGAGTGGGTTGAATGGAAGAGTTTACAAGTAATTATGCTTGCCATCATTTCTTCAGAAGGGTAAGGCAGAGTGGGAAGGCATCCCGGAGGTGATGCACGCTTCTCATATAGATGTCCCAACATGACTCCTCCCCCGAATGGGTCCGAGTGAGACATGGTACCAGTTTAGCCCACTTCTCCAGACCCCGTGGCCACAGCTCAGCTGCTGAGAACAAATTAGGAGATGGAGCTGCCTGATGAAAGTTATGGGTTGCTTCTCCTGCCAACAACTGTACTTGACACAGAAGAATGGATCCCCACCTCCCGCCCTGGTGATGGATTGGAGAAGTTTAATTTGCTTGAAGTTACACTTGGTGGAAACTTTATGACCCTATCTGTCATGACAATCTTCTGCTCCGCTTGCTTACACGTTCCCGGGGAAGCTTTGAAAGACAGGGCCAAGTCTCTGAGTCCGTAGAGCTGCTGCATCCTTAGAGGACCGAGAAAAGGCTAAACCCAGGTCGGGGTGGTCTTTCTTGGTAATGATCGGAAGATCTCTTGGTGTGATCTAGGCGGGATGGTCTCCTTGGGCTCATGGCTTGGGGATTGGCTCCTCCAAGTTGGCACTCTGAGGCCAAATCTACCCTCACAACCCAGTCAAACTATATTCAGCTTGAATAGGGGTTCAACAATTCAGGAGAGAAGTTTGCTTTTTTTTTTTTGGTGGGGAAAGAGTAGATGGAAAATTTTTTGTTGTTGTTCCAGGGATTGGACCCAGGGGCATTCTACCTCTAAGCTACACCCCCAGCGCTTTTCTGTTTTGAAACAGGGTCTCGCTAGGTTGCTGAGAGTCTTACTAAATTGCTGAGACAAGCCTCGGACTGGCAATCCCCTTGTCTCAGCCTCCCAAGTACTGGGATTACAGGCGTGCTAGATGGAAAAATTCTTAGTCATATAGCTCTATCTTGGTTCCTAGTAAGAGAAACCTACTCCATAATGTAGTAATGAAAAATGGGAAGCGTAAGTAATTCAAGATTATCACTAGCCGGGCGTGGTGGCGCACGCTTGTAATCCCAGTACTTTGGGAGGCGGAGACCGGAGGATCCGGGTTCGCGGCCAGCCTCAGCTCGCTCTCTCTCTCTCTCTCTCTCTCTCTCTCTCTCTCTTTACTTAGTGAGGCCCTCTGCAACTTTGTGAGACCCAGTTTCAAAATAAAGTATAAAAAATAGGGCCGGCGGTGTAGCGCGGAGGTAGAACGCCCCTGGGTTCAATCCCCGGTACCGCAAAAAAAAAAAAAAAAAAGATTATCACTGCGCGGCCTCATGCGGGAGAGGAAGCAGGAAGTAGCAAGGGTCTTGTGCTGAGGCTGCTGTCTCTTCCACGTTTCTTCCAGCCACAAAGCTCATGTATGAAGATGGCTCTCCCATAAGCCAGAGAGTTGAAGTGCCTTCATCCTGGCTGGGATCCCAAGGGCCAAGACAAATAGACTCTGACTTCCATGCTAACCTCCATCGCAATCGCATGGTCAGGGGTGGAGTCGCGCACTACCAGCATGGCTGCTGGGCCCTTCTCCTTGCATTGGGAGAAGGAGTTCTCATAGAAATGGATTTTCAGTGAGTTTGGTAGATACCTGTCTCCCTTATCTATTATAGTGTAGGAAACTATTCCAGAACTTAGTATAGCTTAAAATGACAACCGGCTTTGTTGTTTCCCATGAGTCTGTGGGTTGGGATTTGAGCAGGGCACAGTGGGGTTGGCTTGCTTCTTTCCCATTTGCTGTCCACTGGGGCTGGCTTTTTCACCATATCTGTGGCTCAGCTAGAAGATTCCAGTGGCCGTGTGTGTGGTGTCGTGTGTGTGGCTCGCTGTCTTGGCTTCTTTCTCCACACTGTCTCTCCATCTACAGTCTTCAGGAGGGGAGCTGGTCTCTGTATATGGTAGCACTGGGTTCCCAAGAGGCTAACAGCAGAAACTTCAAAACCTTCCGGAAGCTTCAAAACCTCATAAGCTTAGAACTGGCATGGTGTCGCTTTTGCTGCTTTCTATTGGTTAAACTGGGTTGCGGGCTCAGCCCTGATTCAAGGGGAGGGAGCTGTGCAAAGGTGTGGGTACCAGGAGGTGTGGTTCAGTGGGGATTGCTCAGGTAGTGGATTACCAGGATAACCTAGGATTGTCTACTACATAAAACGACCAAATTGTTTATTTGGCTAGCTGCTCCAAGAAGGTGTATGTATGCCAAATACAGCAAAGTCAATCTCATTGACCATGGAGACCAGTACTAATCTTCAGCTTTGTCCTTAGCCCATAATGCAACCCCCCACTTTGAAGTACATCTATGACAATTTCTGACCATCGATGCCTCCCATATCTTGCTCAGGCCCCCATACCTTGTGGACAGACTGCTGCATTATTTCCTAAATGGCCAACCTTTTCTCAGTGTGTCGTCATAATCTGTCCTTGACCTTGCTACCAGGCTAGTCTTTCTAATCTGCTGCTTTTATTGTGTCATTCTCCTGCCCTAAAACCTTCAATCATTTCTTTTTATCTACCAATGAACTCTAAAACTCTTCTGACGTTCAGTACTTTCTGTAGTCTGGCCCCAGCCACCATTCCAAAGTGATGGCCTTCTTGCTCTGACTCAAAGCTGGTCTTCCAGCCCCTGCAGTTTTCTCTCTGGCCCTGTTCTGACTCTGCCTCTTGCTCTCTCTGGTCTCTTGGCCTGGAATGTCCCTCCTTTCTCACCTGCATCCATATTGGCCTTTCCTACCAGGCTCCACGGGACCCTGCTCTACCAGCACCCCGGGCCACAAGGGTCTCACCTTTTCCTATCCCCTTAAGGGGATCCCTGGCTTTTAGTGCATTATATTCGACCTGGGAGTTTGAAGGAATTTAGGAGGGATAACTGAGTCTAATCTTCCACTGAAAGTAGGAATCCTTTCTGTGAGAGGATGGGCAGATTGGAATCCTTTCTCTGAGAGAGGAGGGGCAGATTTGTGGTTAAACGTGGGAGTTCTGGAGTTGGGCTAGCAGGGTTACTTTTTGGCTCTGTCCTTACCAGCCATTTGCCTGGGGTTGTACTGCCTTCTGGCCTGCCCCTTGCTCCTTGGGATTCAGAGCTTATAGCTGTATCTCAGCAACCAACAGAACACATCGGCACACCAGGTTCCTCTATGACCAGGAACCTCGCCCCACCAAAAAAGCGAAGTGTCAATTTTAGAAAGAATGTAAAGGACACACGACTCATCTACTCCTCTTGGAATTCTCAAATCTATTTTTTGTATGATGTTAAATCTATTTTTTGTATGATGTTAGATCATCAGCATGTGACGTGCCCAAATCACATTAGCATAGGCTTTTGTAGAATGTGCTCTGTAAATTAGATTGGAAGTCCATTTCTTATCTTTTTCATATGACAGCAGTGTGACCAAATCTCATTTGCACTTTTTGCAAAACCATTTGTTCCAAGTCTCTTCTTTTTGTTCTTGTAATCCCTCTGAGAATCTGTCCATGAACCCAGAGACCTCACACCAAGAGGAGGGACTCCACCTTCCGTGCCCCCTCAGCTTAGCACCGATTAGGCACCCTCACCTGACCGTGCACACCTTGGCAGAGGGCTGGGAGGGGCTGCCCTCCCCTCCAGTGTGCCCAATGATCAAAGCGAAGTCTTCTAGTTTCAATTGGTTTCAAACACTTTAAAGGTTTTCTAAGGGTTGCTTCGGGCAAAGGGGAAGGAAGTGTTTTCATAGACCTGCTGGACATTTGGGGATTTGGAATTTCTTTGGAATTCACGGAGAGTTCAGCATTTTGTGGTCAACCCATCCCCTCTGGCTCTTCGTGTTTATGCTGGTTCCCATTCGCTCTTCTCTATGTGGCTGGTTAAGTGTACCCTGGGTTAATTGCAGAGACACTAATAACACTATCAGGACAGGTGACCTCCCGGCTATGGAACCCTTTAGTCTGTATGTATGGCACCTGGTTTGATTTTGCAGAGACCAAACGACCCTAATTTTTATTTGAATTCATCAGACTCCTTATGGCAGTGCTTTTGTGCTTGTAAACTATTAATTAGTCATGAAATCAATTGAGTGGATTGCAGTCAGCATTTAAATAGTAACTAGGATGGAATAAAATATAATAGGAAAAAAAAACCCCTAATTCTGAGAATACCCTAATGAAGCAAGGAGCTGCTTCGGCATATGCAGCAGGGAAATACGGGGATGAGGCTTGGAATCTGCAGCCGGGGACCATGGCTCAAAAGATTTCCAGGAGGAATCTGACATTTCTTCCTAAGGAACAGATGGGCTATGGTCCCTTATGAATTTTAAATGTCTTAACTGATATAAATATGTGTTGTAACAGAAAAGAAACCCCCGATTATTTGGATAGAGAAAAGCTCTTGACGCAGTGATGAGGGAGGCCTCGGCAGGTGCCCCCGAGCCTGCTCTTTTCCAAGTCCCTCTGAGCCCCACCCAGCTCGACCTCCCCCTGCTTGCAAACCCATTTGTAACCATTACTGGGGTGTCATGCTCGGTGATGAAGTGCATTCTCGCCCTTTGCCTTGGCGGCTGCATGCAGGAACAGGCCTGGCCAGAGGTGAGAGGGAGCCTGGGCCTCTCACTGCCCAAGGCCTATGAATCAGATCAGGCTGGCTGGTAACCGGAGCCCATCTTGCCCCTCACCTCAGACCTCCATGACACTCCTTCCAACTTAATTTCAGCCTAAGGGATGCTTTTAAGAAGATTTTAGAGCGCAAAAACATCTCCTCCAAAGAATTGTAGTTACATTAAAAACTAATTATCAGAGCTTAGGGGTATAGATCCACTGCCATATTTTATGCAGAGAGCAATTCATCTCCTAGACCCTGAAATATCATTACATAATAGGTTAAGGACACTAACCCAGGGGATACTGGGGAAAAGGTAGTAAAATCACCAAATGCCAGAAAACGATATGACAAAATAGCTCTGCCCTCCTGCTACAGCAGTTTCTAATGTGACACATTTAAAAAATAACACATCCTAAATGAGCCCATGCATTAAAAGTGTGGGCCGCGTGGTTGGTCTGGGGCCCTCAGGTTAAACGTGATATTTATCTTTGGACGACTTGCCTTTTTTGGCACAAAGAACTAGATATTACGCTGGGAGGAAGGATGGCGGGATGAGTCTAGCTGTGCATGGATCAGAGGACCGTGCCCGTGTTCTTATGAGTTATCTCTCCCAACACACCAATGGAGGAGAATACTATTATTTATTACCATCTTACAGTCAAGGAGACTTTGTGACTGGTAATGGTTTTGATTGTAGTTATCAGAAAACCCAACTCAAATTGGCTTACAGCACATTTGTTATTTCAAGTAACTGACAGATCCGGAGCTAATGGTAGGATGGAGTCAGAGATTTGCCAGACTGTCACGGACCTTGTTTCTTTTCACATCTCTGCCTTCTAGAGTGTCCGTTTCTTCCTCAGGCTGACTGCCTTGGTGGTTCCAAGATGGCCGCCAGCAGCTCCCAGAACATTTTGCTTCCTCATTCACACCCAGTGGGGTGTCTTTGTCTCAACATTCCCTTCAAGAGTCCCGGGGCTCTTTCTGATTGAACTACCTTTGGTCACATGGCCATGGCTGAATCAGTGAGCAGGCAAGTGGGGTTCCCTTAGATCACTCGTGGTACCCTGGGAGCTGCTGTTCAGAGTCATTCTCCTTGGATCCACGAGGACCCCAAATGGAAGCCCAGGGAATTAGTTACTGGAGAAACCCCAGAGACAGAGACATCAGGTAACTGCTTTGTGGTTCATGAAGGTAAATAGTGACAGTCTGAGTTTGAATCGGGCAGCTTGATTCAGGGCCTTTTCTCTGAGCCATCGTCCTTCTAGAATTCCCTAACTCTTGATATCTTGCAATGACTATCTTACACGTATCTCTTTGGTTTCTTTCCTAAGAACGTCACTCTGTACCTAAGTGATGCTAACTTTTGACAAACAACCTTAGGATGTGTCGTTTTATGGCGTGAGGTGGTAGAAAGGGCACTGGGTTAAGAACTGGGACTTGGTCACCCCATTAACCTTGGACAGGTTACCTTACCTTCCAGGGCCTCAGTTTCCCTCATGGGGAAATGAAGGGTGATGCCCACCCCTTACAAACCCAGCTGAGTTGTACCAGGGACCTTGCAAAACAGTGTTGTTTGAAAGAGTCTGAACAGCGCTAAACATTTATGTGCACATAAATTATTATCTCTGTGCATAGGATCTATTTTGTTCCAAATATGAGAAATGGACACAAAAAAGTCTCTTTTAAGCCTGAGACACACGTTTTAATAACAAAGTTTCTCATTGATCCATAGATTCCCAAAGTTGGTGATACCACCCCCAGGGGGAGATGCTGACCCATCCATGTGTGTGGTAGTAGCCTTGGGTGCAATTGGGGGTGTTAAATAAAAATAAAAGTGGGGCATGGAAACACCCACAGGATACTGAGTAATTTTTTATTTCTGAAAAGGGGACAGTAAGCCAAATAAGTTTGGGAATCTATGACCCATCAATATCACTCAAATGGAAAACCAGCAGATCCTTAGGAGGGTTTCACGAAAGCCAGGCTGAGGGGGCGGCAGGACGTGCATCATGGGAAGCTCTTACTGAGGGTGATGGTCATGTATGTAAATGTTATTCTACTTTTAATCCAACTACAGCCTCATTGAAATGGAAGGTGGAAATATCCTGACCAGTTCCATTTCAAGATATCATATACCTAGTAGATAGAAAAAATCATAGGGAAATAGTCGGAGTTGGGTGGAGCTTAGAGATGGGACCCAGTGACCTCCATCCCTGTTATCTGGCTTCTCTGGGCTTTCATTATGAACAGAGACAGGCAAACGAAGCCCAGACGTTCAACAAAATGAAGGAACCTCGCGGAGATCTGACACTGGTTCTCAAAGAGATGATTTCAAGGGTAGCCTGTGAGCTGTTAGGAATCATGTGATCACCAGGCATGGGCATGCGCACCGGTACCTGCATAGGGTGACCACAAAAGCGACCATGCGGGGAGGTCAGTGGTACCTTCCTTTCTTGCTTGCTTCTTCTAGTCATTCCATAATTATTTATTGAGCACCTTCTATGTGCCAGGCATTGCACTCAGTGCCAGGGATATGTACAGCAATGAACAGCAGATAACAACCCTTGTGCTCTGGGAGTTTACAAATAGATGCCGGGGCTTAAGCACTATATGTCCTTCCTTCAGTAAGGTGTTAGATCAGACCTCCCTTGAAACCCCAGCACAAGATGGAGACACTGCATGTTGATTTATGACCCTCCAGAAGATATCTGATTCAAGGACTGGGCAGGCAAGGCCTCTGGAGGTGTGCCAAGGGCTCAGGGCATCGGGTGAGGGCACAGTCGACACATCCTCTGGGCTCTAGCCACACCTAGCTTCGTGCCAAGCCTCCTCCATCTCTGAGCTCCATACGTGCTCTTCCTGGTTGCCCAGCTGAGACCTGGGCAAGTCCTTGTCTCCTCCTCCCGCACCTCCCCACGCCCATCAAATCGTTCACCACTTACGGCCAATACTCTCCCTGGGTTATCTCTCAGGAGCATCCACCTCCATCCATCTCCTCTGCCATGCCAGCTGGGCACCCCCATACCAACCTAGAGCTTCTTCTAGCTCTGCCTCTCATCCTGCCCATCTCCCCAGGAGCAAGAGAGATCCTTCCAAAGTAAGGCACAATGTCCCCCTCTGCGTGGAACCTTTGGTGACTCCTCGCCGTCTAGATAGGGCACACAGGCGCCCCTCAGGCCCTTCCCTACTTTGGCTTCCCTCCCCCACACCCTGGCTCTGTGCTAGCCACGCTGTCCTGTGCAGGCGCCGCTCTCCACTGCCTCTGCCCCAGGGTCTTTGCATATGCGGTTCCCTTTGCCTGCCACGGCCTTTCTTACCTCCTCCTTTCCTTGATTACTTCCTGTTTGACCTTTCAGGACTCAGCTCAGGGCCCACTTCCTTCTGGAAGCCTTTCCAGATCTCTGCTCCAAACTCACACCAGCTCAGACTGGCCCAGACTGGCGGTGGGAGAGCTGGTGCAGGGCAACTCCTCCCAGGTCTGGTGTTCGCCCTTTGCCAGCTTGAACTCAGCACGGGAAGGTATCCACGCCATGGCAGGCTGCAAACACTACAAGTCAGGGTGTTTTGCATGTCGGTTTTCCCCAGAGACCCTGTTTATCAGCACACCAGCTGAACTGCCCCTTTCCTCTCTAATGGGTGGGATCCGTAGGGGGCAGCCCCAGCAGCCAGCTGGCCACCCTCCAGCCTCAGCCCCGACACGGTGCTCTGCCCACCATCCGGTGTGGGTGCTGGGTGTGGGCACGACACCCTCCTCTTGTCTCGCCATTTACCACACAGAGGCTGCAGCCCCTTTTCCTCCTCTGGACTCTGAAAACCTGCATGGTTTCCAAAAGATCTGATATCCGACAGTCTAGGGTCCTTTGGTGCTCCCGAAGGTGAGATTTTATCTGTCAGTGTCTCCATTCCAATCGCCACAAGCCTGGTCGTTTTCCAAAGGAGACACATTTCTACTCATTTAAATTTAGAGTAAAGGTGTTTCAGTTCCTCAGGGCTGTGCAGTTTGAGCAGAAACAAAGGGAGTTCACAGAAAGGAAATGAACGAAACAGCCCACCCAGGACCAGTGTTTTCTCAAGAGGCAGCATCATCGCGAGGGTAAATCCTAACCTTGGAAAATCAGATGTTTCCTTCTTTGGTCAGGATTCACCCTGACTTGTGTGACCAACAGAGCAGTTTGTACTTTCTTGATTCCTGGGGGCAACTACTATCTTCCAGAGAATCTAAGGAGAATTTAAGGGATGAACTTACCAGCTAAAACATATGGAAGTGCTTCCATAACCTACCTACCTACCTTCCTTCCTCCTCTTCCTCCTCCTCCTCCTTCTTCCTCTCCTCCTCCTCTTCCTCCCTTCCTCCCTCCCTCCTTTCCTTCCTTCCTTCCTTCCTTCCTTCCTTCCTTTCTTTCTTTCTTTCTTTCTTTCTTTCTTTCTTTCTTTCTTGTCTCTCTCTCTCGCTGTCTTTCTTTCTTTTTCTTTCTTACTAGGGATTGAACCCAGGGTGTGTGGGTGTTCTACCTCTGAGCTATACCCCCAGACCTTTTAATTTTTAATTTAATTTTATTATTTTATTTTATTTTGTTTATTTATTTATTTTTTTGCGGTACCAGGGATTGAACCTAGGGGCATTCTACCTCCGTGCTATACCCCCGGCCCTATTTTTTTTTATACTTTATTTTGAAACAGGGTCTCACGAAGTTGTGGAAGGCCTCACTAAGTAGCTGAGGCTGGCCATGAACCCGGATCCTCTGGTCTCAGCCTCCCAAGTACTGGGATTACAAGTGTGCACCACCACGCCCGGCCTAATTTTTTATTTTGAACCAGGATCTCACTAAGTTTCTGCATGCTAGCCTTGAACCTGTGATCCTCCTGTCTCAGCCTCCCAAATACTGGCAGCTGTATACTACTGTGCCTAATACACAATTCATTTCTTTGCTCTATAAATTAAGTCCTGTTTGAAAGACTCTCATGACTAATTTGCACAGAGCTACTATTGACTGAGCAATACTCTGTGGCAGATGCTGTAAAAGGGGCAGTGGGTACACTGGGGAGACAGAAGCCCTTCTCCAGGGAACTAGTCTAGTTCACGAGGTTCAAGCATCTGCTGAGTAAGAGAGTGGTGAACGCTTACACAAGCAAAGGAAGTGCAGGGAGGTCGAGGAGGTGAATTCACTCTGCCCATGTGTGTCGACGCCCCCATGGGCCAGGCTCAGTGTTGGGCTCCGGCATATGGTACTGCTCTGAAAAGATTAGTATCCTTATAGGAAAAGACACCAGCGCGCGCTCTCTGTACACGTGCACCAAGGAGGGGCCGTGTGAGCGTACGTGAGAAGGTGGCTGTCTGCAGCCCAGGGGAGAGCCCTCACTAGCACGTACTCTGCTGGCTCTTCAAAATAAATTTATGTTGTTTAAGCTGCCCAGTCTCTGGTATTTTGTTGTGGCAGCCTAACCAGAGCAATACATTCAGCAACCTCCATTTTTGAAAGTGAGGGCTGGCAAGCTTCTCTATACAGAGGGCTAGATGGTAAATATGCTAGGTTTTGCAGGTCATATCTGTCTCAACTATTCAAGTCTGCACTGACGTGTGGAAGTAGCCATAGGTAATGCATAAGCGAATGGACACAGGCTGTGTTTCAGTAAAACTTTATTGATGGACACAAATTTGAATTTCATTTAATTTTTTTCACATGTCCTGAAATACTCTTTTTTTCCTCCAGTGCTAGGGATTGAATGCAGGGACATTCTACCTTCTAGATATACCCCCAGCCCTTTTTTAAAAAAATTGAAGCAGGGTCTCCCTAAGTTGCTGAGGCTGGCCTGGAACCTGCGATCCTCCTGTCTCAGCCTCCCAAGTACCAGATTACAGGCATGTGGCACTGTGCCTGACATCTTCTTTTGATTTTTAAAAAAACCTTTTGAGAGTGTAAAAAAACAGTCTGAGCTCAAGGGCCACACACGACTAGGTGGCAGGTCAGATTTGGCTGGTGTCTGCAGTTTGTTGACCCTGGTCATAAAAGCCCTAAATCACGTCTGAGTAATGATAAGCCTTGAAGGGCAAAGGGAACTTTAGGATAGGGGTCTTGAACTGTAGTTCCAAACGACTTGAGAAACGGATTGTCATGTATATTGGTATATATAATATTTGTGTACAACTTGTGTGCTGGTGAACCTGTTTTCAGCTTGCTGAGTAGATCAGATGGCAGGTTAAATAGCTTTTCACATCCTAACTCAGGAATATGTGCAAATGGAACTTGAATATATTCAGGATTTTGATTTGCTAGGAAGTTATACTTGAATCTGTCTGGCTGCTGGGACACACACCTCGGGGCAGTCCACTGGGTCCCTCCTCTGCCTGCGTTAGAGGTAGGAGCTACTAGTAAGAGCCTGTGGTATGTGTTAGAGCTGGGGCTAAATTTTTAAATCGCCACATGTACCTCAGGTACTATTTGTATTCAAGCTTACCTCTCTGTGGAGACACTGCGCCATCACGCCTATTACATTCGATGGGGAGATCTACTCAGAGTGGCGTTTCCATGATTAGCATCTCTTTTCCATTTAGGGAGTGCCCACCATCTCAATATCCTGGAAACCAGCAGTTTCTTTTTATTATTATACTTTATTAAGAGATTTACAAACATTCAGAAACAGTAATATTAAGAGGAACATCCATTTGGCCATCACCAAGCTTTGTGGAATACCATGTTAGTAATTAAATATATTTCCTTTTGATATTTTTTGAAATTCATGGGTTTAATTTATCATTGGTTTTTGTACACGTGTACAAAATATAGAAGGCTAGAATTAAAAGAAAAGGTCTAGAGCTAACTTTTGTAGCTGAGGAAATTCAGACTGAAGTTCACATAAAGGGGGAGCTGGGCATGGTGGCGCACGCCTCCCAGTACTTTGGGAGGCGGAGACCGGAGGATCCGGGTTCGCGGCCAGCCTCAGCTCTCTCGTTCTCTCTCTCCCTCTCTCTCTCTCTCTCTCTCTCTCTCTCTCTCTCCTTAGTGAGGCCCTCCGCAACTTCGTGAGACACGGTTTCAAAATAAAGTATAAAAAATAGGGCCGGGGGTGTAGCGCGGAGGTAGAACGCCCCTGCGTTCAATCCCTGGTACCACAAAAAAAAAAATGAAGTTCACATAAAGGGGGGAACACAGTCAAAGCCACTCGGAGTGAACTTATATTGATGTATATACTCATATGGAAACCAGTGGTTTTGAAGAGGCTGTGGACTGCACTCCGCCAGAAACCATTATTAGGAGGAAAGCAAACTTAGCAAAGAGAGGCATGGAGGAAGTTGGGGTAAGGAGAGGGAGCAGAGGGGAGACAGGCAAGCAGGTAGAGTTGCAGCTTTTATCAAAGGAAAACATTGAAAACAGTGTTTTGATTTTCTTGGAAGACTGAGTTGAGCAGGAGCCCACCCGAAGCATGAAGAACTCGCTCGTGGATCACCTGCTTCGGCCGGTGCTCTGGGTCCCCAGCAGCCTTCCAGCCTTCCTTTGATGAACAGAGCTTTCTCTTAAGTAAACAGTTAAGGCCTAATTGGATCATTGGTGTGGTGTCATGGTAATTAACGCACAGCCTATAGTAGTTCCATAAATGTCAGTCTGAGCAGTACCAAGCGCTGCCCCGACAGCGGCGAGGCGATGGGACACGAGGAAGAAATAGCAGGGATATCTCCAGGATACATGGTGTGTTATACAGGCATTTAAAAAAAATGTCAGGGCTTTGTTATTATGCTTAGCTAAGAATAGATTAAAATGACCCCGAAGAGAGAAGGTAATGTTCTCATTGATTTTGTGTCTTGTTCATTGGCTAACATGGGACCAACTTGAGCTAGTTTAAACCTAACAGAGGAATTCACTGTAAGATGTGGGAGGAGTGTTTTGCTGGAACCCCAGAGCAGAAGAGGGAGACCTCCAGAGAGGACTGGCCTCTGGTGAGGAGCCCTTGCTGTGCTCTCTCCAGGTCTCTGTCTGTCTCTGTTCTCTGTAAGGCTAGGCCCTCATTTTTTCACCCCTACCTGAAAGTTCTCTCTGCTGGTGTTCTAGTAAACGTGGAACAGTCAGCCCTGTGGTGATAGAAAAGCTCTCATTTGGAGTGTTGGCCAATTTCCATGGTGTCAATACTTCCACCGTGGAAACTGGCAAACGCTGATTCGAAGCTGCCAACACGAGGGCAGAGTGGGGAGGGATGTGCAGTGACACACCAGTGACGATGTTTCCACCGTACACACTTAGGAGTGTCAATAGTCTCTAGAGCACAGATGCTAATCAAATGTAGCAAAATAATCTCAAGGGCATTGATGCTAATAAGATGTAGCAAAATAATTAGGAGGTGATGAGTTCTGAGTAGTTGCTACCCTATTTCTAATATAATTTATTTGTTTATATAAGTTAACTTGTGCATGTGCACGTGTGTGTGTGTGTGTGTGTGTGTGTGTGTGTGTGTTGCTTGGGACAGAAACCGGGGCTTCACACGTGCCAGGAAAGTGCTCTACCTCTGAGCCGCACCCTCAGCAAGAGAAAAAAGGGGGGTAAAAAAAATAACATAAATTGAATAAAAGGAGAGCAAAAGCATGTATCATTTTTACTCCCCCTATGCAACCTTGCTGCAGCCGCCTCTCCTCTTTCTGCTGATCTCTGGGGGGAGAGACGGATACTGACTTCATTGTAATTTGGGGTTTCGCGGCAGATCATTTTGAGCTGAAGAGGGGAGGGGTGTGGATGCTCATTTCTACCTTATTCATTGTCCGCCTTCCCCGGCCACTTTTGTGTGCTTCTGCCCCCAGGTATTGGGCACAGTTAATTCTTCCTGCAATTAGTATTCATGGTCAGCTAAGCGGAACTAAAGCCACAAACCATTTTTACTTTGAAGGTTGTATTACATGTTTTGAGGCCTCTGTGGAAAAAGCTCTTTATGAATAAGATATTCTTGACTATCTCTAGGAATTTAATTTTCCTTATTCTGAATTTTCAAGCCTGCCCTTTGAATTCTTTAATGCGATTCCGCCAGGAAGGACCCAGAAGCCCCAAAGACAACAGGACAGAGTCAAATTGTTAGTATTTAAAAAACATTTCCTCCTCTGGGGGTGTAGGATAAGAGCACACGCTGCTGCTTGTCTTAGAGTCGCTGTCTCTTCACTTTTACCAGTTCCTTTGATGTACGTATATCATTACTATAAATTGTTTTGGGAAAAAACAAGATGCCCACTCATGTAAAATACATACAAGGAGGAGGCTGAGAATTCTGATCATTTCAAAACTATATGCAGCTATGGCAGGTAATTTCCCAAATAGCAGGGGCAGCAGGAATTATCCTTAAAAAAATGATTCTTTAAAATTACTCTTTGGAATAGCAAAGTGTGACCTCATACTGAATGCGTGATACCAATTAGTGTTTTAAATGGCCCCAAATGGCCAGAAAATTAATTTAGCTGCTTTGGAAAAATTCTAATGACTCCAAAATGATGACACACATCAGCCAATTGAGAGTTCTGTCAACGTGGATCAACACGGAGAGCACATCCCGTCTCCCGGCTGTTCAGCATTTAAGATGTGCTGACTTCACTATCCTGTCCTATTTTCTTTCTTTTTATCTTCTTTGCAGCTAAAAAGAGCATCAGAGTTTCAACTGGTAGTCATCAGAAGTGTATATTGCTTGAAAAAACAAAGCAAAATCTAGGAAAGAAGTAACATTTGACTTTTAAAACGATGCCTTTAATTCTTGTTTTCTGAATCTTTTTTTAATTTTAATTTTTAAAATTTTTGCTTTTTTATTTTTTATTTATATCCATTTACTGGTGCATTGTAATTATACATTTGATAGGTGTCAGGTTAGAAGAATCATACATGCACACATTGCCTATTTAGCCCTCCCTCAAGTCCCACCCCATTCCCTCCCCATTCTCTCCCTTTAGTGCTTTGCACAGTGATTTGAGTTTTATAAGTTTGGATATATACCTCATGCGCTTTAGTGTGTTTCCCTCCACCCCCCTCTCAACTCCCTCAGTTAGGTCATCTTCTTTGTTCATCTAAAGTTTTCATCTTCTTTGTCTGGAGTCCCTTCTAAATCTCCTTCTCTCTAGCTTCCACATATTAAGGCGAACATCCGACTTTTCACTCTTTGTGACTGACTAATCTCACTTAGCATAATGTTCTCTAATTCTTTCCATTTCCCTACAAATGATGTAATTTTTTCTTCTTTATGGCTGCATAAAATTCCACTGTGCACATATCCCATAGTTTTGTAACCTTGTTTTCTGAATCTTAACACTTAACAGACTTTGTTTACATTTTTCTTTTCAATCTGAAAGTGTTTTTCTTATTTTCAAGTTTACACAATGTTTTGGAACCAGTGAGTCTTATGCCTATAGGATTGTGTTTTCTAATTTTGCTTTGGCTTCCAGGAAGCTCTGTGCCAAAACTGTGACTGGCTTCTGGCAATTTGTAGGACCCTATGGTGCCAAACCTTATCTCTGGATTCCACTCCATGCCATCCCTACTCACCCTATTCTTTCTTATTTGTTAAAAATGTTTATGGATTTCTATGCCACTTCCCCCTCTTCTCCACCTTAAAAAAAAGGGCTAAAATGTATAGAGCATGAGAGAGTGGTGAAGGAGTCCCTAGTTACCTAAGAAGACCCCATTTTTCTGCTGGGATTGAGGTCTCCACCTTGGGCAACTCTGCTTTCATTGACATTCGACCTGGGACCCCATCAGAGCTGGGCCCTCCAGTGCCCAGTGGAGAGGGCAGTAAAAAGACAGGGCAGGGATGCCGAGATGGTGGAGGAGGTGCTTAGCCAGGAGGCCCAGGAAGCTCACTTTCCACGGGGCTCTTAAACTTCATGGGAGGGCGATTCTGCTTTTGTGAGTGAGGTCTTCTGGGTGTCTGGCTGTGGTATGTGGCGTGGGCACGTGAGACGGGCTTTTCTGACCAGCAGGTGGGGGTTCTGCACCCAGCTCAGGGTCCAGAGTCTGCAAACCCTCCTGTGGCAAAATATACACACGCAAAATTAAAAATACTACTTCCGCTTCCTCCTCCTTCCTTCCGCCCCCATTTCCACTTCTTCCTCCCTCATTTTGCCCCCATTTCTGCTTCCTCCTCCCTCTTTCCTCCCCCCTCCTCTTCCCCACCAGTTCTCACTTGTGGGTGATCTCTGATTCCCCGAGGGATCCCCCAGAGACCACATCCTATCAGAGGGATATTGCTAAGTTGCTTCTAATACCCCATGGGGTGTTCTCAGCCCAGGGGAGAAAAGGAGATTTCCTTAGAAAAATACCTATTTTCCCTAGAGGATTCACTAAAAGAATTGTATAAATCTATAGTTGCTTCTGCAAGAAAAAGTAAAGTGGAGCTTTCTCTCCTAAAATGTGTTTAGTTAATGAGATTCCTAAACAAACACACACATAAAATATAAGGCCATGATTTGCTCTGATTAAAGCATAAAATCATTCTCTTGTAACATACCAAATGATCATGGCTTTTTCCTCCCGGAGAATGCTGCAGATGTGTAACTCTGTCGACCAACTGCTCATTTCTGGGGGCGGGGGGAAGATATCTGTTGGATTTCTTCTCAAAATGTGTGGTTTAGGACAACAGAAATTTCTGACAAGTCAAGTAGAGGTGATTAAAGCTTGCAATGTAAATCAGTTAACATCTGTAATTTTCCTTGTTCTCCAATGCTATTAGTTATTTGAAGGGTAAAAAAGGATGTTTTACTTAATTTTTTTGAATCTTACTAGGTACCCGTAGCTTAACTTAATGATTTGTATAAGTGATAGTAATTGCTGGGACTACAGTTGAGTATTATTAGCTATAAAATGAACATGGTTATATGTCCAACAGAACTAGCAAGGGACAGAAATGCAGTTGTATCCAAGAGAAAATAATTACAGCAATAATCAGTGTAATTCATGATAATGGCTGAATTGAATTTCACACCATAGCTCCAAGCACTTACATTTAATGAATGTAGTTTGTGCTTGTTTACTAAAAAGGTTTTTAGCAGAAAATCGATAATGTAACTTCAGTGTTTCTAATTGCAAATGCAATTATTTTTTTTAAAGCAGTGGTTCAATAAGGATTTTGTAGAGAAAATTGAGGCATGTGAGTGCTGCAAACGCCGGCGCTTTAATTAGTCTACCTGTACATTAGTGCCACGGTGCCTTAATATCTATTTATTACAACATATTGATTAAAATGGATTTGTATTCAATTTTAAGGCTAGCTAATGTAATGGACATTGAAACTTTTCTGGAAGCATTGGCTGGGATTACAACATGTCGCTGGGTAATGAGGCTTTCTTCAGGAGGCGATTTCAGAACTCCTCTGACAAACCTGGGGGTGGGGCCAAGCGGGGGAGGTCTAGGACACGCACCAGTTTCCATGGAGCGAGCAGCAGGGACACATGTTCCAAAACAAGGGAGCGGTGGGGTTTTTAAAGTCTCACAGATTGCTGCTTACTTGGGATAACTTGTTCGTATCTTCTCTGAGCCCAGGATGTGCCTGAAAGGGTCATGCTGGAGTCTGTGATCTTCTCCGGGGTAAAACCTTTGACAGATTTTCCAGTGTGGGGCTGCTCAGCTAGTCTCTGTTGACCCCCTTATTTGGAAGAAGCCAAAGGAATTGCATTGCCTCGGGCTCAGGCCCCTGAGTTACCTATTGACTCTATTAGGTCCAGTGTTCATGACGCACGCTGGTGTCAGGTGGATTAGCATTCTTTGTCTAATTATTTCTTGCTGGAAACTAACCCTTGGCATAACCTTCTCTTCATCCTTGCTTATGTAGTCATCGTCACTGTCACCATCATTGTGGCCATCATCATCACCATCATCATCATCATGGCAAAGATGTCCTCTCTCCGTGGCCTGTAGGATATGGTCTTGCTGGGCATCAGGAGAGCCTTAGCCCCACCAGAGGGTGGAGATGAGCTCCTGAGAAGCGGAAAATCCAATAGCCTACATCCTAAGGACGTGCAGTGGGCAGGGATTTCTAACCTTGCTTTGATGGTATGCTGGTATCACTATCTGAAAACTGAATTAATTTTGAACTTGAGTCAGGAGAAGGAGTGGAAATATATATTACAAATTTATAAACAATATTGATATACTGTTGAAACCCAAAAGTTTTTTTTTTTTTGGTGTGTGTGTGTGTGTATGTGGTACTGGGGGTGGAACCCAGGGGCCTTCTACCTCCAGGCTTTACTCCCAGGCCTATTTTATTTTTTATTTGGTAACAGGGTCTTGCTAAGTTGCTGAGAGCCTCACTAAGTTGCTGAGGCTGACTTCAAACCTGTGCTCCTCCTGTCTCAGCCTCCCAAGTACTGGAGTTATAGGAGTGCGCCACCATGCCTGTCTCCAAAAGGTTTTTAACTCCCAACTTACACAGTATTGCCAGGGGTCTCTGTGAGGAGCAGGCTTTCCTACAAACTTGAGCTCCCATGGGGTCTTCTATCATAATTTTATTGAACATGAACCACTGGCAGGAAGCCTATTGAGTTTCCAGCTTACCATGATCAGGCCTGGGATGCTAGTCTTTTAGGGAACTGCTCACTGCCCCCCCCCCATGGACTGGCTGGGCCCCCACTGCCTCCAGGAAGCCTTCTCTAAAATGCGGAGCCCATGAGCCATACTCTGCCTTCTGGTTTCCTATGACATTTCAGACAAGAGGCCACTTGGTACTTCCTACACGAGTTGTCACACGAATCGTCTACTTTTACAACAACCCTTTGAGCCAGGAAGTATTGTTATCTCATTTTCCAGATGAGGACCCAGGCTCAGTGAGGTTAAGTCAAGGATGCAGTGAGATGGCTAAAAGTCAGTGGGAGAGCTGGAGTTCCAAGTCTCCCCTATTTACTTCCCTGGCTCCCTGGCGTCTGTCCTGAGTTCACCACCACCACCACCTACTATTGCAAGGTTGTGCCACCAAATGTCTATTTTTCTCATCTCTGGGCTAAAATTTTGATTTCTGTCTGTCTGTCCCCCATCCTCCCTCCACTCCTGGTACCCTGTTGATAAATCAGTAACTGTTAGGTACATGAGTGAATGATGTCAAGATACACACTGACTGTGTCTCTCCGAATGCAGAGAGCGTGCGTCTTCCATGTCGGGCATGGGTCCTCGCACGGTCTCCGTGGAGTTGGGCTGCCGAAGCGCCGGACCTGAAGCCTGCAGGCAGGGCCCTTTGCAGTGTGTTGAGACCATCTTGGCTCTGCTTCATAGCACATGCATGTAAGTTTTATCTTCACAGGGGCCTCCCAGAGAACAAGGGAGATGGGAATCAGGTACCAGCAAGCATT
The DNA here is from genome assembly GCA_004027185.1 of Glis glis. Taxonomy (NCBI): domain Eukaryota; kingdom Metazoa; phylum Chordata; class Mammalia; order Rodentia; family Gliridae; genus Glis; species Glis glis. Next base: position 93,406 of record PVJS01000059.1, read on the forward strand.
TCGTCAGGGCGGGATGATAGGGTGGGAAGAAAGGCTCAAGTCTCACCCAGACATCAACTGTGTGATGTCTTGGGAGTTCCTTTACTTCCTGAACCTCGATTTGCACTTCCGAAGAGTGGAGCTGGTGGTCCCTGCCCTGACTCCTTCCTGGGCTTGTTGACAAGGCTCAGATTGGCTCGTTTATTCTCCCGGCGTTTTGGAAGCTTTGAAGTACATGACTGGGGCAGGGGATACACCTAATTAAAGAGGAGGATAAACAAAAGCCACCAGATGATTGGATTTTCTGGTTTCTGATTCAGTCCAAACCATAGGAAAACAGCCCAGCAACACCCCATCCTTTGTCCCCCCTCCCCCAATGATGAAACACCCCGCCCTTGATAGCTGGAGCCATTAATCTATGGATTAAACAGCTCATGCTTAGCCAACCTTTCTTCATCTCTTTGGCACCTCTCTATATACAATATGGCTCCATGGAGTCAACTCGGAGCCCCTGCCTGGCGGAATGATCTGTGGCTGGCTAGAAAAGACAGACACCCTAACTGTTTGACCAACAAATGTATAGAAAATAGCGGCTGGTAAGTAGCAATTACGTAATGATCTTGTCCAAAGAAAATGTGGGCTCAAATTAAGATGATTTCACCAGGAAAACATTAAGGTATACAAAGAGTTCTTAATAAATAGAAATAAATAGTGCTGGGTTTGCGCCGTGGTCATTTTCGATGGTTATCTGCCCTCGCCGCTGCGGCTCGAGCTGCTTTTTCCGCGGGCTCAGTGCGGCATTTTGCTCTACAAAAACAACTAGCTCCTTTCCAGCCAATGATTACTTGTAATTATGCTTTCCCCTGCTATTATTCTAATAGACCTGTCATGGTGCTTGGAGGACTCTGGCGTTTGGAATATACAACGGCTTTTATGGATGGACTGCTGGAACACTTAATATAGCTCTATTTTTGAATTATCAAGTTCTATCCTTTTGAAGTCTGTGTTAGTGGAACTCCTATTTATGAGATGTGCTGTGCTTAAAGGTTTGCTATTGATGAAGAGGTCCAACAGAGCCTTTATCCTAAGTACGGCAGCATTCTCCCTGAGAGATAAATAGCCGTGCTAAAAGGTATGGTGTGTACCTAGGCTGAAAATTACTAGCCAAGTACCTCATAACAGTATACTTCAAAAATACCTTTATGCTTCTTGTTTGTTCTCTTTTCCATAGAGATGAATGACATTTCTTAAAACATAGGGGGGCGGAAGCATGCCGGTCATCGTTGGTCATCAACATTAATTGGGATGGAGGAGCACATTTGTTCTAGCGCAGGGTGTCTGTCTGAGGACCCACGCACAAACAAGGCTTTGCAATCCACTGTGCTTTCTGTTTCGGAAATTTAATTTGCTTTCGGTTCTTCTAGCCCCAAACTGGACATGGCTGGATTCAAGCACTTTTTAGAAGGGAAAAGGGGTTTATAAAAATGGGTCAGCCAGGCAGCGGCACCCGTTCTGGGGAATCTGCTAGAACTGCTGGGGCTGGCAGCTCCGGGCAGTGGGGTGCGAATGTGGGCCGTGGTGTCCTGCATCTGGTAGACCCAACAGGCAGCACCAGGGATCTAGGAAGTGGGTGGCCTGATGCAGAAGTTGCCATCAGAAGTAGCTCTCAAAGGTCTGACTAGCCGGGCGTGGTGGCGCATGCCTATAATCCCAGTACTTGGGAGGCTGAGACACGAGGATCGCAGGTTCGCGGCCAGCCGTGCGCAAGCAATGACTTAGTGAGATCCTGTTTCAAAATAAAAAAGTCAAAAAAAGGGCTGGGGGTGTAGCTCAGAGGTAAAATGCCTCTGGGTTCAATCCCCAGGACACACACACACACACACACACACCACACTCTGATGATCTGGGCAGTTCGAGAACCATGAGCTTGTGCTGAAGTCTCCTTCAGCAGCCCCACCAAATAGCAGGTTTGTAGGCCCACAGGTGGAGGCCCTTGTGGGTTCATAAAATAATTGGACAGGGCAGACAATTTTTTGGCCCTGAGCAGCTATCAACATGGAAAGACACAGTGTGTGCTTGACTCACGCAGGCACGTGGCGGGAGCGTGTGCTCTGGCTCCCTCGCGTCCTGCAGGAAGGCACTCGGGGTGCTTCAAGACGTGCCTCCCTCGGCTGCAGACACAGAGGCAGGCCCACCGGGTAGCTTTGGACCATGTGGCAAGAATTCACATTGATTCCCCTAAGAAGGCAGGCTATTGCTCCAGAGCGTTCGCCTGGTGTTTTTCATTTGGAACCTTCGTGCCTCAGAACCTCGCACACTCCCTGTCTAATTCATCTTCACCCATGTATTTTACCATTACGGATAGCCTCCCCCTTAAGCTTGTCTATTTACTAGCTGGTGTGACAGATGATAGCGACTCTGAGCCATGTTAGATGGCATTTGTATGGCTCTGGTGCCAGAAGCATTCTAAGCGCCGGTGTTGCATATTTATTGATCTCCATATTCCCAATAATCTGATGCCCGTCACATTTGACAACATTATGTGGAGAGGTCAGCTAGATGGGGCTAATGAAACTGTTTCCAAGATGGATGTTGTTTTCCACAACATTACCCTTGCAAATAGCTGTCAGTGGGGTATTTCACTGTCGGGCCAGGCATTTGAGAACCTTCCTTTTAAATAGTTGACGTTAACATTAAACAAAACCCGCAGCTATTACATCTTAGTATTTGTATATGATAGAAAACATGGATGCCCTGGCATCTTTCCAAATGAAAATCTTATTAACAGACGTGGTGCTTGTGGCAAAGTCCTCAGCAATTGGAGATTGGCTAGGCTGTCTAAAACGCTTGACGGATTAGCTCAAGATGATGTGAAGGACCAAATGGGAAATGGTAAAGTCTGGAGGATTAAACCAGCAAATAGGAATGCTCGCTGCAGTCCAGAGGCGCAGTGCACGCTGACTGTACCTGAGCTTCAGCGCTGTGGCGGGCAGGCAGCTGGCGCAAAACACACTGAGGTTTAGATGGAGTTGTGCAAAAAAAAAGGGGGGGGGAAGATTTGCCAAAAGGATACAATTTAATGAAATGCTATGCTTGAATTAATGACACTGGAAATGTATTGGGGGGCACTAATGAAAATGTTAGAGACAGATTTCTCACAGCTGGATCCAGAGCCAGTCGAGAGTCCTGCAAAGGGGCATTTGGAGACTCCCAACCGTATGTCCTGTGGATTCCCATGTTGGACAGTGATTCTGAAGGTTCTTTCTTACAAGTACTTCCTGGTTATGTTCCAGGTGGATATTTAATCAGTCAAAACTCATCGGATAGTTGTAACCGCCTGCTTGTGATGTGAACCTTGTTGTATACCTTGGAGAATTTTGAGTTCTTTAAGAGAAGCAGAGTAAAGTAAAATCTTTCCTTTGAAATGCACTATTTTTACAAGAGCAGATACATTTAGTGGGCTCCTTCATAGCAATTTTCCTCTTCCAACTCTACCCTGGAGCAGACGCAGTCAGCGACTTACAATGGAATTAATAATTCTTGGCTTCTGGCTCATCCAGAACTTTCTCAATAATGAATTCATTTATCCAGTGCTAGCATTTAGGGACATGAATTCACCACATCGCTTACGGTCACAAAAACTGAAGAACCCCTCGACTTGTTTATTTTGTAGGGTTGAGGAAGAATGCCAGGGAAGAGCTGATTAACTATCGAGCCGTTTTCTTTAGTGGATTTCAGTGCTTCCTTCTGTCACGTCCTCTTTCAGGTTATACCTTTTGCATTGTGTGGGATGAAGAGGCAGAAAAGAATTGTTGAGTTCAAGAGCTGTGAAGTTCAGTGCTGAGCAGATGCGGATGTTCTTTTCAGATGGAAAATTTGCTTTTCCTTCCCCCGTCCCCCACACACTCAAGGAACATATGTCCGCTCAAGAAAGCATGTTCTCTTTGATGAATACCTATGAATAGTAAGGGAAACAAAATCAGGCAAAGAAAAGAGTCAACTCCAAGTGAGGTGGATTGGTACAATATTCTGCCTACAATTTAAGAGACAAAACTCTCATTAAAGAAAAACACCATCAAAAAGTAATATGTGAGAGATGCAAGCTAAAGCTACCCTGGGTAGCTTTAATTTAGGCATGAGGAAATTACATGGATAGTAGTTGCTATAGTAACCAGTAGACAATATGGTGTTTATGTTGCTATTGAGATATCTTGTATTTTACCAAAATAAGGGGAGGGGAGAAAGACTTCCAGGTGCAGGCAAACACTACACAGAGGGAACGATGCCCATAAACATTTTACTTCTTCCATTTTAGTGTTTATTTATAATGGAATGAGTATCTACAATTATATACAGCCCGTGGGCTGGTTTGTTTTGTTTTGTTATTAATATTTTTCCTAACCGAGGTGTCCCTTCCAAAGCTTGTTCCCATGGTGTAGCTGAGGGCACCGTGGCTGCCAACTTGGCTGGTTTCCAAGAATTCTGTGGTACCACGTGGTATGCTGTGCCACGGGGGGCAATGTGGGTCCCTCGAAATCAGACCCAAAGGGCAAGAGCGCTAGAGATTCAGGGCAGGAAGGAGGCTGCAAGAGGTTGTGATTTAATGCATTTATGGAGCAGTTGGCAATTAGCATAATTTTGAAAAGTGTTCGAGATCCTTTCTAGAAACAATTAAGATGTTTCAAAGAGGGCCTGTGCCAAAATGCAGTTGCATTACATGCAAGGCCGTGGAAGACGCAGTGACATGGGCAGAGCTGTTTTGCCTGGAGGGTTTGGCAGGTGGCCCCAGATGCCTCAGATCCCAGTTTGGCACCTGGCAGGCGATTCCGTACCGTTACCCACTGGCGGTTCTGCCTCTTCACAGTGACAAACCACCAATTCCAAATTTGGTTTGGGCAAATTCAGCGTGCTTCCAGTACTTTCTAATTCCTCAAGCAAAACAGATCTCTATTAACTGAATTTGAGATTCATGGCAATCAGTATTTCTTGCATTTGGTATGGAAAGGGGGATTCTTAAGAAGGCGGAAATGCAGAGGTAGGGTTCCACTGGCCCTAAAGGACATGACTCATGGAAGCAGAGTCTGGATGCACGGAGATGTCTTGTTCCTGCACATGCTGTCGATGTCCCTCTCTTCTTAGTAGAACTTCACATGCAGTTTTCTCTCCACGAGGCAGCCTGGGAGAGAAGTACAAGCACTGTCTTTAGTGCTGGGAAACCTGAGCTCTAGTCCCAGTGCTGTGGTGTCCTAGGATTGTGGCCTAAGGGGAAAAGTCCAGCTACAGCCGGAGGTAGTGGTGCACGCTTGTAATCCCAGTACTTGGGAGGCTGAGACCGGAGGATCTGGGTTTGTGGCCATCCTCAGCTACTTAGTGAGGCCCTCCGCAACTTCGTGAGACCCTGTTTCAAAATAAAGAACAAAAAATAGGGCTGGGGGTATAGCTTGGAGGTAGAATGCCTCTGGGTTCAATCCCCGGTACTGCAAAAAAAAAAAAAGTCCAGCTATATATCTCATTTGTAAGATGCGCCTACGAATGCTCATGTGGTCAGTTGAGACCTGTGCTAGTCAGCTTTCTGTCACTATAACTGATACCCGAGATAATCAACTTATAAAGAGAAAAGGTTTATATTGGCTTTCAGCATGAGGGTCCAGACTGTGATCGGCTGGCCCTGTTGCTTTTAGGCCAGGGGCAAGGCAGCACATGATGGTGACAGCACGTGGAGGCGCAGCATAACTGCTCTCCTTATGGCCAGGAAGCCAGAGAGAGAGAGAGAGAGCGAGAGAGAGAGAGAGAGAGAGAGAGAGAGATTGATTCCACAGTCTCCTCTGAGGGTGTGCGTGCAATTACCTAAAAACTTCCCACTAGGCTCCACCTCTTAACGGTTTCACCACCTCCCAGTAGCACCAAGGGAGGAACGAGCCATCAACACATGGACTTTGGGGGAGTTGTGTCCAGACCACAGCAGGACTGGGTGCAGCTGAGTGCTGGAAGGCTCAGGCCTCATGGCTGGGTGGCGAGTTCCATCTCTCAACAGTTGTTCTTTATACCCACTCCTGCTCTGTCAGTCCTGGCTGTCAGCAAGCCATCTCATTTCTCTGGCCTCAGTTTTCTCATCTGAACAATGGTGTCATCGGTCCTGCCAGCCTCAGAGGGCCCTGCTGCTCCTCATATTCTAAGATTATAGGGCACACACTTTTCCAGGTTCCTAAATACTTCATTTTTCCCTTAAAAATGTGTATAAAGACTTCTTTGGTCTTAATGGTCAAATGTGAATGGCTCTTTTTATTTAAAACATCTATTATTAATTTTCCATTTTTTATTTCATCTTACTTGTACTGGGGATTGAACCCAGGGACATTCTACCTCCAAGCTATACCCCCAGCCTTTTTTATTTACTTCTTTTTAATTTTTGAAACAGGGTCTTGCTAAGTTGCTGAGGGTCTCACTAAGTTGCTGAGGCTGGCCTTGACCTTGTGATCCTCTTGTCTCAGCCTCCCCAGTGCAATGGCTTTTCTTTTCCTGCATTTGAAGAGCTGCTCTGATGGAGAGTTGATCTGAAATGAAGCCGTGTGTGTTCCGGGCATGGTTTCCAGAGCTGGAAGGAACAGAAGAAATCATTAGTTTGAGCACTTTGCCTTCAGGCTGAAAGTGGGTTTTCATCCCTACGTTATAGATGAAGCAATTGAATTCCCCTCCGCTCCAGTGTTCAAGTGACTGGTGCCATCGCAAGACCCCCAGTGTTTGGGGAGTCTCTATTTGCTATGTGATTTTACTCCAAAGTGCTCAGGATTAGAGGATAGTTCCAAGGAAAAATATTTATTTTTTTATTTTTATTTTATTTTATTTATTTATTTATTTATTTGTGGTACCGGGGATTGAACCCAGGGGCATTCTACCTCCGCGCTATACCCCCGGCCCTATTTTTTATCCTTTATTTTGAAACCGGGTCTCACGAAGAGAGAGAGAGAGAGAGAGAGAGAGAGAGAGAGAGAGAGAGAGCTGAGCTGAGGCTGGCCACGAACCCAGATCCTCCGGTCTCCGCCTCCCAAAGTACTGGGATTATAAGCGTGAGCCACCACGCCCGGCCAAGGAAAAATATTTAAAGGGCAAGGCCTGTGAATCTTTCCTCAATTAAAGGGTGGACTGAGGACCTACCAGAGCCAGGGAGGGAGGAGGTAGCTGAAGAGTGGGACTGGTCACCTCCCGAGGTGAGGTGTCTGGGACAGCTCAACACCTCACCTATGCAGAAACCATTTGCCTGTGAAGTAAGTGAGTAAGAATTAATTTTTTTTCTAGCCCCAGAAATTCTTTGAGATAACATGTCAAAATGGTTATCTCATCTATTGAAATTGGCTGGAAAAATATCCGAATTTCTGTGGATGTTCACGAGATGACACGTGCCGGCTGGCGCGCTATGTGCCGGTGTGACTACACAGGGGCCTAGAGAAGGTATAGGCAGCCGAGCGCATTTGTTTTTACAGAGGGTAATTATTACAGTCTCTCCTCTCAGAAACGAGCCTTGTGTTTTATGTTTTCAGCGAGAACTTGTGAAATATTAAGATATTTTACTGCCTTAATGTTCTGAATTGTTTGCCTCTCCATATTGCAATCTAAAACTCATTAACAGTCGAACAATTTAATCAGAATGAATCAAGTTGGGGAATGGATACGGGGCAGTTCATACAGCCATAAAGCATGGCTGAAACTTTTCTGAACAGCTTAATAAAACTTAGAAGGCAGCAAGAAATAAATGATTCTCCCGGACAGCATCAGGGTAAACAGAACCCGGAGCCGTGAACTTGGTAATTGTTCTTCCTCACTCAGCACATTTGCTGAGGCTTGGTCTTAATTCATGGGACAGACCCATAGTTACAGGGATTTAAGTCGACAGTTCTGCTCTAAGATTTTTCTTCTCTTGATAATAGGCATGATCGGGGGAGCAAAGTGAAAGTAGTTACATTAGGCCTGACCTCAGTTCCAGGTGTGTTCTCTGTTAAAGATAGACCCCAGGGATGCTGGGGGACTCGCACCCATGGTTTTTTTTTTGGGGGGGGGATCTCGACTTCAAGAGTGATCTTTTCACTGTACTTTCAAAATATTATTTATCCCAGAATTCTCTCTGCGGAGGCAGCTAAGCGTATTTTGTGGAAGTTGGGTTTTAGTTTCGCTTGGGTTGTACCCATGTCAAATCTCCAGAGAGTCTGGCATTTACTTTCAAGGCCACCAGGAGGGTGACCAGCTTGACCCAGACTGCCCAGGACCCTCTCGATGTTAATGAATTGGGAACCCCCGGCTCAGGCAGTTGGGGATGGCTGCCTGGGTGGGTCCCATGCCCCAGATACCTCCTGGCCTCAGTGCCCGAAATCACTCTCCTTCCCAATGTAAGAATTTTGCTTATGATCTCTTAAGCAGACGGTTGTGCAGAATTACATGTGTTTTGTTCAGAATTTCTACCCCATTCTTCTGAGAATGAATCGAAGCATTTATCTCGGCTTCCGGCACATGCCTGGGTATTTGAGGTTTGCCTATCTCTATGTGGTCAGTGAGAACTTGTAAAACAATGATACATTCTACAATCTTAATATTACAAATCCAAAGTGCACCCTCTATGCCCTGCATCTGTTATTTTTGTAATTTGCACCCGCAAAGCACCGTTCCTGTCCTGTGTAGGCTTAGGTGGCTCCAGCTCGGGATACTCCTACAGTCTCGTCGCTTAGCCTTCTTTTTCATTATTAAGCTCTTGCCTTCAGGATTGGGTTTCTTCCTATAGACATGGGCTTTTCAACATTCATTCTTTTTCCCCCCCTGCGGGGTTGAGCCAAGGGGCATTCTACCTTCAAGCTACACCCTCAGCCCTTTTTTTAATTTTAATTTTTTGTTTTGAAACAGGGGCTCGCTTGGTTGCTGAGGGCCTCACAAATTGCTGAGACTGTCCTTGAACCTGCAATCCTCCTATCTCAGCTTCCCAAATACTGGGATTACAGGCATGTGCCACCACACCCAGCTTCTACATCCATTCTTATTCTTTGAATGTTCAATGAGATGAATGCTAACCACCTCTGAGCTGTGCACCCAGGGCAAACACTATCCTACCTCATGCCTCAGTATTCTTGTCTGTGAAGAGGCGATGGAAAGATGGATGCTGCGGGGTTGCCCGGGTGCAGCTCATACGGGGTAAGTGTTTTGGTGCTCAGGAACACGCTGGGCAACGGAGTGGCCAAGTCTAACTGGGTGCTGTGGGCTGTCAGCTGGTAGGGGCCCATTAGCTACTGACCGACCGGGACATGCTGATCCTGGCATGAGCACAGTTCTTTTTTGGTACTAGGGATTGAACCCAGGGGCATTCTACCTCCGAGTTCCACCCTCAGCCCTATTTTATTCTTTATTTTGAAACAGGGTCTCACTAAGTTGTGGAGGGCCTCACTAAGTAGCTGAGGTTGGCCATGAACCCGGATCCTCCGGTCTAAGCTTCCCAAGTACTGGGATTACAAGTGTGCGCCACCATGCCCGGCATGAGCACAGTTCTTGACCCATGATTTCAGGGCTCACAGCCAAAGAGGAACCACCAGAGCAGGTGCCCGCTCAGTTCCCGCGAATGACTGCCGGGCTTGTGGATGTTTCAAGCTCCAAGTCAGGTTGATTAGTGTTTAACAGTTTAAATACAGAATAGTCTCTTCCTCGTTCCTTTACTTGACATTCTGGTTTACCTGGGTGCTGGGGTTTGGGTTTGAATGTCCCCCCAAAGCCTCATGTGTTGAAAGCATGTCCCCAGTGCAGCAGTATTCAGCAGTGAAATCATTGAATGAGGCTCCAAGCTCATCAGTAGATAAATCCACTGAAGGATTAGTAATTTGGATGAATTTACTGTGTGGTAATTTAGGTAGGTCAGGTGTGGCTGGAGGAGATAGGTCACTGGGGGGCGTAGCCCTGGGGGCTAAATCTTTCCCTGGTGGCTTCCTATCTGTCTCTCTCTTGGCCTCTGGTAGCCATGGAGTTGAGCTCGGCTTTCTTCCGCCATGCTGTGCCACCATGATGTCTGTCTTGGAGTCAGCTGACTATGGACCATACCTTTGACACCGTGAACCAAGTAAATTTTTCTTCCTTTATGTTGTTCGTGTCAGGTTTTGATATGTTCTGTGTTCTATTGCTCACAGCATCAGAAAAGTGGACTAAAATACTGGATTTACTTCTGATGCATTTTCTAACTGCCTTACATTGGATTAATCAAGCTTTGGAAGTTATATGCGTTATTTCTGCTTATTTAGTGGCTACCCTTAACATTTTAACGTTCATACCAATATTAACACGTACAAATTTCTATTTCTTTGTCCTTCTTCTAAACAATATGAGGTCATTAGAACGTTGCATACCAACCAGCAGTAACAGTTAACATGTTGGTAATGTTATTTCATCTACCCCTCTCATTACTACTGTTATTACTATTGTTATTACTACTGTTGTTATTATGATGATGGAATATTTTATAGTGAGTCCCAGACACCATGTCACTCTACCTAGAAATTCTGTGGGTAATAAGAATTTCCCCCCTTCAATATAACTATTATGCTATTATCACGATAAGCAAAATTAAATAAGAACAGCAACATTCTCCTATCTTTCCATATATATTTCCCCATCTGTCTTAAAAAAATCTTTTATAGATGGTTTTTTTTGGATAAGTAGCCAAATAAGGTTCACATACCACATTTGATATTGTCTTAAATGTATCCCATCCCCATACCCCACTTTAAAAAGCCATTTATATTTTGAAGGAAATGTGAAATACCCCATGGCCTGAATTTTGCTGGTTACTTTTACTTAGTGTTTTACGGTTCATCTTTTTATTCCCTAAGATAGACTAGTGTTTGAATTCGGCAGCTATTTTAAATGTGGGACTTTTATGGCACTAAGGCTTTGGAGATGTGGCCATGTACTGATTGTACCACATCAAGAGCACAGAAATGTCTGGGGTCCCATTTTCACTAATTGATTAGGGTCCAGGTGATTTCAGCTGAATTCCTCATTATAAAGTAAAAACTCCAACTTAATATATTTTTTTAAAATGTGGTAAAATACACATATATGTACCTTTACATATATGTAAAGGTACATAACGAAATATACCATTTTAAGCATTTTTAAGTGTATAGTCCAGTAGTGTTAAGTATATTCACATTATAGTGCAACAACCACCATCATCCATCTGCAGAACTTTCTCATTGTCCCTGCTATGGTTCCGGTGTGTTCTCTCTAAAATTCAGGAATTGCCAGTGTGATAGTGTTAAGGGGTAGTGGGGCTTTTAAGAGGTGATTTGAGCTGGGTGTGGTGGCGCATGCTTGTAATCCCAGTACTTGGGAGGTTGAGACCGGAGGATCCGGGTTCGCGGTCAGCCTCAGCTACTTAGTGAGGCCCTCCGCAACTTAGTGAGACCCTGTTTCAAAATAAAGAACACAAAATAGGGCTGGAGGTGTAGCTGGGAGGTAGAATGCCCCTGGGTTCAATCCCCAGTAACACACACACACACACAAAAAAGAGGTGATTTGGTCTTGAGGGCTCTGCCCCACCAGTGGGATTAAAGCCCTTATAAAAGAGGTTTTGCACAGTGTGAGGCTCACTTGCCCTTCAACCTTCCACCACATAAGGACCCGGCATTCTCCCTTCTGCACCACACAGCAACAAGACACCATTTTGGAAGCAGAGAGCAGCCCTCACCATACAACTGAACCTGCTGGTGTCTTGATCTTGGACTTCCCAGCCTCTCTCAGGCATTTTGTTATAGCAGCACACCCAGACAATCCCCAGTGGAAACAGCCTATTGAACATTGACTCCCCACTCCCCTGTGCTCCCTGCCTCTGGCAACCACCATTCTACTTTCTGTCTCTATGAATTTGACTAGTCCTGGTACCTCATATGTGTGGAATCATTCAGAACTTGTCCTATTGTGACTGACTTATGTCACTTAGCAAAATGTCTTCAAGGTTTATTCATATTACTGCTTATGAGAGGTCTTTATTTTTTAAGGCAGAATAATATTCCTTATATGTATATGCCATATTTTGTTAACCTGTTGATGGTCGTTTGAGTTGCTTCTACCTTTTGGTTGTGAATAGTGTGGCTTTTGTGAATAGGGTTGCAATCATGGGTGTACTCACTTAACTTTTATCATTCGTTGGCAATAATTGTCTAGATCCATTATTTCATCATGAGCTACAAATGGTGCTTTTCTAAAATTTTCTCTTTATTTACCAGTTTTCAAAATAATGAGTTGATGTATCTATATTCTACAAAGGTGACCCAAGAGGTGTTTTTATTTTTTTATCAACATTTTTTATAGATTTTCACATTGGTTCTTGTGTCCTCTGATATAGCTCCAGTAACCTTTTATCACTACTTTGCTTTCTAGCATGAAAAGATATTCCAGATTAATGTACATTTTCGACCCATCCCTGAAATCATCCATTTTTCCAATGCGACCTGGTTCCTTTGTGACATTGTTTTAGTCTGCTTTTTCACTACTGTGATCAAAATACTTGACAAGAACAACTTAGAGGAGGAAAGGTTTATTTGGCTCATGGTTTCAGAACTTTATTCCATAGTGGCTGGCTCCAAGGCAGAAAGCTCAGTGGCAAGGCATGGTGGAGGAACGCCACTCAACTCATGGCAGCCGGAAGTAGAGATAGAGACAGGAAGTGGCCAGGGACAGATATAGTCTCCAAGGTCACTCTCCAGTGACCCACCTCCTCCAGCCGTGCCCCTTCTCTGAGCCTTCCTGAATTGGGGACCGTTGTTCCGAGTGAGCTCCAACCGCTAGGGAGAGTTGGAGAGTTATAGAATGGCAGAATTTAGATTCAGACTCCCGATTGAAGTTTATCATGCCAATTTATTCTCACACTTCACACCAGGTATAGGAGCCCTAACTCTGCACAGCCGAGATTCAGCGGGGGAGCTTACCAGAACACATTTTCTTCTCCAGGTTCTTGGGTTGTCGCCGTTGGTGGGAGACACACCAGCAGTTGTGGAGCACCGTGACAGGGAGTCTGCAACTCACTTGACTTGGAGCTGGTGGCTCACTGGGCCTAACTCTCTTGGGCCTTATATACTGTTTGAGGGTGTCTTATCTTAGGTGGACATATGCTTCTTTAGCTGAGGCTGGGCATGCGCAATTACATCCATTGTAAGGATGACTTCATAATTATTTCTTTTTTTTTTTAATTACACATCTCAGCTTTCTTTACTGAAAAGCCTGGAGACCATGTCGGTCCACTGGTAATGGGCACACCATATGCCCATGTTGTAGTCTCTAAATACCATGTCTGTTATGATTGGGGCCCTATTTTTTTATGCTTTATTTTGAAACTGGGTCTCACGAAGTTGCAGAGGGCCTGACTAGGTAAAGAGAGAGAGAGAGAGAGAGAGAGAGAGAGAGAGAGAGAGAGAGGAGAGAGGAGAGAGGAGAGAGATCGTGCGCGCATGCGCGCACTGAGGTTGGCTGCAAACCTGGATTCTCCGGTCTCCGCCTCCCAAAGTACTGGGATTACAAGCGTGCACCACCATGCCCGGCCTTAGATTATATTCTGCTAGGGGTATACAATCATAACACCGTGCACTGAAGTCAGTTTGGAGCAACTGACTTTAAATTGCTTTGTGTATCTGTACCACCAACTTGATTTATGGTTATGTCCATTTTTTCAGTATATTTTCAAGTTTTAGAATTTTATTTTGGTGGTACTGGGGATTGAACCCAGGGACATTCTACCTCCGAGCTACACCCCTAGCCCTAATTTTTATTCTTTATTTTTGAAACAGGGTCTCACTAAGTTGCGGAGGGCCTCACTACGTAGCTAAGGCTGGCCGCGAACCTGTGATCCTCCTGTCTCAACCTCCCAAGTACTGGGATTACAAGCATGTGCCACCATGCCTGGCTACAATTTTTAGAATTTTTTAAAAATTATTTTTTTAACCATGAGAAAAATGTCTATGGTTCTAAACTAAAAACATAAAACCCTCAAATGTAATCTTTTCCCCCTCCATTTTATTTCCTCCTTCTTCCTATATGAAATCATTTTCATTAGTTTTTGGTTTATCCTTCCATTACTTCTTTTTGGAAATATAAGCAAACACACACACACACACACACACACACACACACACTTTCTGTCTCTCTGGACAGAAGATAGCATGCTTTTTGAAATGCGTGGTATTGCATTGTGATATTATCCTAAGTGTTGAAATTTGGGTTATTTGTCCCACTTAGCTATTATAATCAACACTGGAGCTGGGCATGGTGGTGCACACTTGCAATCCTAGTACTTGGGAGGCTAAGATAGGAGGATTGCAGGTTTGAGGACATCCTCAGCTAACAGTGAGACTCTCATCAACCTAGTGAGACCCTGTTTCAAAATAAAAATAAAAGCCGGGTGTGGTGGTGCATGCTTGTAATTCCAGTACTTGGGAGGCTGAGACAGGAGGATCACAGGTCCGTGGCCAGCCTCAGCTACTTAGTGAGGCCTTCCACAACTTAGCGAGACCCTGTTTCAAAATAAAGAATAAAAAATAGGGCTGGGGGTGTGGCTCGGAGGTAGAATGCCCCTGGGTTCAACCCCTGGTACCACATACACACAAAAAAATAGGGCTGGGGGTGTGACTCAGAGGTAGAATGCCCCTGAGTTTAATCTCCAACACTACACACACACACACACACACACACACACTCACACAGACACAACACTGAACTCAATACCTTGTTGCCAGGCATGGTGGCGCACACTTGTAATCCCAGTACTTGGGAGGCTGAGACCGGAGGATCTGGGTTCTCAGCCAGCCTCAGCTACTTAGTGAGGCCCTCCGCAACTTAGTGAGACCCTGTTTCAAAATAAAGACTAAAAAATAGGGCTGGGGGTGTGGCTCGGAGGTAGAATGCCCCTGGGTTCAACCCCTGGTACCACATACACACAAAAAAATAGGGCTGGGGGTGTGACTCAGAGGTAGAATGTCCCTGAGTTTAATTCCCAACACCACACACACAACACACACAACACACACACACAACACACACACACACACACATACATACACACACACACACACACTCAACACTGAAATCAATAATACCTTGCGCGTACATGGCTTTGCATTTTTGCCAGGGGATCTTTGTGATGGATTCTTAGAAATGGGATTGCCGGGTTAAGGGATATGGGGGGGTAAGTTTGTTAGATGGTGCTGATTCTCCCCCACAGGGGTCGTTCCTTTTGCACCCTCCCCAGCAGGGCATGGGCCTGCCTGTTTTCCCACGGTGGGCAGCAGCAGCAGCAGAGTATTTTGTAGCACCACTTTGTCTCCTGGGACAGTCACAGCATTAATTGCTTTGTGTTTGGAGTCCTGTCCCACGTGGACTGTGTGGGTCCCTCATTTTGGAATGCTTGAAGTTTTGACCACTTGGAGGATGGGGGATTTTTCCCTCCACCCCCCGGAGCCTCACCAGATGACTTTACTTCTTCGCTGCTTCCTGAGGTTGAAATGTTCCAGTTACATTGTGATCGAGGGGACAGCTATTTGGGGGCCCCTCTGTTAAGCTATGTGTTAGTCAGAGATTCCTTTTCGATGCGAGCCGAGACGTAGACCCCGTCGTCATCTGGGAATTCTGCCCTCGGTCCTGAGCTGTGGAGGCTGTGTGGGGACAGGGTACCCTCTTGGACAAAAGCTGTCCCCTCCTGTTTGCCATCCTGGTTTTCAGTGTCCTCTTTAATTGTGGTGCCTGGAGATTTCCTTTCCTTTCTTTATAGTTTATCTGTGTATTGCATTTTTTGGGGGGTGGTTACATTTAATCCATCATTTCTATGTATAACAAGTGGGAGGGAGTTCTTCAGAATCTTAGGTCTCCTTGTTGCTGGAAGAAGTGTGATCCAGATTTACAGTGCTTATATCAAAAGGGGGAAGTAGAAGAGGAATTGGGAGTGATTCTTTGCTATGCAAAAGTTTCCTTTAAGGAAGTTCTTGAAATGAAATGAAATTTTCATTTTGTGTTGAAATGAAAATTTCATCTTTACCCCAAATTGAGTTTGAAAGTATTGTTCAAATGAGGTAACCCTGTTTTGCTTCTGTTTTTGTTTTTTTGGTACTGGGGATTGAACCCAGGGGCATTCTACCTCCGAGCTACACCCCCAGTCCTATTTTTTTATTCTTTATTTTTGAAACAGGGTCTCACTAAGTTGCGGAGGGCCTCACTAAGTAGCTGAGGCTGGCCGCGAACCTGCGATCCTCCTGTCTCAGCCTCCCAAGTACTGGGATTACAGGTGTGTGCCACCACACCTCTGTCCTGGAGGTGGGGAGTCCAGGGACCTGGGCATACAGGTTTCTGCAGTGTAGGCCTGAGGAGAGGAAAGTCAATCATCAAATTATCCTTTTGGCCTCATTTAAACCTCAAACACCCAAAACACCACAAAACAAACCGAGATGGGCCTCAGGGAGGGATAGATCACAAAGAGAACAGAAACCAGGATTATCCCTAATGGGATAATTAGGACAATCCTTTTGTCAATACTGTTTCATTTCCTCTCATATTCCTAGTTGTCCTATTAACAATGGAATCCTCTGATGCCCTCTGATAATTTCTAATAAGACCTAGAGTTGACCTTTCCCCTTTCAGAGGAGTGGGCCTTTGGTTTTCTCTTCTACGATCTCAGATATTTCTAAATGTGGGGTTCTGTTGGCTGTGGTTTTGTTCTAGAAATCCTTTTAGACTGGCATTGGCCCAAATGGGGCAGAATGGGCTATGATGTTGCGGCTTGTTCTTGTTCAAGATTAGCTCAGCTGAGCCTTGTATGCTAATGAGGCTGGCAGCTCACTCACAGTTCTATCTATCCTATTGATTCTGTTTATCTGGATAAGTCCAATGATACCCCTGCCCAGAAAATGCCTACCCACCTCTCAGGACTTGCTGTTCTGCTCCCGGAGCAAGCTCTCCACGGCTCCACCTCTTAGTAATTGCCATGTTCAATGATAAACATTTTCTAAATTCTGCCTGGTGCACACATCTGAGGAAGCATTTTGTCTGATAAGAGGAGATTGATGGCAACAAGAATGAATAAAAGAATAAATTCAGACAGAGTGTTTATTTTTAATTTTTAATATACTTTTATTCGTGCATTATAGTTTCACATCATAGGGACATATGTGCATACAGCACTTGGGGAGCTTCCCCCCGGCTCTCTCCCCACTCCCTCCCCTTCCTCATATATGATATTGAGATTGGCATTGGTAATTTCACATGTATACAAAACATCTGAGGAAGTGTTTCACTAATCCCCTCCTTCTCCTAGACCCCCTCCATTGCTCCACTGGGGTTTCTCCTCTAATATCTAAAGTCCCTCTTGTGTCCCAATTACTCCCTAGCTTCCACATATGAGACAAAACATGTGACCCTTCACTTTCTGTGTCTGGCTAATCTCACTTAATGTTCTCCAGGTCAGACAGGGTGTTTTTACTGGGTGTCCTTTTGCCTGCTGGAAGTTGGACCAGAGGATCTCATGCGGCCCCATCTGGCCGTGTGAGGACAGGAGGCAGCTTTCTCCCGGGTCTCAGCCAGTCCATTGCCCCCACTCTGGCCTGCCATAGCTCTGCCATGAAGGCTAGGCTAATTTCCTAAAGTATCAGAGGGCAGAGACTGGAACTACTCAGTGCTCCAGAAGGAGCACTGTGCCTATCAGGGAAGGTGCTGAGTCAATTGAATGAATCACTGTGCTCGTCCATTACCATGATGAAAAAAATAATTGGTGGGAAACTCTGAGAAGGACTCTGGGACCTGTGTGAACACAATGGGCAAAGTAAGATCACTCCAGTCTAAGGGAAGAGGTGAGCTGAGCTATGTGTGCAAAAGAGACAACACAGGTTGAGCGAAGACAGGAATGAAGTTGAGTCTTCAGCCTTGCTACAGAGTGACCTGCCCATCTCTATCCATCCATCTCTATCCATCCATCTGTCTACTCAACCATTGATTCGTCTAACCAATCATCTGTCTTGCCATCAACTTATCAGTCTACCATCCATCCATCTAAACATCATCCACCTATTCATCCATCTATCAGTCTGTCCATCTATCTATCCGTTTATCCACCCATCCATTCTTACTGCATGGACAATATGCTAGGGATCAGAAACCCAACTATGACAAAGACACTGTCTCGACCTCTACGGAACATGGTGTATAATGGGAAGAATGTCATACAGTTACTGTATAATGTAACGAGATAATGACTTCAGAGATGTTCCTTCCTCTGAGCTGTGAGAGAGAACTCTTATGTTTGTCTAGAGTCAGAAAGGCTTCCCAGAGGAGGTGGTGTTTGAGCCTGGGAAAAGAGGAGGCTTTCATTGTCTTGGGCCTCAAGTTCTTCCTCATCTGTGCGAAGTGGGCCTGGGGCCAAATGACAGTCACCTAAATAAACATTTCTGTCACTTCATGAGTGGCAGATGCAGGTTTCGTACTGGGCTCCGGCAAGCTGTATGCAAGGCTAGTGGGAAGACAGAACTAGTTACACAGTAGGCTGGTTGTGGGTCGCCTCGCTTCTAAGAAGCACCCGGACCCTGCCGAAGAACTGGCCATTGCCCACGGACAGGCTAGAAGGGTTTTCCAGGTTGCCCAGGGCCCGGGGCCCATTGTCTAGAGTGACAGGAACCCCATGAGTTTTAATAGCCTCTATTCAGAGTGATTAAAACCTTAATGAAATTTAATTATCTTGATATTAAGCATTTTGTGTTAAGTTATTGTATTCTGACCACTCATTGTTTCCTGCAAGCTCAGGGCGGCTAACCTTACCTCTACCTTAATGGAAAGAAGACTATATTTAAATGAAATTCCCTCCAAAGTAATCGCCTTCAATGAAACACCAAGTAGGCGTCAGGACTGAATTTATAAATTGGGCGGCTGCAGACGAGAGCTACTGGACTGGGCATGGTTCTTATTAATCCGGGGTCTGCAGAAGGAGCCATGTGAAAAGTTCAGACCCTAAGTGACAGGTGTTTATGGTCCGCAATTGCATTAAACAGGCTCTTAAATACAGGTTAAAGGCCTCGGTGAAATATAGAATATTCCTTCAAATGTGGCCGAAACTTTTGCCATTCTGGACTTTGCATTACTTACCTAGAGAATTAGTAGAGCTTTCGCTTAATCGGCTGTCAGTGTAAATTGCAGTCGCTGCAACGTGCTTATAAACACCGGCAAGCACAGTTTCCCCTGGACCGTTGCTTTTTTTTTTTCTTTTCTTTCCCCTCCCTTCCCTTTTCTTCCCCTGGGCCTTCCGGAGGCCTTCAGCTGATGGAGAGCTTTTAATTTCACATTTTGGCCCCCACCGCAGGTGATAAACAAAGGTTCCCCTGCTGCTCCGGCTGGGGTCAGTTATCCAGCCTCCGTCAATCCCACTCCCGTAATTACACACAAAAGGTGCCTGAGATCCGCAGCTAATTTGCGGCCTCTGTTTAGCAGAATTTAATAGCAGGTATTACTGCTGCCGCGGTAATTAAGGACCTTTGTCAATAAGACGGAATGGATGGCCACACTTGGTTGTAATCAGTGGGCTCTCGAGATCCAGAGGAGTGAAAAAGGAGAGAAGCAATCCATTTTGTGAATAACACCGCCCTCCTCGGCCTCCCTCCCTCCCGGACTGGGCAATGGAATAGTAATTCCCCAGGCAATGAAATACAGGAATAAAAGTACTTACCCTCCAGCCGGTGATTTTTTTTGACTTTTTATTTACTCTACTGAGCTCTCTCATTTGCTGGAGGCTGCATTTGATGAAGTATTGTTTAAACAGCACAGAGCAAAATGGATGGAGGGAGGTGGGGAGAGGAGGAGGAATTTTAACCAGGTGGCGAGGAGGGAGGCGCCCTCCTTGGGAGGTGGACAGGCCGCCCCGTTCGGTTTATCAATTATTTCTCCCGGATACAAAAAAAAAAAAAAAAAGACAAAACCAAGTGTCTTCATGAAGAGGTGGAGGGTGTCATTTTGCGCTGTCTCTGAACATAGTCATTCAGCTCTAAATGGGTCGCCTGGAACAAGCGAGGAGTGAACCTGGGGGCGCTGTCACCCTCCCGCCTCCTCCTAATGCGCGGATGAATGGCGCGGGGAGGGGGCGCCGGCGCGGGGAGGGGCAGGGGCGGGCGGCCACAATTCAAAGACACCGTCAAGGTGTGTGCCCCTCTCGGTAATTGGAGAGGAAGCTGCCTTCCCTCGCCGACGCCGGCCTTTTTACCGGCTTTAACAAGCATGATGCTTTTAATAGTGCGTTGAGTACCATCTCTTTATACGTCTCTCCCCTTTTAAAGCCGCTTTAACTATACTCTTTCTGTCGCTAATGTCTGAAAAACTTCTACCTTTAATCATTCCCGGATGAGGCAGCAAACAAGCGGCCCTTTTCCTTTTGCAATTATGTGCTGGGTAGTGGCTGCCTGGCAGGGAAGGAAGGGGGTGGGGAGCTGCCAGCATGTGGACCGTGGGGATCTACTGCCAGGCCCCAGCCAGGGACACTCCCAGGGGCCTCAGGGGGTCAAATTTCAATGCCCAAACCTGCAAGGGGGAAGACAATGGCGCTTGAGCAGTGTTAGCGGTGCACCTGGGTTTTGTTAATAATGATTAATAATAGTAATAGTAATAATAATAATAAAAAGGTTGAAGTTAGGTTTGTGGCTATTCCACGACCCAACCCCCATTTTCAACGCCATCTTTTCACATATAGGGGTGAACCCCAAGCTGAGCTCATGGGTGGGGTCCTTCTGCAGATGGGCTGTGGGCCTCACAAGACAGTCTGGGCTCGGGAGGAAGGCTCAGAAAACAAAGCTGCATTCCCTGGGGACCAGTGTGCTCCCGGCTTTTGGGTCCTTCCAAGGGGTGGCAGGACGAGGCTGGGAGCTTTGGGCCTTTGGGAGGGCTCCTGGCTCTAAGGGACTCAAGACCCCAGGAAGGGTGGAATTGGACAGGAGGGCCAGAAGTCACTGCTCTGTCCCTATTTTCTCATCCATCCTGTTCATGGTTCTGAAAATACTTCTTTCTGGAAATATTTGTCAAGCCAAAGTTGGGCAGATGTTCCAGAGGTGCAGTCCTTCCTAGAAGGCAGCTGGGAGGAGAGGAGGGAGGAGGCTTTCTCTGAGGTCTCTTCTTGAAGGTGTCAGAAAGCATTCCTTCCATCTTCTTCCGGATTCCTTTAGGTACAAGTCCCAATCCTGGGGCTAAATTTATCTCTTTGTTATCTGTATTCCTTATCTATTTCTTATCTTTTTTCTTTGGTACTGGGGATTGAACCCAGGGGCATTCTCCCTCTGAGCTACACCCCCAGCCCTGTTTTATTTTTTATTTTGAAACGGGTCTCATTAAGTTGCAGAGGGCGTCACTATGTTGCTGAGGCTGGCCATGAACCTGTGATCCTCCTGTCTCAGCCTCCCAAGTACTGGGATTATAAGCGTGGACCACCAGGCTTGATTGATTTCTTATCTTTATCTCTTTCTTATCTGTAGAATAGATAACAGGTGAGATCAGCCCTACCTTCTTAGCAGGGCTTGCTAGGGTCCCTGCAGCAGCCCCTTTGTATTTGACATTGTTTTTCCTCTGGGATCTAAAAATCCACTGAATTCCTCTTATCTAGAGAATGGGGTTGGGGTTACTGCAGATTCTGGGGCTCAGAACAGTAGATAGACTACGTGGTGGGTTTCTACTGAAGGTTGGTTTGGAAGCCTGCCAGAATGCTCACAACACCAAACTGATTGCTTGGGAAAGCTTTGGTTTGCACAAAGCACAGAGACAGAGGAGGGTAGAGGCCGCTGGGCAGAGCAGCTCAGGGGTCTGAGGAGGGACACTGCAGCCCGCCGTGACTGGGCCCTAGTCCCTGGAACCTGTGCATGTCATTGGCTTATGAATAAAAAGGTTCTTTCCAGATGTGATTTATATCAAGGGTCTTGAGATGAGGGGATTATCCTAGGTTATCCAGTGGGCCCCAAATGCAGACACAAGTGTCTTTCTTTGTAAGAGGGAAGCAGAGGTAGACTTGGCCCAGCGGGGGAGAGAAGGCCGAGGGAGAGGAGGCAGAGATCGGAGCGATGCACCATGGGATCTGATAGAGGCAAGGGATGGATTCTCTGAGCTCCAGGGGATCCCAGCCCAGGTGACACCTTGACTTTGGCCCAATGATACCAATTTTAGCCCTCCATCCTCCAGAACTGGAAGAGGATGCTCCTCATCTTGAAAATCACCCACTTATGGTAATTCATTACAGTATCCACTGGCCACCTGCACAGATGCCCCATGAAAGGTCCTGTTCCATAAACGGGGCAAATGAGACCCAGAGGAGAGGGAGAGAAGGTTCTATGGTTGGGCCTCCTGGCCAGGAGGGGCGAGGTGGGCTGGGCTCCGGGTGCAGCTCCTGGGTGTTCTGATTTCTGTGGAGTTTTGTAGTGGTGCCAGTCTGAGCCTTGACTCGGCGCACAGTATACTCCAGCCCTTGAGGAAGAGGGAGTCAGTCAGGAGCAGGTGGGTGGCAGGGGGACCACGGTGACTGCTCTGAAGTAGGGGTCTGATGCAGGCTCAGCACAGGGCAGGGCTGAAGCTGTTGCCTGAAGGTCTCAGGTCCCTTAGCTGGCACACCTGGATGGGCAGGAGTGACTCCCCTTCGCCCCATTGAATGTAAGAAACTTATTAACAAAATACAACAAAAATATCCGACAGCCTCCTCGAGGGCAAATTTTAATGCAGAAATGAGTATATTTTCCCATCTCATAGAAAGAAATTTTTCTCAAAGGTCTGTTCAGTACTATTTTTATATATCATATTATTTTACACAATTGCCTTAATACTGTGGAGCCAGTGTTTTTGGTTAAGGGGTACACCATTTCTATTGTGTCCATTGTAAACTCTCTTCTGTCATCTTTGAATAGTGACTAATTCACCGCACAGTGGAATTTAGAGTTCAGAAATAGGATGTATTTCTTGATTGATTTTTTTCTTAATATTTACGGGGTGCTCAATTTCTGTTATGAGAATGAAATTAGAGACTCTAGTTTAGAGATGACACACTTGCCCAAGTCACCCCATGGTGGTGACACTGGGCTGTGCAAGCAGCCATCTGACTTTAGCCTCACTCTTCTCTCCCACACTTTTGGAAGCCAAGGGCGGGAACCACACCTGGTGCTGTGGGGCATTATTGGGAGCCTCATTGCGCCCCTGCAGATGCACCTTCCCCAAGCCCCTGCTCCAGCCCAGCCTGTCCCGGTCCTGGGTCTGTGCAGAGCGCCTGGCACATGGGCCCTCAGGCAGTGTTGAAGCACCAGGCTACTGAGAACCCCAGGGGCCTCGGAGCATTGGTGCTGAGTGGGAACTTTTTGTTTTTTGCGGTACCAGGGATTGAACCCAGGGGCGTTCTACCTCCGCGCTACGCCCCCGGCCCTATTTTTTATACTTTATTTTGAAACCGGGTCTCACGAAGTTGCGGAGGGCCTCACTAAGGAGAGAGAGAGAGAGAGAGAGCGAGCGCGAGCGTGCTTAGGCTGGCCGCGAACCCCGATCCTCCGGTCTCCACCTCCCAAAGTACTGGGATTACAAGCGTGCGCCACCACGCCCGGCTGAGTGGGAACTTTTAAAAGGCATCGCTAGGAATAGGCAGAAACCAAGTTTGGTGGACATGGTTCACGGACAGCACAGGCAGGAAGCTCGTTCTCTCAGGGCCTATACAGAGAGTCATTCATTGGTTCTAGAAGCACAGCAATTAAAGGCAATGCCCACCAAGTGGAATTTTGGTTTGTAGCAGTTATGTCAAAATCCGCTCATTTCAGGGTGGAGAGACAGCTGTGCATTACAGCTGGGCTTTACATCACAATGCAGCCCATCCCCCACCCTGCAGGCGCTATCCTGCACCTGCATGGCGTGTGAGGGGCCGCGCTGCCCTGGAGGCCAGGCGGTCGACCTGGAGAGCATGTTTTTGTTTTTCATTCTGCTCAGAACACTGGATGGGGCATGGCTGTGTTTGAACCGCAGATGCTGCGCAGGTTCTGTGTCACCGAGGCAAAGGCGGCAGGGCCCTGTGATGAGGCTGTATGGCAAGCAGGGAGCTGGCCTGTAGCCAGCCAGGTGAGAGAGTGCTGGCTGTGTGACCCAGAGCAAGTGTCTTGACAGCTCTGTGGTGCCGTTTCTGCATTAGAAAACAATATATCCATTTTACAGGGTGGCTGGGAAGATCAACGGGGGTAGAACTCATATGGCGTCTGGCACGGGTGGTGATATTCCAGGGGCTGCTGCTTTCAGGGACTTTGTAGAAAGAGTGGTGCTCTAGGAGTTGGCACCCCAGGAAAAAGCCCAGTTCTTGCCACTCAGCTTTCTGAGCCTCAGTTTCCTCGTCTGTAAACTGTGACGAGAATGGGGCCAATCCCGAAGGACCATTTGGAAGATTACTCTGTAGAAAGCACCTGGGTCTTGTAACTTCTGAACAGAGAGGCTTCCCTCCTTGCGTCTATGCCTTTCAGTACTTAAGGAATTCCTCTATTTTAGCAGGTTTTTCTTTGTCTCCATTTAAGCCCGTTGGTGTCATCTACCAGGTAAGTTCACACGTTCACCCACTGGGGGCCAGCTGCGTCTATAGCACAGTTCTGGTTGCTATAGAATAAGAGAAGAGAGACACATCAGACTCTGTCCGTGTCCCCAAGAAACACCCCTCATAATGTTGCCACATAAAATTCTGGATGCCCAGTTAAATGTGAATACAGATATTCCACATAGATTTTTTTTTTAGTGTTAGCATATTCCAAACGCTGTATAGGATATACTTATGCTAAAAACCATCCAATGTCTATGTGGATTAAAATTTAACTGGCTATACTGAATTTTTATTTGCTAAATCTGGCAACCCAGTGACACTTCCTCCTCCATGAAATTGCCAAACCTGGGGTCACTGCCTGTCAGTTTGAAAAGTTGCTGTGAGATTGCTGGTACCCACACGCTGACCCTACTCTGTCCCTTCGTTGGTCCCGGGCCCCTGAGAAAGTCCTCCCTTCCCCATCCAGCGCCTTGATTTCCTCTTCTGCTCTGGTCTCTCTGGTCCTTTCTGGTTCTTTTTCTTTGAAGACATCTGATGAACCTGGCATTTTGGGTGCTGTGTAGACAAAATAACCCACTGGGTTGATTGTACCTTTCACTTTTCAAACACTTGTTTTGGCTTCACGTAGACACAATCCAAGTGCCTCTAACCTGCCCCTTCAGTCCCAATTCTCAGCACTTGTAAGGGAAAGTCTCCTTGTAACACAGCCCAATTCCCTCAGCTGGGTCTCTAAAGGGCATTTTGAAGCCCTTTTAATTTCCAATCCATTAAAAAAATAAATCTTCAGAGGGCTTACTTTCTACACGCCAGCATGCTTTTTGGCTCGACAGCTGTCAAACTGAAAAACATTCCATGAATTCTCCAAGTAATTTAAAAGTTGCTGGGACTGAAATACGGGGTGATGCCCGCTCAGCTGAAGGGTGCCATTTGTACCTGGTAATTCAATTCACTTGATTTTTTTTTTCCCAGGGAATTACTTTCATAGGAAAAAGGAGGAGTGCATTTTACTCCATTATGAAATGGGAGTTCAGATCTAGTTTGCGACTCTGTTTCTAACCGGTTCTGCCTCTCGTCCCTCCTCTGGAAAGGGCCGTCTCTTAAGCCGTTGCTTGTTCTTTGACAACAACTACTTTTGGATGTGACCAAAAAAGTCCATGTGGGGGGCCGTGTTCTGTGACATATGCATATACGAGATCCTTTTAGGATCTAAGGCTCCCGCTTACCTATCAGTTTCTTTCTCTTTAGAGATTAAAACACTCCACTCACCGTTGGCTTTGAGCAAACAGTGCTCTGCGATCTTTTAATAACTCAGTGGGGATCTGGAGCCTTGGGTTTTCCTATTAATTCTGCTAACACCTTGGCAGGTCCGGGGCATCTCCCAACTGCATAAGGTTCCTGCTCATTCTCCAACTCATCTTGCTGCTCTGTCATGGCGCTGCCTTTTGTTCCTTCCCTTCCTCCCTTTCTTGTCTCTCTCTTCTCCCTTCCTCCTCTTTTTCCTCCTCTTCCCCATTGCACTTTTGAGTCTCAATAAAAGGGCTCGATGTCTGCCATTGGGAAACCTCACTTCCATTTCTTCCCCTAGAAAAATGGAGCAGGTTTCTTTTAACTAGTGCAAGTCTCTCCTCTCTAAAAGGTTTTTATTATTGAGTGCCCGGGGTCCTTAGTTTCCGACATTTATCTTCCAGCTAAGCAAGAACAAAAGAAGGGAGGCAGCCTTCTGCACCCCGAGTTTCTGAGTAATCACCCGGCGGTTAGATTGAAGCGGCCACGACATCTTCTTCATGGTGTCACTCCAGACTTGCTCGTTAATTTATGAGCCTCAACTGTCAAAATAGTTTGTGCAACGGACCCTAAAAATGGTGATGGGTCACATCAATCAATCGGGTGTTATGGCCCTGGTTTTCCTCGCAGCAGGCCTGCCTGCTGTATACAGTGCGTTAAAAGAAAACCACTTACACTGTGGAGGGGCCCAAATGAACGCATGAGGCTGCAATCCATCCATCCCTTCATCCCGGCTTCAGGATGCTTAACGAGGCCCCGCCCCCAAGGTCCTCAGGAAGACAGCCAGAGCCTCTGGGGCCTGCTGGGAGGCATGGCCTCATCCTGGAGCACAGCATCCTTTCAAGTGAACCATCTTCCACGACCATGACAAGGTGGTGTCAAAATGGCACCTTCAGAGGCCACCACATGGACCAGCATGTGGGACTGAAGCACGAAATGTGGGGAGGAGCTGGGCGTGGTGGCGCCCTGGAATCCCAGAATTTAGGAGGCTGAGACAGGAGGATTGCAGGTTTGAGGCCAGACTGGGCAACTTAGCAAGACCTTGTTTCAAAATAAAAAATAAAAAGGGCTGGGAATGTAGCTTGGAGGTAGGATGCCCCTGGCTTTCATCCTCAGTACCAAAAAAAAAAAAAAAAGAAATTAAAAAAAGGAAGGCAAGGAAGGCAGGGCTGGGCAGCAAATTAGCCCCCATGAGAGAAATTCTTAGTCTTTGTGATTATAGAATCTAAATAGGTCCTTAGTAACTCATAAAACCTGTTTGCAGATTTATAGTTTGCCTTCGGATTGCAGCCTGCTTTCCTGAGTAAATTTGGTAACACGGGGACCCTTTATGCACATTTTTTGGTGTATCTCTGGATTCTTGGCCTGGGCTAAGGTTTGTTATGCATATTTTTTTCACTTTTGTTTTTCTGGTCAGAAATACAAATTCATTATTGAAAACTTGGAAACTACAGAGAGGTGCGGAGAAGAGAAACCCCATCCCCATAAATCTAGGGCCAACCTCTGCTACATTTGGTGTATTTTCTGTCTTCTGTACATATAATTTTACATTGTGCATATGATCTACATTGTTGAGACAATCTGTACAATTTTGTCTCCTGCTTTTTTTTTTTTTTTTCTGGTACTGGGGCTTGAACTCAGGGGCATTCTACCCCTGGTTTATACCCTCAGCTCTTTTTATTTTGAAACAGGGTTTTGCTAAGTTGCTGAGGCAGGCCTTGAACCTATGATCCTCTTGTCTTATTCTCCTAAGAACTAGGATTACAGGCATGTGCCACCATGCCTGACTCTCTCCTGCTTTTAAAAATAATTCTTTAAGCATTTACATTTCTTATGGTTAAATCCCATTGCTGATATGTGCCACAATTTATTTAGTCATGCTGACAGCTTTTCTAAAATAGTCCCAAATTTAGTGAAATGGACACTTTCTAAGAACACCATGAAGCCCCAAATGCCTTCTATCTGCAAGAATATTAACTCTTGTGGGGGGTGCCCTC
This sequence comes from Glis glis, assembly GCA_004027185.1. Lineage (NCBI taxonomy): Eukaryota > Metazoa > Chordata > Mammalia > Rodentia > Gliridae > Glis > Glis glis. The sequence goes on from PVJS01000059.1 coordinate 121,234, forward strand.
TCCTAGTCTTTTAAAAAATGCAGCCAATGAACTCCTATTCATCCCTCAAGACCCAGCCAAAGGGGCCAATCCTCTGTGAATCTGGATTCTCTTTCTCTATGGAGTTGGCCCTACCTTTCTTTCTGTTGACCTCTGTTAGCTGGTCAGTGGGGTTGCTGAAAGGCGGTTAGCAGTCTCTCTGGTTCCCCTTGTCTGGTCCTTTGATGCCCCTACATATCTGTGTCTGAGCTGCAGTTAGCTCCCTTGGTACCTGGCCCCTCTGGGCTGCCTTGGACCCTCGTTTCCTGGACTGGGCCTGGCATACTCACGGAGAGACCAGTCATTTAGAAGTAGAGCTCTGGTGTTTGAGGGACTGAAATTAAACAATGCTCCCAGGCCTCTTCCTTGATTTCTGTGTTGGGTGTGAGGACATTTCCCTCAAATGTCCCTGTTGTTGATAGCTGCTGTCAGAGTTCAGGTTGGCATTTGTACTGAAAACTCCTAATTTGATATTTCTCTGGTGAATTTAATGAGCATGAAAAAAGTGTCATTTAGAGCTAGTTTTCTCTTTGTGCTTTGAAAAATGAAATGCACGTAGTTATCTGTAAATGAGATAATTACCTCCCTACTTTGCTAAAGGCACCTACTAGTGATTTTTTTAAGCTTGTTTCACTTAATGAAAGCTTTACAAAATGGGGAGCCCAGAGCTGTTAATAGACTTGTTGTAATAGTCTCTGAGCAAGGGGAAATAAAACCAGTTGTTCCGAACCAGTCACAGAAATAGCTGACGAAATGGCTGGAAGCTCAGGCATAAATTTAAGTCTTGGTTGCATTTAGAGCAAATGTAATAATAGCTGCAACCAATATTTTTAATATGACTGATCTTTCAACAATAATTACCTGGAACTTTTAATGTCTGCAATTAGAGAGCCAGCAATTCAGTGGGACAGCCCAGTGGTGAACCGCACGAAATTGGATACTTGCTGTAATTGGTAATTAATCACTTTTCATTACCAGGAAGGGATGTTGTAGTTATTCTGAATAGATACATCACGCTAATTACAGGCAAACACAAACCTACATATTTGAATTTAGGGCTTTTAGGAAAATAAGCAACCCCTGCCAATATTCTATGGCAGAGAGGAGATTAGCCTGCCCAATTAAGCGATGAAGAAGAGGCCATGTGTATTTTGACAAGAACCCATCGGGGCAAGAGTTCCCTTTTCCTAGGGGACTTGATCACATTTCCATTCACGTTTGCGGGTAATTTAAATTCTTGTCCTTTATGCACATTTAGAAATGGTTCCAAATAAATATTTGCATGTGTGTGTGTCCCCTTGGTAAGCGTGCGTGATCACAGGGCACCGTCAACTGCCTCTTTGTGCGTGATTGGCGGGTCCGTATCTCCTGAGACGAGTCTAGCCTAGATTTGTCCTTCCTGGGATGTCTGCCGGCACCACGGCTATTTCTGCAGTCTTCGTCTTTGTCACAGGCGCCTGTTCTGTAAATGGGATCACAGACTCGAGACGCCATCATTTCTCTCGTCTGCCTACAACCTTGTCCCGCACCTGCCTCGCCCGTCCTCAGGCCCTGCCACTTCCAGTCACCATCTCTGCTGCTTTTGTGGCCCCCTTCTCTTTGCACTGCCGTTGCTTGATCCAGGGGCCCCCTAGGACCTCAAGTTTGCATGCACCCCAGGAGGATGCAACTTACGGAGAGAGAAAAATATGTCCATGAGAATTAATGTGAGAAGTCTCAATCCGCTCTAGGACCCTGGCCTCTCTCAGTGCCACCCTGCCCCAGTCTACGACGGTCAACGTGCCTTTCAACTTCCTTTTTTTTTGCGGTACCGGGGGTTGAACCCGGGGGCGTTCTACCTCCGCGCTACACCCCCGACCCTATTTTTTATACTTTATTTTGAAACCGGGTCTCACAAAGTTGTGGAGGGCCTCACTAGGTAGAGAGAGAGGGGGAGAGAGAGAGAGATAGAGAGATAGAGAGACAGAGAGAGAGCTGAGGCTGGCCGCGAACCTGGATCCTCTGGTCTCCGCCTCCCAAAGAACTGGGATTACAAGCATGCGCCACCATGCCCGGCTTCAATGTGCCTTTCATAGACAATGAAAGAAGACTCAGGGACCAGCCAGGCTGTCTCACCAAAGATATGGTCATAAAAGTCTATCCCTGCCAGGGGCTGTGGCATATGCCTATAATCCCAGTACTTGGGAGGCCGAAACAGGAGGATCTCAGGTTCAAGGTTAGCCTCAGCAACTTAGCAGTTGTCTAGCTCAAAGGTAGAATGCCCCTGGATTCAAGTCACTAAGTCTCAGTGACTTAGTGAGACCTTGTTTCAAAATAAAAAATAAATAGGGTTGGGGGTGTAACTCAGAGGTAGAATGCCCCTGGGTTCAATTCCCAGTACCAAAAAAAAAAAAAAAAAAAGAGTCAGTCCCTGAGGCGGAGGGAGGGCAAAGGGCAGGCTTACGCCAGCCACCTCAGTCCCTTTGTGCTTGTATCTGGCACCCCAGATCTGGGCCAAGAATGCTGGCTTTGTGGAGGGCCTTAGAGCCATGGGTCTTCCCTCAGACAGTAAAGCAGCGCAGAGGGGCCGCAGTTCTGGGAACCTTAGCCTCCTCCTCTGCCTGCTCCCTCCTGGCCAGAGGGGCCCAGGCCCCGCCAACAGTATCATTTCAAAATGCGTCTGGATGGAGAAATGTGTCCCATGTAAATCAGCTACTTACAGGCAAAATAGCAGGTGAGAAGCTTACAAAAAACCCGCTGAGCCCTGCACCTCTCGCATGGCCCTGCGTGGATCGCAGGAGCCTCTTACCTGCTCTTCCCATACAAGGTTCCACTGGGGGGGGGGTGCGGAGCCCTGGCAGTTCTAACTCTTCTCTGCTGACTGACTCCCATGCACCTGGCCCTGGATGGCTGGCCTTGGCTTAGATTAAGAGACTCTTTTCCTTCCTCTTGATAGTAGACATGTAATTCCTCAGGGGGTACGTGCACAGAGAGGGTGGAGAACGGATTTTATTTATTTATTTATTTATTTATTTATTTATTTTTGTGGTACTGGGGTTTGAATCCAGGGGCATTCTACCTTTGAGCTAGACTCCCAGACCTATTTTATTTTTTATTTCAATTTTAATTAAAAATTTTTTTTTGTGGTCCTAAGGCTTGAACCCAGGATTCTACCTCTGATCTTCACCCCCAGCCCTTTTTTATTTTTTGTTTTGAAACAGGGCCTCGCTAGGTTGCTGAGAGTCTCGCTACATTGCTGAGGCTGGCCTCAAACCTGTGATCCTCCTGTCTTAGCCTCCCAGGTACTGAGATTACAGGCATGCGCCACGACGCCCGGCTCTGGAGACTTGCTTTTAAAGCTTCCGGGCCAGTTGCCTTCAATGACGGGCTCTTCCATGGCTGGCACACAACAAGCAAGTTAATATGCAGACAGAATTTTAAAAATCCTATGTGAAATGACTAGCCATTTCAATGAAGGATACACTTTTCATTTCGCTTTTGCCTCAACAGGATCCATTACCCAGCGCTTCTTAGGCAAACCTCATTTTGCTCCTTATTTCGTTGTCGCCAGAGACCCCTCGCCCGATAGCGCCATTTCGGCCGAGGTCGCTCTCTTCTGCCTTTGTCAGAGCTAAGTAATGATGTGACAACATGTGACTGGGCGATTGATGTCAGATGTCAGCAGCAACATTCATTTCCGCTGAAATGGACAAGAGGAGTACGAATCATTTAGAATTTTCCTGGAGAAGCCGCGCCTCGCCACGAGGGATATTCCAAAATTGAATTGGTCTGAAATGTAAAGTGTCTTTTTAAAGTTCTCCTCCTCTGATGGTGGCTCTGGTCGTGTGGAGTTGAAAGAGGCCGAGGGGCCAGGTCAGCAACGGGAGCTGCAAGTGTCATTTTTCAGCTTCCAGCCTCCTCTGCAGGAGCCCGTGCCTCCAGGGACAGGAGGCCCCAAGACCTCTTACCTTACAGAGGAAACCCAGGGGCCTTGGGGAGGCACAGATCTGGGCCCAGGCTAGGCCCAGGGTTGGCTTATCTGTGAGCCTTGTTCTCCCCGTGTGTGAAATGGGTTGAATAAGGCACAGGCCACAGGTGTGTTGCCGTGTCCCCTAGCTGAGGCATGGGCCAGAGCTGGGGTGGCTGGGGCCTGGCTCCGAGGGACGCTTGGTGCCTGTGAGTTTTTCTTTTAGTGTAACTTCTTAAGGATTATCTAATTAAATCCCATAAAGTACGGATGTGTGTCATCTTTGAGAAAAAGAAGGTTTGGAGAGAGGTGAATAAAGACCCCAAATCCAGAGCCAGTGAAAGCGGACTAGACGCACGCCCCAGGGCCACAGATGCCTCCGCCCTTGCCCTGGACCAGAGAGGCCGGCCCTGTCCTGCTGCATCACCAGGAGGGCACTGGGCTTTCACATCGTCCCCTGGGGACAGCCGTGGTTCCCCAGGCTCCCTTAATACCCTTCCCAGAAATAGCCAACCAGCGTGTCTGGCAGAGACCCTGCTCCCCAGGATCTCCCGGAGGCCACCCCACAGAAGCCAAAATGGCCCCGTGATGAGACTGGAGATCCCCACTGTCCACACTCCGCATTTCTCACGAGAGCTATGCAGCAGGCTGCGCAGGGTCAACGTCTAGCGTGGCTCTTGCAGCGCCCTCTGACACTGTGGAGTGACCCATGTCATCGTAGAAATGGCTTCCACCGACGGCTCTGATTCATGTCCAGTTAAGATTGTGATTCATGGCCCAGAAGGACGTGGCGCGCAACCCCAAAGCCCTGCCTGGCAGGTTTGCGGTGCCTAGGACTAGGGCCACGGATATGTGGCCATCAGATATGCTAATGAGACCAGTGCCATCTCACAGAAGAAATCCTGACTCATTAGCAAGCAAATGTTGATGAGGAGAGCAGGCTTAGCTGAGGCTGGGCCGGAGTCGGTGACGTTCCCAGTTCTTCCTCTGTTAAGTAACGTAATTTGCTCAATTTGTTTTATGTCAGTAAGTGAAGAACCTTTTACTCACTTTGATTCATGGAAGGAGGTTAGAAAATGGTACAGTAGAAAGGAAATTAACATTTAACCTGCCTGCCTGGATCTCCTAACGGATGTCTCAATATGACTGGCTGTGCGCGTAAATTCTCCTGATAAACCAGAATGAAACAGAGCTATTTAAATCCTCAAGAAAACTTGGATGGCAGATGTTATGCCCCAAAGCGAGACCAGTGCACGGTAGGCTACAATCCTCATCTTGTCCGCTACTTATGACACGACTTTGACTCACACACTCCAGTCCTCAGTACTTGCATCTGTTAAATGGTTTCATGCCATGGGGTGTGGTGAGTTTATAAGTTGCTGAGGCTGGCCTTGAACCTATGATCCTCCTGTCCCAGCCTCCCAAGTACTGGGATTACAGGCGTGTGCCACCATGCCTAGCACGAGTTTATAAACTATAACATTCCAACTAAACCCACAACCTGTGAATTAGTTGATCTAACAACTATTTTGGAGCACCCACCGCGTGCCAGGCACCATGGTGGTGGTTACTGGTATAATAGTGGGCAGAGTTGCCAGGGCTCCAGACCTAAAGGAAGTCACAGGTGAATGAGGCATCCTTTAAAATTTTTTAGTCATGAAAAATTTCAAGCCTTCACAAAAGTAGGCATAATATTCTAATAAACTTTCGTATACCCATCACTCAGATTTAAGCATAACTTGAGAGTTTGCCACGTTTGCTCTGTCCCCCACACTTTTTTGCTAAATTATTTTAAAGCAAATCATAATCACACCTGTAATTCCAGTACTTGGAAGTTGAGACAGGAGGATCACAGGTTCCAGGACAGCCTCAGCAACTTAGTGAGGCTGTAAGTAACTTAGCGAGACCCTGTTTCCAAATAAAAAATAAAATAGGGTGGGGGTGTAGCTCGGAGGTAGAACGCCTCTGGGTTCAAACCCCAACACCACACACACACAAAAATCATAGTCATTGTGTTAGTTTTCTATTGCAGCAAATTGCTATGAATTTAGCTGCTGAATAGCACACATTTGTTATCTAACATTTGTTATCCATGACATGGGAGCCTGGGCCCAACTTAGCTGGATCCTCTGCTCAGGGTCACTAAGCTTAAATCAAGGCACCTGCCAGGCTGGGGTCTCATCTGAGGAGCCTTTCCTGAGCGCATGTGTTTGTTGGTAGAATTCAGCTGCTTGGGGCTGTGGGATTGAGGCCCTCAGCATCCAGAGGCTGCTCCTCTGCGGAGACAGTTTACACCAGGGCTGTTCACTTCTCCTTGGGGCCAGAAGGAGAACCTGATGTTTTACCATCTTCTAGGGCTCACCTGGTTAGCTCAGGCCCACCTAGGATAATCTAACATTTGATTGACTCAAAGTCAACTGATTGGTACCCTATCATAGAAGTGACATCCCATCATATTCACAGGCCTTGCTCCCACTCAGAGGCAGATGATTATATAGGGCAGTGCATCGGGGTGGGAATCTTGGGGACCATCTTGAAAATTACCTACCAGAGATATTCCTTTCCCTTCCTTCCTCCCTCTTTCTCTTCCTCCCTCCCTCTGAATCCATCAGGATTCTACCTCTGAGCTACAACCCCAGCCCTATTTTATATTTATTTTGAAAATAAGATCTTGCTAAGTTCCTGGGGCTGTTCTCGAACCTGTGATCCTCCTGTCTCAGCCTCCTAAGTACAGGGATTACAGGTGTGCACTGCCATGCCTGGCTTACCAGAGACATTTCATCTCGACACTCTTAGATATGCATTTCTACAAGTGATAGGTATTTCTTGTGTAATTACAATTTCATTTTAATATCTAACATTGGTCGTCATATTAGTTAGTTTAGGCTATGTTGTGCTGTCATAACAAACAGCCCCCAAATGTCAGTGGCTTCCAACTACCATGCTTTCTCTTTTGGCTCATATGTCAGGTCCATCCTGGGCTGGCTTCAGCTCTTTATCCTGGGACCCAGTTTGAAGGAACAGCCCATTTCTGGGAAAAGAGAAGGGGGACTCTGCAAAGGCTTTCTGAGCTTCAGTTGGGAAGTGACCATGTCCCCTCTCACTTCTCGTTTGTTCATCCTGTGCTCAGTGGACTGGGAAGTGCCATTCTCCAGTAGTGGGGGTTCTGCCACAGTGGGGCTGGGTATATATTTTTAAGCAAATAACAGACTCTCCCATGGTCATCTCTTAAGTATCTTTTATTCTTGAAGAGTCTCACTCACATAGATTTTTTTTCCACATGCCACTGACTTAGAGAAACAGCTTTTTTGTCCTATAGAATGACCTATATTCTGAATTTGCCTGCTTGCTTTGCTGTGGTGTCATCTCACTTGTACCTTTATGCCCTATATTTCCTATAAGCTAGGATTATCTCTAATTCATTCATTCATTTTTTTTTTTTTTTTTTTCGGTACCGGGGATTGAACGCAGGGGCGTTCTACCTCCGCGCTACACCCCCGGCCCTATTTTTTTATGCTTTATTTTTGAAACCGGGTCTCACGAAGTTGCAAAGGGCCTCACTAGGTAGAGAGAGAGAGAGAGAGAGAGAGAGAGAGAGAGAGATCGCGTGTGCGCATGCGCCCTGAGGTTGGCCGCGAACCCGGATCTTCCAGTCTCCACCTCCCAAAGTACTGGGATTACAAGCGTGCGCCACCATACCCGGCTTCATTCATTCATTCTAATTAATTCATAGGGTACTTCATATTTTATCACATCAAAAAGTGCTAGGTGTGGCGGTGTACACCTGTAATCCCAGTCCTTGGGAGGCTGAGACAGAGAGGATCTCAGATTTGAGGCCAGCCTCAGTAACTTAGTGAGACCTTCGACAACTTAGCAAGACTCTGTTTGAAAATAGAATATATTTAAAAAAGGGCTGGAGGTGTAGCTCAGAGGTAGAATACCCCTGGATTCAATCCCCAGAGCAAACAAAACAAAACAATATAAACATGGAATAACCCAAGCAGAGAAAGACAAATAACTCATTGTTCTCACTCATTTTTGGAAGTTAAAAAAGTTTTTCTCATAGAAGTAGACAGTAGAATGGTCACTAGAGGCCAGGAAGGGTAGGGGGCTGGGAGGATAAAGGCCGACTGGATAATCGGTACCAAAATACAGTTAGAAAGGGGGAAGAAGTTCTATTGTTCTATAGCTCAGTAGGCAAACTATAGTCTACAACAATCTATTTTATACTTCAAAATAGCCAGGAGAATGTGACAGTACACAACATATAGAAATAATAAATGTTTGAGAAGATAGAAGTGCTAATTGTCCTCATTTGATTATTATACATTGCCCACATTCCATCAAATTATACTGTATCCCATACATATGTTACAAATATTATGTGTCAACTAAAATTTTCAAAAAGCACATGATGTTTGGGGAGGCAGTTTTTTAAAAACTTCTTTTTTTGGTACTGGGGATGGAACCCAGGGCCATTCTACCTTTGAGCTACACCCCCAGACCTATTTTATTTTTTTATTTTGAAACAGTCTCACTAAGTTGCAGAGGATCTCACTAAGTTGCTAAGGCTGGTCAGGAACCTGCAATCCTCCTGTCTCAGCCTCCGGAGTACTTGGCTTACAAGTGTGTGCCACCACGTCTGGCTAAAACTTCATATTTTTTAATCTTATGTCCTTACATGCATGTATCAGACATTTTTGCTGGTCAACTCCTGAATGAGGCCCAGAGAAAGGAAGAGGTAAATAAAACAAGGCCTCTTGCTCAAGGATCTCATGACTTGGTTAGAGGGGACAAATTTTAAGATAATGCAGTGAGAACAATTAGGTAAGAAAGAGAAACAAAAGGAATCCAAATAGTAGAGAAAGAAGTAACTGTCTTTTATTTGCAGAAAACATGATCTAGCAGGAAATCATAAGGTGCCTCTCCCCCACACAAATCCCTGGAGCTAATAAGAGTTTAGCAAGGTTGCAGGTTGTAAGATCAACATACAAAAATCAATTGTCTTTCTGTACACCAGCAATGAACAATCTAAAAATGAAATTAAGAAAACAATTTCGCTTACGATAGCATTAAAAAGAGTAAAATATTTAGTAAGACATTTAACAAAGAATTGTAAGACTTGTACATTGAAAACTATAAAATAGCCAGGCAGATGCCTATAATCCCAGTACTTGGAAGGCTGAGACAGGAGGATCACAGGTTTGAGGTCAACCTCAGCAACTTAGACCCTCAGCAACTCGGTGATACTCTGTTTCAAAATAAAATAAAATAGAGGTTGGGGATATAGTTCAGAAGTAGAATGCCACTGGGTTCAATCTCCAGTACCATACACACAAAAAATAAAAATATAAAATATCATTGAGAGAAATTAAAGAAAATCTAATAAACGAAAGACATACCATGTTCATGAGTTAGAAGATTTAATACTATTAAAATGGTGATCCTCTCCTAGTTGATCTACAGTGTCAACAATTCCTATCCAAGACCCAGCTGACTTTTTTTTTTTTTTGCAGAAATTGACAAGCCAATCCTAAAGTTTGTATAGAATATAAAGAAACCCAGAACAATCTTGAAAACTAGCCAAAACCATTTTGGAAAAGAACAAGTTGGGGGACTTTCATTTTCCAACTTCAAAACTTACTACAAAGAAATAGTAATAAAGACAGTGGAGTGCTGGCATAAGGATAGTGGAGTAGAACTGGGAGTTCAGAAGTAAATTCATACATTCATGGTTAGTTGACTTTAGACAAGAGTGCCAAGACCATTCAATGGGGGAAAGAAAAGTCTGTTCAACTAATGGTGCTGGGGAAACATGTAAAAGAATGCAGTTTGGGCCCTGCCTGTTCATACAAGGCCAACAGAGAGCAGATAAAAGACCCGTATGTAAAAGCTAAAACTCTACAACTCTTAGAAGAAAACATAGCTATAAATCTTTGTGACCTTGGATGAAGTGATGGTTTCTTAGATATGAAACCCAAACCACAAGCAACCAAAGAAAAAACAACTTGGACTCTATCAAAATCACAAACTTTTTGTGCTTCAAATAACACTTAAAAAAGTGAGACTATAACCCATAGAATGGGAGGAAATATTTACAAATCATATGAATGATAAGGGCTTGCTATCCAAAATAAATAAAGAGCTTCTACAACTCAATGACAAAACCTAACAACCTACTTAAAACATGGTAGAAGATTTGAATAGCTATTTCTTTAAAGAAGATACACAAATGGCCAACAAGCACATGAAAAAGATGCTCAACCTCACTAGTCATTAGGAAAATGCAAACTGAGCTTCATAGCGCAGATTTTCCCTCTTGGTTTGCTCTGCTAAATATACCCAAGTACCCACCACCCAACACCCCGGTATCTCAGGGAACCCACGCAGGTCTCAGCAGGCCAGTTGTTTCTGCTGCCCTTTCTCAGCTCTCAAGAACGCCTGTTGGGCTGAAGGTAAGACAGTTATAGAGAACAGTGAGGCAGCTCTGGCTTATGTAAGTAAGTTGGCTATTACTGATGTTGGTTCTGTAACAATCGGTAACCTTTTCAACTGATGGTGACGCACTTGTTATTCGCTCAACAAACACTTAGAGAGTGCCTGCTCAGCCCCTTTACATGCTGGGTATGCCTGAGAACCAGGGTCCAGGCGAAATACACACGGAAGCAGGTACTGATTGCAGCAGGGTTGCGGGACCAGGAGAGCGGGCCTGGTGGAGCTCTCCTCTCTGATCGCTCCCTTTCCGTGTGTCCCAAGTCTTCCTGATTTCTTACCAGATGCACTGGGGAGAGAGTAGCGCTGGCTCATCCAGGGCTTTTCTGGTCTCTGTTTATTGCTCTTCATAGCTTCCTCCAGTGTCAGAACCAGCCATGTGCCTCAATGGACCATCGTACTACCCTTCTTTCCTTTGGAACTTCCCACCTCTGTCTCTTTTTTTTTTTTTTTTTTTGAGGTACTGGGGATTGAACCCAGGGGCATTCCACCCCCAGCCCTATTTTTTTGTTCTTTTATTTTGAAACAGGGTCTCACTAAATTGCGGAGGGTCTCACTAAGTAGCTGAGGCTGGCCGCGAA
>PVJS01000059.1:132370-197863 GCA_004027185.1 Glis glis
TATTTTTTGTACTTTATTTTGAAACCGGGTCTCACAAAGTTGCGGAGGGCCTCACTAAGTAGAAAGAGAGAGAGAGAGAGAGAGAGAGAGAGAGAGAGAGAGAGCTGAGGCTGACCATGAACCCAGATCATCCGGTCTCTGCCTCCCAAGTACTGGGATTACAAGCGTGCACCACCTCGCCCGGCTCTCCTCTGTCTCTTTTACCTATCCTGAAACCCAGGTGCCTGGTAACTAGGTTGGTGGGGACCCTCCACCACTCATCACGGCCATCCCAATCCCTCCACCGCTGGCAAATCCCAGAGCTGCACCCATCTCCTTTGGGTGGGCCAGGCCGTCTGGCTGCTTTCTTTTCCTTCCTGCTTCCTGCTGTACTTCTGGCATAGTTGAGCTGGAAACTTGAAATGTCGGCCCCGATTTCCTGGGTGGTTGCCGACCGCAGAGTCCGGAGGCTCAGGCAGGGCACTGGCCTCTCCTCCCTGGCCATCCTTCTCAGTATACATGAGATGCTCAAATTATGATGTTTTATTCTAATGACAAAGAGTATAACAAGCACAGGAAATGGCCTGGCATTAATCTCCACTCCATCTTGGGCAGTGACTGCAATGAAAATGAGAAATAGTTTAAGCTTAACCCGCTCTCATTACAATCATAATTACATTTCGTGATCATTCTTAGTTTCTAGCAGAACCCGACTGCTCTCCATGTCAATTTGAAAGATACAGACAGCCCTTAATTTTTCTCCGGTATTCATTTGCTCAGCCATCTGCTGAGGACTGATCCATGGGAGAGGCTGAAAATTAGGCTCGAGGAACTTATCTGCTTTATGTTTAAATGGTTTGGCACGGACCTGCGAAACATCTGGATAAATGTAATTTACATCCCTGTGCCTCAAAACACATCGAATTGGGCAACCGATTTATCTTTCTAATAATATGTTTAATAGAGTACTTGAATTGGGGGCCCTGATTACACAGCTAATGGCACTGAGAATTAACCAAGAAGCATGCCGGGTGGCAGGGTGGATGGTGAGAGAAGGGGACCAAACCTAGATGAGACAATCCCCCCAGTTCCTCAGCCTCACCAGAGCAGAGCGGCTGCATCCTTATACACGTTGTGAAAACAGTATTCTCCAGCACAGTTGCATGATTCGTGGGTCTGCAGGATCTTTTGCAGCTGTTGTATAACAAATACATTTGCCAATAACTATCTTTACCGTTGGTTCATTCATTATTTTTGCACATATTAATTGGGCACCTACAATGTGCAAGGTATTGTCCAGGAGCTGGGAAAGCAAAGACAAATGAAGCTGAGCTCTTGCTTTTAGGCGGTCCCTTTCTGGTGGTCAAACAGAGAGAGTAAGGCAGCACAGATGGCTGGAGGGGGTGCAGAGGAGAGCCCCATCCAGGGATGGGCAGGATCTACATCCTGGCTTGGTCTCAACTAGTCGTGGGCAGTGGATAAATGGCCCAGCATCTCCAGACTTCTGCTTCTCTGTCCTCCGGTGCGTCTACCTGGGGCTGCTGAGCAGGAATGTAGATGGTGGAGAGAGTGCTTAGTAGAGATCCCAATGTCTACTGGGTGCCCAGGAAGTGTAGGGGCCACAGTGGCTTCCTGGAGCAGCCCCATGGGTAAAGCTGGCAGAGTGTTGCTGGGGCGGTGGCAGCATGGGAGTTGCCAGGTGAGGTCTGGGCTTCGAAAGAACCCTCAGGTGTGGCCGGGCCCTGGAGGGGGGCTGGCGGTGGCAGAGGCCGATCCTGGAGTGTCCTATGTACCCGCTGAGGAAACTGGACTTGGCCCCAGCACCACAGGAGCCTCTCGGCTGGGGAGATGAACACGCGTCCTTCTGACTGCAAAGTGGCGAACGAGTCCCCCAAACTCTGGGCAAGGCCCGAGGCGGAGAGGCTGCGGCAGTGATCCCAGAGCAAGCCTCTCTGCTGCTGTGCTCGCCCAGTCTTCCCTTTATCATGAATGACATCTTCCATTGTTTGGTTTAAGTGAATTTTCCAAGAATTTGGATTCTTGGACTAGACTACTTCAAAATCAATTATAACTGGGCCAGGCCCAGCTGAGAGAGCCGGCTTGGGTTTTTAGTGCAAGTGGACTCTGGGCCACGAGTGGAGAGTGGGCCACAGAGTCTGGGCAGTAGGGGCTGTGGCCTGGCTTGCATTCCGAGCCTCGGGCTTGGGGTCTTTCCCTTCTCCTCTGCAGAACCTTGTTCTGTCCGTGAGCAGAGTTCTAGATAAGCAAGACCACACCAGTCCTTACTGGTTATGTGGACTGGACACCTGCTGGATTTCTCTAGGCCTCCCTTTCCTTGTCTCTAAGTGAGACAGAAGAGAAGCTAAGAGTCAGGGCAGCCTGCCGGAGGGTGGCTCTCCCAGTTGCAAACCCTGATACCTCTTTCTGACTCATGGACCGACTTCGCCCAGGGCTCAGAGTACATACAGCATGTCGACTCGTGCACCTGTGGTTACCTGCTCGGCGCTATTGACACCATCCTGTATCCTGGTAGCTTTATTATTTTTTTTTACCAGGAAGAAGGACCAAGAATCCTGGACAATCCAGATGTGGCTTTTGGATTTTCAGTTGGTGTTTTGAAATGTAGCATTAGGTCTCCATGCTGTTAAAAAATAAAAAGCTGGACATGCTGGCGCACGTTTTTAATCCCAGTACTTGGGAGGCAGAGACAGGAAGATTGCAGGTTCAAGGCCAGCCTTAGCAACTTAGTGAGACCCTGTTTCAAAATAAGAAGGGCTGGGGGTGTAGTTTAGAGAGAGAATGCTCCTGGGTTCAATCCCCAGTACCAAAATAAATAAATAAATAAATAAATAAATAAATGAATGAATAAATAATCATAAATACAGACAGGGCAGTTGGCAAGGTAACGGGAGCAGTAGAAAAAGACCATGACAAAGCTGGAAAAAGAAATTAACATTTTGCCTCTACAACGGGCCAGGAAACGATACCAGTGCTAATTGGTGTGGTAGGTCCTTGCACGGACCCTGGGTGGCATGAGGAACCCTGTCTCCTCCTTGTCCAGCTGTCTCCCCAGCCCTGCGTCATCCTCAGCTCCCTCCAAGCTGCAGCCTCGGGTTTGGCAGCTCTTAATAGGCAGTGGAATTAGATCTGACCTTTGCAATCGTGGCTTTTTTTTTAATTATTAAATTTAAAAATGGTTAAATCTCAAATGAGCTGAAATCCTTTGTACGAAAATTCTGTCTATCATTGCTTTTGTCCATGAAATATATTTAACCCCAGCCACATAATTAAAGCCAGCCAATCCACCGGGCCAGTTGGGTTTATTATGTGCGTGGAAAGCTCAGCCGATCTCATCTGAAAAGGACAGCGCGCCGCTTCCCTCGCAGGCATTTTCTTGAGTTGCTTGGCAAAAGCTCGAGGCAGGAAGTAGAATCGTGTCTGGAATAGCTTCCACTTTACCTCCGAGCCCCTCCCCTGCGCGCAATCCAGGTCGAGAAGAAAATGCTTCTCAATTAGAGAGAAATGCTCAACAAAGGAGGGGTAGCCAGGCTGACCCCATGTTCCGGGGAGAGGGTATGTAATGGGCCAGGATTCAGATGGCCTGGGTCAGTGGGGTCCAAACCCCAGCCCAGGCCCAGCACAGACAACCAACTGCAGTTTGCCATGGGAAGGAAGGGGTTTGTGTGACACTGGCACGTAATGTAGTGATTCTGCACATGATTCTGGGAATCTAGGCTTCCTTGATGAAACTGTAAGACCATGGGCTTGAGAGCCTGCCAGACTTAAGATTTGTATCTCTGCTGCTTATGTGGTATGTGAATTTGGCAAGGCCTCAAACCATTCTGAGCCCCAGTTTTCTTATTCATAAAATAATGATAGGAAAAAAAAAAGATCTCTACCTGGCAGGGTTATTGTGGCTTAAATGAGATAATATGTATCACATCCTTAGTATAGTGCTGGTGCATAGGAATCAGCTACTATTCTTCTTTCTTTTCCTTCTCTTCCTCCTCCTTTTTTCTCCTGGAAAACAAATTGTGAAAGAGGCCAAATAAGTTGTATGTGCATGGGGGGTTGCTCTATCAAATATCAGAAGAGTTTATAACACTATAGATAAAGTAATTATGATAGTGTAGTACTGGCCTAATAGACAAAAATCTATGAAACCAAAGAGATCCCAGAAGCAGACCAGGTATCAATTGCCCATGCAGTGCATTGGGAGAAGGTATGGGACACTCAATAAAAAGTGCCAGGAATGTTGGTTAACCATGTCAGAGAAATGATATAGAATCCCTACCTCACACCATACACAAAAGTTGTTCCCAGATGGAGTAAATGTGAAAGGTAAAATTCAAAAACTTTAAAGAAGAAAATAGAGGCGACTACTTCATAATCTGAGTTTCTTAAGCAAAACACAATCAGGTTGATAAGTTAGGCTACATTAAAATTCAGAACTTCTTTCAACAAAAACTTGGACAAGATATTTGCAACATGTATGACAAAAGATTAGTATCCAGAATATACACAAATGGGTAATAACCTATAAGGAAAACCAACCAACCAAGCCAATAGAAACACAGTCAAAAGACAGGAATAGATATTTTATGGCAGAGTAAATTGGAATGGCCAATTAACATATGAAAAGAGCTTTTGTAAGAGCTCCATTTGTAATCAGGAAAATGTGACTTAACACCAGAATGACATGTGATTTCATACTCGCCTGGTTGACCCAAGTTAAGAAGTCCTACCATGCCATGCATAGGTGAAGATGCAGAGAACGGAATCTCACGTGTATTGCTGGTGAGAAAGTGCAAGGGAAACAAATTGGCATTGTCTTGTAGAGTGGCACACATGTGTGCTCTCTGCAATCCAGCAGAGTCACTCCTAGTTGTATACCCAAGAAAAGCCCTTGTTCATGTGATGAGAATGCTCACAGCAGCTCAGTGGGTAAAAGCCAAACATCCAAATCATCCTAACATTCACAGATAAGAGAATGAATAAGGACACTATGAAACATTACACATTTGGGGAAACCAATGAGCTATACCTACTGAACGAACACTTGTATCGATCTTTGAAACAAAAGTGCTGAGTGAAAATAGAGAGCCAGGTCATATCTGTAAAGCTCAAAACCCAGCGACCATGGAGGTTATTGTTTAGATAATGGAAGGGTAACACACAAGTCAGAATCCTTTAGAAGAAGCAAGGGGATGAGCTAGGACTGAGCGAATCTGTTGTGTCACCAGTGCTGGGACCGTTCTGTTTCTAGAGTTGAGTGGTGGTGCAACATGTGCATAATTAACAACCAAAATAAAGATGGAGCACCATGGAGAAGGGCGGGGGCCGGACATGCTGTCGCTACAGTCCCTGGTCTGCTGTCAGGTAGGGAGGGAAGAAAGAGCTGGGCAGGGTAATGCAAAAGACTGAGCTCGTGTGTGAGAGAAGACACGAAGGTACGCCCAGAGCAGAACTGGCAAGGGACTGCAGGACCTTTTCAGAATCCACTGCCTTCGCCTCATCCTAGGAGAGGAAGGGGAAGCAGCTGCCATTTGAGTGTGGACACACACGGAGGAGAACAGAGCCAGGAGAGTTGAGAGGGGATCAGGTTTCGCAGATGAGCTCTCTTGGGGCTTCTCTTCCCACTTAGCGTCTGAGGTCCTGTCAGGAAGGATGTGCTGTTATCCAACTCTTTACCATCAGAAGCAAAGCTGCTGCGGTGGGGGCAGGTCTGGAAGCTTCTGTCTCCAGGCAGTTTATCTGTCTATAAGAACATGGAGCTTCAGGAGAGAATGACTGGAATGTTCTGTTTTCTAAGGCACAGGGATAGTGATTTTGAGGCATAGACAAGTGGGAGGGAATTACTCTTTTATTATTTTATATTTATTTATTTATTTATTTATTTATTTATTTTTTGTGGTACTGGGGATTGAACTCAGGAACATTCTACCTCTGAGCTACACCCTCAGCCCTATTTTATTTTTATTTTTATTTTGAAACAAAGTCTTGCTAGGTTTGATGAGAGACTGAGTACTTGCTGAGGCTGTCCTCGAACCTGCGATCCTTCTGTCTGTCTCAGCCTCCCAAGTTCTAGGATTACAAGTGTGTGCCACCACACCTGGCTGGAGCTAGTCTTTTAGAATGCTCATAGTTCAAGAGCATTTTTGATAAAGTAAAATGAAAAAAAATTTTGAACATAGAGTGGTGTTTTAATTTTAGGACAAGCGTGACTGTCCTCACCTGTTGGCATTAGGTCCAGGCCCCAGTGGGGAAATGCGGGTGACTGTTTCTCTTGCTCCCAACCCGTTGGCACCCTTTTCTTCTGGTCACGTCGGACACGCCCCGCCCTCAGTGTAATGGAGCTGAAGGAATGCGGATCTTCCACTGTCTTAAAAGAACATGGATTAACCCTCATGTGATACACACTGATCAGCTGGCAGCCAGGCCTTTCATGGACCCCGTGTGCCTTGCAATGACCTGGAAATGACGGGTCAGTGAAAACATTTGGAATTCAGCATGTTGTTGTCTTATTTGTTTATACAGGAAACCTCAGTTTGGGTTCTGTACCTGCCCATCTAGCAAACGTTCCCAGTTTGATCTGTTGTCATTTATGACAAAGAGGTAACGGGGTCTCCTGACCTGCTAGCAGAAGGCTAGGGAGCCTTGTTTTTCTGCTTCTGCAACACCGTTAAAACCACTTTTTAAAAAAAGTGCCACCTTACGAAAACCACCAACAGGGCTCAGCAGGAGGAGCTTATTATCAAAAGCCTTAATTTTTCTATCAGTAACAGGGATTTTCCTTCTTATCGTGAAGTTGAAACAAGATTCTACTCCCTCCTTGTCATTTTCCTATCATCTTCCATATCTAAGATGAGTTAAAAATTTCTGCCCTCCACCGGTCAGAGCAGGGCTCAAGGAATGGAAGTGATCGCCAGTGAACAGCAGGTGCATTTGAATTGCAAAGGCTAATTGGCTCATGCATGGCTTCCCTGCGCTTTACAAAGCCCGGGGTTTCAATGCGTGCAATGTTAGAATGTGGGAAGCCCTGGCTAAACCCTCCCCTGTGAAAACGTACGTCTTCCCTATGCCTAAATATATGGAACAGGTAACCCTTAACGTTGTTCTCCTAGCATATTTGCTGGCCCTAACTAACTTATGGGCACTGTGTACATCTAGAAGCAAGAAGGTCATGTTTGTTATTAGTACACTAAGCAAGAGAAGCACTGGGATCATTAAGTATGACGCTCTCTTTTCCGGGGATCGGCAGAAGCCTGGGGCAGACCTGCTTTTTTCTCCCTTCACAGTCGGCTTGAGACTCGAGAGGACAGGAGGAGAAGCCCGGAAAACCAGTCCGCTTCTAATTGTGTCTTTACAGCCAACTAGGCTACCAAAATGATTGTCTTTTTCTCTCTGAGCCTTACTGACCTGTGGCTAATGAGATTTGTGCTTCGATTAGTTGTAGAACATAAATTAGCTAATCAATGGCGACGGATTCGCAGTATTCCTCATACGTGAGTTCCGCTGCAGTGATCTGTAGGTAATATTCAAATCAATTTCGAATACTCCAGGATGGTTCTGCTCGTGTGGGGAAGCTGGCGGCCTCTGTAGCTTCCTGGCCCACGAGGCAGAGCTTTGCACATGGGCTTGCCTTCAGCCACACCCGGCGAGGGGCAAACTGCAGAGAGCTGGGAGGGGGGGAGCAGAAGGGAATCTGGGAGAACGAATAGCCTGAGGTGGCCTCTTTCCTGAAAAGGAAATTAAAAAAAAAATAAAGCAGACGAGCTAATTTCAGGTTTTTGATGTGGAAACTTTGCAAAGAGCCAGGTCCTGGGTCCGTGTCTCCACTTTTTAGCACCTCGAAGCCTATCTCTGCGCTTCGCTGTAATTGTCTCGTCTGTACAATTAACCGGCATCTTGGCATAAAATGTGGAAATTTGTACATCTTCTAGGCATCTGTGGGCTTTATAGTGCAAGTTCTGTTAGTACTGAAGCCACAGAAAATTAAATGTTCCCCAAAGAACTTCCAGATGTGCTCTATTCTAATAGGGTCATTATACAGTAAATTAAAAAGCAGGGTAAATGGAACTGTAAAATTTAAATTACTCTAAAACCACATCTCTTTGCTTTGAGCATTCATTTGTGGGGTTGCATTTGCAATAAATGTGAATTAGGCAGCTGCAATAACTGTTAATCATATATTTATAAAATAGTAATGAGGAAATGAATAGCAGAGCAAGACAGCTGCACATTTCTCTAATAGTGTGTCAACTGTGAACATAATAAGATGTGGAACATTGTTTGGTGCTGGGCCGATAATACAGCTGAATGTAAGAGATCGCTTCAGCCTCTTAACTTTACATGAAATTATACATAAAATCCATAAAAGCCCATAATAATGCATTATGCCTCGGAATTGTATTCAATATTTTTCTTTGCTTTGATTTTCTGAAATGAGCTCTACTTTCACCAAAGCCATCTTCCCGGGGACCGGCGAGGCCTTTGTTTCAGGAGGTGTCAGCCTGCTAAGATCGCAATTGGATTTAAAGAAGCCAGCGTCCACGCAGGCAAGGAGTTAATGGCGGTGCTCCATTTTGTTTTCTCTGAGTTGCTGTAAGTGGCCAGAGGCAGGCTTTGTCCTGGGCTGAGGACTCGGTGTGCACAGGCCTCCCCGGCCACCTCCTGATGTCAGGATGGTGCAGAGAGGCCACTCACTGTCCACCAGAGTCCCAGGGATCGCCTTCAGCCACTTCCAGACAAATATCTTTTGGGGGGCTGAGGCTGGGGCTCAGGTGGGTCTAGGAAGGCGAGGAGCATCCTATGACCCCGTGTTTGGGAAGGACGGTCTCCTTCCTGTGTTCCTGGGCTCCTGCCAGCCGGATTCATGTTACCTCCCTGCTTGGAGATGATGGGAGGCTGGTTTGGCGATGATTGGAGAGGAAGAGGAAGCCTGATTCAGGCTTAGCAAGGCAAGGCCTGGCACAGCTCTTCTGTTCAGCACTGGAGGCGCCTGGTCTTTGGACAGACGCCTCTGCAGTGAAGCGGGGGCTTTGGCCTAGATTTCTCCCTGTGCAGCACAGACGCAGGGAGGGAGGCTGAGATGGAGAGTTCCTGCGGAGGGCGGATCCTGGCCAATCTCATTTGGCTCCACAGCATGGCTGGGGGAGGCTCTGCATGGGCGGCCCCAGCACCCTCCCTCCATCCCCCACCTCAAATCCCGTAGGGTCCTAGATGTGCCACGGTCTTGAGTGTGGTGGCTTTGAGCATGCTGTTTGTTCTCTTGGTCTGAAACATTCTTCCTGCTTGCAAACTCCAGTTGCTCTTGGACTTCCCCCTTGAGAAGCCTTCCCGGCTGCCTGGCTACCGTTCCTCCTTCCCCGGCACTCATCCTACTGTGTGTGCATCTGAGTTACAACCATCTTGTTGCATCTGAGGGTTCTGTGACTTAGTGTCCACCACTCCCTCACACTGAGGGCTCCGTGAGTGTGTCTGAATTTTGGTGCTTGATATGGTATGTTTGGGAGAAGGAATGCAGGAATGCAGTCACTGGATGCTGGTGTAAGCTTAGAAGAAATAAACTGGGCATGATGACGCAGGCCCTTAATCCCAGTACTTGGGAGGCTGAAACAGGAGGATTGCAAGTTCAAGGCCAGCCTCAGCAACTTAGCGAGACCCTGTTTCAAAAATAAATAAATAAATAAATAAATATAAATAAAAAAATAAAATTAAAAGGGTTGAGGCTTTATCTCGGAGGTAAAATGCCCCAGGGTTCAATCCCTAGTACCCAAACAATAAATAAATATTAAAATAAAATGTTTAGAAGAAATGACCTGGGAGGGTCTGACTTGAACTCTGGTGATGTTTCTAAAACTAAGATGGGCTCACCTTTCCCGAGGGCAGCCTCGAGCTCTTGGGATGAAAGGGGCCGGTCTGCAGGGGGCTGGAGAAGGAGCAGCGGTTCTAATGGAAATGTGCCCGAGATGCTCCATGGGGGCTGTTTCCAAAAGGAACGTCGGGAGTCCATAGCTGCCCTGGCCATCACATGGGACTTTGTAAGGACCCTCAACTGAAGGCAGTGTACCTGGGGGAGTGGGAGCCCATCACTTTTCCTGGAAAGAAGGGAGTAAGGTAACAGTGAGGGAGGGAGGGGAAAAGAGAGAGAAAGAAGAGACAGGAAAAGGAGGAGGAGATGGGGAGGAAGAGTGGGGGAGGAGATTGTTATACGCACATACACTGAACATTCTGTAATCTCCACCTAAACTATGTTCACTTCCAGTATTTCAGTATTAAAAAAAATTTTTTTTTGCAGTACTGGGGATTGAACCCAGGGGCGTTCTACCTCCGCGCTACACCCCCGGCCCTATATTTTTTATACTTTATTTTGAAACTGGGTCTCACGAAGTTGCGGAGTGCCTCACTAAGTAGAGAGAGAGAGAGAGAGAGAGACGGAGAGAGAGAGTGAGAGAGCTGAGGCTGGCCATGAACCCGGATCCTCCAGTCTCCGCCTCCCAAAGTACTAGGATTACAAGCATGCGCCACCATGCCCGGCCCCAGCCCTATTTTTTATTCTTTATTTGGAAACAGGGTCTCACTAAGTTGCAGAGGGACTCACTAAGTAGCTGAGGCTGGCCGCGAACCTGTGATCCTCCGGTCTCAGCCTCCCAAGTACTGGGATTACAAGTGTGTGCCACCATGCCTGGCTTCAGTATTGAATTTTTTAACCAACAACCTTTTTGTTACAAAAGTACTACTATATGGTTATGATAGCGAATATGGAACACAGAAACAAGCACAAGGAAGAAATTAAATATTCCCCGTAAACACCTCCTACTCAGAGATAACTGCTGTTAATATTTAATGCACTTTCCTCCAGTCTTTGCTCCGTTTGCATCCATATCCATGGATCCAAATAGAACCATACTGTGCATAATATTTTGAATACATTACGAATGTTTTCCATATCATCAACTGTTCTTCGGCATCCTAATACATCATTTAATGTGACGTCATAGACTGTCCAACATAAAGAATTCCACGATTCATTTATTTGTTTAAAAATTTCCTTAGATTAGTTAACCATGCTTTATATATTTAACTATTCTCCTATTGTCTATTTAACCATTCTCTATTTGCTGAATATTTATGAACATTTTTGCAGTTTTGAATGATGTTGTTATTAAAGTCCTTAAAAAAGCCTTTGCCAATTTCATATGTAAAGTATGAGGCTTCACCGCAGTTCTAATTTCAATTTATTATATTTTATTTCTAGTAAGGCAGAATCTTTTCCCTTTGTTTTCTGCTTGCTCGTGTATGTTTTTCTTTTGAGATGACTAAGTACAACCATCGTTAATTGAAGGATCAGTGCCAGTGCTGAGTTTATGAGATGTATATTTCATGTAGTCTTCGCATTAACCCCACCAGAGACAATATGGCCCTCATTTAATAAGGGGGCCGAGGCCTGCAGGGGCTGAGGGGCCTGCCTCGAGATGCATGGCTTGAGTGGTGGCCGGCGCTATGTTGCGATGCTTGTCTGATCATTCTTCTACTGGGGGATGATAGCTCTTTAATTTATTGGAGCTGTTTGCATTCTAAGTATTTTATTTATTGTCCGTATACATACAGTATAGTGTTTTAAAACACAGCTGTGCTGGCCCAGTGTTCTCCCAGAAGGAGAGATGTCCCCAAGAGGCTCATTGCTCTCTCCCTGTTGGCTCTGCTCGGAGGTTGCCCTGCCTGTGCTCCACTTCCTGGGTTCTCTTGTCATCCAGTGGTGGTGTTTTTGCTCTGTGCCAGGTGGGCGGACATCCATGACCATTACTCGTTCCATTTGTATGAGGAGGCTGAAGACTGCCCAGTGTTCAGAGATTTGGCAGGAAAGTCAATTAAACACCAACCAAACACATTCTTTTTTTGTGTACGTGTGTGGTACTGGGGATTGAACCCAAGGGCATTCTAACTCTGAGCTACACCCCCCAGCCCTATTTTATTTTTATTTTTATTTTATCTTTTATTTTTATCACTAAGTTGTGGAAGGGCCTTGCTAAGTTGCTAAGGCTAGTTACAAACCTGCGATCCTCCTGTCTCAGCCTCCCAAGTGCTGGGATTACAAGTGTGTGCCACCATGCCCGGCTAACAAAATTCTTAAACCACATTCATAGTAAGAACCAACCCAATACAATAAAAAATAACCCCAAATGCTTCCGATTGGGTAGAGCTGCTTTACGGGTCCAACCAAACTGGACAAAAAATAACCTCGGTTGTTTCTGATTGGGTAGAGCTGCTTAGTGGGTAAAATATAGAATGTCCAATTAGATTTGAATTTTGGATAAACTACCAATACTAAAATTACTAAAAAAATAAATGCCTAAAACTAGTCTTATGCAATATTCATTTATACTAAAACGAATCCATTGCTGCTTCTCTGAGAGTCCTGTATTTTGATGTGCCATGACTCCCAGCCCAAGTGGGAAGGCCCAGTGGAATGCATTAGCTGGCAGGACACACTGAGTGCGGAGTCAGAGGAACAGAAAGATGGAAAGATGACAAGTCTGACAGGCCAGGTTTGCTTTTGTTTTTAAACTTTGCTCTCATTCCTTTGCACCCAGTTTATGCCCAGAGTTGTGCAAAGTCGAAGGTGTGGCGCCTGCCCGTCTCCAAGTTGATGCATGGGTGCAGGGCGGGGGTGCAGGCTCCTTACCAGTCTCCTGTGGCAGACCTGCATTTTGGGAGCTGCCTGATGCTTCCTAATCCTCCTGGGAGTGGGTCTCACAGTGGGAGGGGTGGTCATGACAGGAGCCAGAATGGTTATTATATGGTCTTCTTTTTAAAAAACAGAATATAGCTGGGCACAGTGGTGTACGCTTATAATCCTGGTACTTAGGAGGCTGAGATAGGAGGATTGCAGGTTTGAGGCCCACCTCAGCAACTTAGCAAGACCCTGTTTCAAAATAAAAATAAAATAGGGCTAAAGGTCAGCGGGCCGAGCTCACCTGGGAAGTCCAGGGAGGGAAAAGGGGGAGAGTCTCCCGTTTTGGCCCACATTGGGGATGGCACCGCCTGGCCTAACCGGCTGGACTCCAGAACTGTGGCCCATAAACTTTGTGAGGAGCTTTTGGTCTTTTTCAAATATGATTTTATTGGGAATCCTAACATAGATGACAGATAAAAGGGCATTTTAGCAGTACAGATTTATTTTAGAAGTTCAAATGAGCAATATTTCAAAATCAATCAATGAGAACCATAAGACTGTTTTGAATTTGGGTTTATGAGTTAACATTTGCAGCCTATAACAACCTTAGCATCCAGTTCAAGTGAGATTATTGGTTTTATAGCAGTGAATAAATCCCACTTGCAACTGGTAAATTTAAAAAATAGCTTGTTTTGAAATGTAAGGAAATTAGTTGGATGGTAAAAAAGGAGAAAAATCATTCTGACTAGTGCTCAAAACCAAGCTGCAGGAAGGCACACAGTTATGATAAAAAATTATGTCCAGTAAAGGACTAATTTGAATCAAATGTTTGCAAATGCCTGAGTATCCCAAAGAGCCCCAGGGTTCTGGAGCAGAGGCTAGGGAGGCCTGCCCGTGCTCATGGCTCTCTGGAGGACAAGACTGTGTCGTGAGGTTGGGCTGCTGATGCTCAGTGCAGAACTGCTGGTTTTCTTGGGATGGAGGCTGAGCCCACGGCCTGGTATGAGCCTCCCTGTGGGCCCCACGCACTGGCTCAGGTGCTTGCCCAGGGCCCTGTGGGTACTGGATGGCTGCCTGCTCTTCCCTTGGGAATGGTCCTGGCCACCGTTTATTGAGCATTTACTAAGTGCCAGGCCCTGTGTAGTGGCTTTACATCATTGGAAGCACACAGCAGTGGAGAAATTAAGAGTGCCCACACTGTTCCCAGGCAGAGGAGTAAATGTGGCTGGGAGGAACCTTCTGGAAAGCCTCTTAGAATAGGGGACAAGTCTAAATGACCATAGTTAAAAGGGCCTTCTGGTAAGTCACACTACCTTGGTTTTGATGAGTGGACTAGTACACTACAGGGTGGGATTCTGTCCCTGGGCTCTCCCTTCCTTCCTCCACCGCTCTCTTTTAAGTAAGATAAGATATGGCTGTCATATTGCTTGGGAAATATTTGTTGAGGAATAAATGAATGTGATAAAGCATGAGCCTGCTAGGGTGCCCTGTCTCAGCCCTGACAGTGTAGCAGATCTGTGGCTTGAGGAAGGCCGATGGCAGAGGCCACTGCTCACTACTCGTGTAGCTGTGAGAAAGACATAACCTTTCTGGGGCTCAGCTTCTGCATCTAAAGAATGGGCGACAATGGTGATAATGGTAACAGCCAACAGTTATAGGGGGTCCAGCCCCGGTACCATACGCCTTATAGTGTTTTAAAAATGCCACCTATATTAACTCACTTAATTTTCACATCAACCCTCCTTGTGACATAGGTGTTTTTATCACCCTGATTTATAGATGAGGAAACAGAGAGACTTGCAAAAGGTCATCAAGTCATCTGCCATCTCAGTCCCTGCTCTTAATTTTTATGTCCTCTGCTCCTGTGTAAGAGGTTCATCTGGGGTGTCTTCCAGGCCCATTCTCCCACTTTCTGGGCATTGCCCCTCATCTCCTGTGTGTCCTGCAGCCGTGTGTATGCCATAGGATCTGTGCCTCTGACCATGGGCTGGACCACAGTGGACAGTAGACCCAGGCTTGGCCTCATGTTCTCTCTGAGAATATAGAGTCGGGATTTTGAGTTGTGAGTCTCCACTCTTTGTTTAAACTCAAGGTATGCCGCTCCCTCCTGAAGTCCGCAGCAGAGACCTCTCTCCCCGCTCCACAGTTTGAATGGGCATCTGGTTCTTGCAAGAACAGGAGCTCTGACGTGAAGAGTGCATTCAACTATGTCAGTGGAAAGGGTTTTATATGCTCCGATCTGAAGACAAATGATAATTTATAATGCCTTCAAAGTTAATAAGTATTAAGACTTCGCATCCCTGATAATTTAGGCTTCACTAAGATGGATCCTCTGTACCGAGTTAACTTGATAGATGCGTTCCTTATTTCCTGGAGAAGACACTGTGCCCACGAGGTCATTTTCGCCCCTGGGTGGTACATGTGGGCACCAGGGAGACTCTCTGATGAAGCCCATCTTCCGACAGACTTACCTTGGTTTGAGTTCCATTAGTGAGATTCCGGCTGCAACAAAGAAGCAGGTTAAATAGGTTGCCGTGGGTCCTTTGTGAAGGACTGCTAATCTCCCCCAAATTACCGCCCTTTGAATTTCTGCTGCATCCAGCTTTCTTTTTGTATACCGGCTCCATTTAAAGTGATTAAAGTGGAGATCCGATTGGATAAGTTCACCCAAATTCTGTAAACGCCACTTCCGCACAAATGAACGCTTGCGATCAATTTAATTTTTCAAATAAAATGATTAAGTTGCTATTATTGTCAGATCTTTTTTTTTATTAAGAAAACCTTTTAAAATGTTAATTATCAGGCCCCTTGAAACACTTTCATCTTTCCCGACTTTGCTCTTGAGCCGAAAGTGTCTGCTTGTTCCTAACCAGCCAGGAAAGGCACACTTCCATTTTTTACACCTGTGACTATTCTCCTTAGCTCTAATATTTATGTGAATTTAACTTTAATTTTTCTGCCTTTCATCTTCTGAATTAGTCATATAATGCACAGATCACTCCTTCGCTGCTTCTTTCCTGTTTATTTGCCTTAACAATAGATTCATTAACTAGATTTGGGTGCTCAAGCCATACGGCCACATCCATTTCAAAGGAAGATTTAATGGCATTTCATATTTTTCTACATTAAGGAAGATTAAAGTATATTACAATACCCTTTACTGCCCTATTTTCTTCATTTTAGAAGTGGTCAGTTTTAACATTTTTTTCCCCCTCTCTTTCTTTCATCTGCAGTGTTCAATAAATTGTCCGGGCCTTTCAAATGATAGTCCCAGCAAATTGAGTTCTATATTACAACTCGGACACATTGTTTAGCCCATCAGCAGTCAGATAAAGCACCCCTATTCACACAGGACATCAAAAGAACAAATATATGTTCGAAGTGGGTAAAAAGAGGACTGAGGCTCAGATATTTCATTTTCTTAATTGTTAGTGATTATTTGGCTAGTTCCAGGGTGATCATTTTGCTGACTCTGAACCCAGATTTACTCGTCTGATGTAATAGTGGTGTGAAATCCATCTCCCCATCTCCGTGGATCTAGATCTATATGCATGACCACCAACCGCACCGTTGGCAGACAGGGCAGGGGCAGCATCTTTTAATAGCCGAAGGGGCTGTCAGGCTAACATTTTAATAGCGAGCAGTAACGGGAAATGCAAGATCTGGACTTCCACCTTTTTATTTCGGCCATGTAGCATCTCGTGAAATAGTCAGGGGACCTGAAGGCATTCTCAGGCTCGAGCAAGGGAGATATTAAGATTTAAGCTTCTTTATTTTTATTTTTTTGTAAGGCGGAGGAGGTCAAGGCTATTGGGCACCTTTTGGGCTGAAGTTTTATTTGGGTGAACCATCTATCAGCCCAGACCATCACAGGAGACCCCCTCTCCTCTCCATAAGTGCGGCATAACCTTGCTTGGCGCTGAGTCTAAACAAAGTTTGGGGATGTTGGTAAGATGTGAGAGGAAAGGGCAGAAGATAGATTTTACAACAGTACAATCATGGGGTGTAGGTTTTAGGCAATAAGCAGGTAGCCTAGTTTTCTCAAAAGAAAAAAGAAAATAATGGAAAAGTGTAACATTCATTCGGAGGCCTCAAAGGCATAAAAAACCCAATTCCAACTGTTATAGGTCCCTGCAGGAGTCTACAAAAGAACTAAGCTTTTTAAGTAAGAAAACTAGATTCTGGCCCACAGGGCCCTGTCATTGCTGCTTAATGGATGAAACTCTTTGGATATAAATATGCTGTTTACTTCTCAGCTTCAGCTTTCATAAAATATAACCTTTTTATGATTTACGACCCACAGAAAAACTGGAGGATGGATTTTTAGCTCTGAATTGGTTGGATGTCAACAAGAAAAATATAGATAACATATCGAAGTAGTGGGGTGTTAATGCCACACAGAATGATGAAATTATTTTTGTGGAGAAAAGTTAAGTTTGTTCTTAAAGTTGTGAGTGGATGGTGGCTTGGCGAGGCCGGGCTGATGAGAACCTGTGAAAGGTCTCTCATTTTTAAGTGCTTATCCGGTGACTTACGCGTTTGGGCCCGTTGACTTCAGTTCTCAATCAGTAACGTCTGGTTGAAAAGTTTGGGCTAACCACAGATTCTTCAAAAATGGGAATGGCCATTCTGAGTCTCAATCACCCAGGTTTGTCATATGTCGCATTTTGGCCACATCTTGGAATGTCAAGTGGAGAAGCCATCCTGGTCCTGCAGGCAGGAGATGACAGAGCAAGTCTTTTCTTTTATTTCTACAAGGAGGAGTGGGAAAAATGAAAAGCAAGAGCCAAAGAAGAACACAAATAAAACCCCCACATCCGCAAGTAAGCAAGAAGACAAATGCAAAAACTTCAAATCAGAAGCAACTACATAGCTGGGCGTGGTGCTGCATGCCTATAATCCCAGGACTTGGGAGGCTGAGACGGGAGGATCGTGGGTTCAAAGCCTCAGAAACTTAGTAAGACCCTGTTGCAAAATAAAAAATAAAACAGAGTTGGGGGTGTAGCTCAGAGGTAGAACATCCCTGGGTTCAAACCCCAGTACCACACACACACACACACACAAAAAAAAGCAACCACAAACAACTCTCTTCACTATGCAGTTAGACAATGAACTGGTAAAAGATCTGGGAATCTGTATTGGTTTTACAATTTTCTTATCTGGTGACATACACATTTATAAACACATATATATGTTTATACAGTATACTTTATACATACTTATACATATATGTGCATATATATACACATATGTATTTCCCTGTTAATGTTGTTCACGTCTTTTTTTTTCATAGAATTGTAAAACTAAAGTTGCCTGTTTTGGACGCTTGGGGAAAGAGCCTGGTCACAGACCAACCAGCCGGGAAATTTAGGGACCAGATGGGCAGCCAAGGGATGGGATGGCGGAAACTGAGCTAGGTCTTCTCCTTTGACTGTCACCATACTGAAGGAAGGGGCTTGCTCTGCTGATTGAGGGCTACATTCAGCAAATTAGAGTCTCGTGCTGAACTATCAGGTTTTCAGTCTTTCCACATGTCAGAAAGAGCAGAGCGTGAGGCCAGGCCTTGTGGGGGCGGTGGGGCAGAATCGTGCTTCTCTCCTGCTTCTTTGGTTTAGACGGTACCCACTGCGAAAAACACTACTGATGGCAGGCATAGGGGAGAGAGAGAGAGAGAGACAGAGAGAGCTTGAGGAGGTGGCGAGGGCCCAGGCTCTGTGTTTCTAGAGAAAGAGCATTGCTCAGCATTCACTGTGGGGCAGTGTCAGCATCTTCCTTCAGAGACAGCCACTCCAGGGGTCTCCCGCCAGCTGGGGTTTGGGAGGGAGCCTCAGGAAGACCTGGCTGTCTGTCATTCAGAAGAAGAGGGCAAAGGATTCCTGAGGTCTGTCTTTGGTTAGAAGTCCCCCGGATGGAGAGAGGGACCATGTTACCTCAGCCAGCCACTTGGTCCAGTCAGCGCGTAGAGTTCGTTCGGCGCTCTGTGCTGGGTGAGCGCCTGCTCCCAGCTCTGCACTGGCTCTCTGAGGCACCAAACCAAATGTTCTCCTGTACTCCGGCTTTTGCTTTTTTTTTTGGTACTGGGGCTTGAACCCGGGATGTTCTATCTCTAAGCCACGTCCCCAGCCCTATTTTATTTTATTATTATTATGGTACTGGAGATTGAACCCAGGGGCATTCTATCTCTAAGCTACACCCCAGCCCTATTTTAATTTTTTATTTTGAAACAGGGTCTCATTAAGTTGTGAAGGGCCTCACTAAGTTGCTGAGGTTGGCTGCGAACCTACGATCCTCCTGTCTCAGCCTCCCAAGTACTGGGATCACAGGCATGCGCCATAGCACCTGGCTTGTCCTGGGGCTTTATTTAACTTCGTTCCTCAAGACTCCTGACTTTCTAAGGACTTTTATCCCAGCAGCCCACAGTCCCTTCTCAGGCCAGGGACCAGCCTGTGACTGTCCCTTTCTGTGCCTTGTATTTAATTGTCTGAACAGAGCCACAGTTGCACATGGTACCAAGAGCTTCGTCATCTTCGTTATTACTGCTATCTTCAGAGCTATCGGACACAGTTTCCCTGACAGCCCGGGGCCGTGTATAGTGTGGGATCATTGTTTCTATTTAACTGAGCTTCGGAGGTTATGGCTTGTGCAAGATCACACTGATGTGTGAGTCTTTGCACATGCTCTTTCACAAGATGAACCAACCCTGCTCCGGCAGAGACATCAGGAACGAGACCGGCAAGAAGCGCTTTGGGCATGGAGGTGCTGAGCTGGGGCCTGGGCCATGGTGTGGCCGGCTCACTCTGCTCTCCTGAGTTAAAGGAAATAATTCAATGTCTTGCTGCAAAGCTGCGCCTACAATCAGAGACTCTGAGGTGCTAGTGACGTTGGTGTCTCTGGGTGGGGCGAAGGCTCCACCCAAGGGGGCGGGTACAAGCTGCAGAGCTGGGGAGGCTGAGGTCTCTCTGCCAGCGCCAGGACTGGGTGATGCTTACGCTCCTCAAGAGGGCTCTCTTTCTAGAACCCTGGCTACAGTGCTCTGGATCACTGGTCCTTGGGTACTGGACCAATGAGCCTCACCAGACATTCTCAATGTACGGAGGTCTATCCTGGGGGTGTGTGCGAATGGGTGGGGCCTGAAGCTCCCTCACTTCTGGGAGCCATGGGCTTTGGGGTGCTGGGAACCAAGAAGGGCTTTCCCTTGGGTGCCCCACCATGGTGCTGGGCAGTCTGGGATAGCAAGAAGTAGGAATAAGAATTTCTTCTGGCCCTTGCAGAGGGGGTGTGGGTGGGAGTTGGGAGGGGCATTTGGGTCACAGGTAAAAGGTCATATAATGTAATCACCAGAGGAATCCTGGGGCTCCAGGACCAAATGGGGACAGAGCAGGCCCTTGCTCTGAATCAGCAGAGAAGCTGTCCTCTTCAGCTAGGGTGAGCAGGAAGGTTGTCTGGAAAAGGTGGCCTTGTCTAGCTGGGATGGGGTGAGGAGGGAGAAGGTCTTAGCCAGGAGTCATGGCAGAGCCGCCGGGGTGGGGGGGGTGGGATTAGTGGTGGCAGCAGCGGTGGTGGTGAGCGCGGTGGTCAGTGCAGATCGACAGCAGCAGAGAGACTGGGCAGGAGACTGGATCTCTCTCCATGTTGAAATGGGGCTCATAACGCGCCCCTCCCATGTAGCAGTCCCCGCCAGGGTGGGAGCTGTTTCCCTCCTTGGTTGAAATAGTTCTTGTTTTGTTTCTATTCTTTTCCAGTGTATATTTCTGAATGAGCGCCCGAGGGTGCTCAATAAATATTTGTTAAACCCTTGAATCAGGGAGCGGGGGCTGGTGCGGCGGGCAGGAGAGCTGTGATTATCAGGGATCAGGAAGCCCGCAGGCCTAAGCCTGGAAAGGAGGTGACAGCCGGAATCGATGGGCCCTGGCCACGGCAGGAGGCAAGGTGGGCTAGAAGCAGAGGGAGTCAGGCGCTCTGAGTCTGTTCCCGTTTCACCGGTGTTTAGGGGTGAATTTGGGCACATTCCTGAGCCAGCCTCCCTGACCAGAATAGGAGGAAGCTGGAGGAAGTTTCGTCCCCATTTTACAGACGTGCAAACTGAGACCTGGGATGCTGATCTGCTTGTCTTCAAATCCAGCCCTGGGGCCTGCTCCACCATATCAGTGGGCATAAATGCATTAACCAGAGAGGAGCCACTGTGCCACGTTATAGACTATATCCTCAGAAGGGGCTGCAGAGCGGGGTCCCACTGCTGACCATTAGCCTGGTACCATGCCCACATCCATACAAGGGGTAGAATGGAGCTGGCCTCCGGGACCTGTTGGGTGTGGTCTTCCTGAGTCAGAGAATTGCTGGGCCGGGTGATCCTATCTCATGTGCATTCTGGGACACAGTTGGCATCATTGGTCTTGGAGAAATCAGGCAGGCACACGGATACTTGGCGGATGCTTATTGTATCTCAGATCTGTCAAATGCAAAGCCCCATGTGTGGGGCTCGAAGTCAGGCAAATGGTCTCACAATAAAAATCTTACATTTTTTTCTCTTCCCCCCCCCCCCCGGGAGTTCTCTTTTTTTGATTTAGTGGGAAGTCTTTGAAGGTGGGAGTTCAAACTCTGATCTGATATGGTTTCTTTGATTGAACTTTGGAAAAATCTGTCCCTATTATCTTCATTTGGTGCTGGGAATTGAACCCAGGGACATCCTACTTCTGAGCTATACCCCCAGCCCTTTTTTATTTTTTGTTTTTGAAACAGGGTCTCGCTAGGTTGCTGAGGATCTTGCTAAGTTGCTGAGGCTGGTCTCGAACCTGCGATCCTCCTATCTCAGCCTCCCAAGTATGGAGATTATAGGCATGTGCCACCAAGTCCAGCCTATTGTTTTCTTGACCTTCAGCTGTCCTCAGAATCCCAGACCCAATTTCCAGGCTAGCTGTGACACGCACAGCTAATACCCAAAAGGAACAATTGATAGGGGAAAAAAAGAAAATCTTGGTGCTTTAATTAAAAATCCATGTTTGGCTTGTGTTCAGGGGAATATTTTTGCATCTTAAAATGTTTCTTTTCTCTTTGTACTCGGCTTTTGCTTATAAACAGAGCTGGCTCAGAGTCACATTAATTTAATTTTATCTGTGATCCACATCGGCCTAGAATGCTATTAATTTGGATTTGACTGCCAGCAGAAAACAACATTCACTAATATCCACTTTTTAGCAAGGTAATCGTGTAGTAATTAGGATGCGTGTTGTACATAATCTTGATTTAAATAATCCTCGCTTAGTTTTTTTGTCTACATAGATAAAAAAGCTATTTTGTCAGTATTTTAGAAGTAGGAAATCATCTTGATTATTTTAATCAAAATCAGCATTTGTGAATTGTGGCATTCTTTTAGGAACAATTAATCTACAAGGCAGAGATTTGTCTCTATGCCCTGCCTTGTAGATCCATCTCGAATGCACCAAGATAGAGCAGAAGTGCCAATCTCGGGGCTGCAGACACACACCCCTGGGCCTCGTCTCTAGGTCTCGGTGGCCCGAGAGTCAGCTTTGGAGGCAGTACTATGTGATGTCAAGTCTGACACTCAGGAGCTGAGACCTTGGGCAAGTGCTTGCAACGATCGTACCTCAGTTTCCTCATCTGTAAGTGGAGAGATTGCTACCTATGCGGGGATTAGATGAGATGACTCAGTCATGGCATGTTGGACTCGCCCCAGTGTCATTTCTTTATGCTTTTGTCACCAAGGGGCAGTGTCTCCCGTGACTCGGAGCAGAGATCAGCAGGCTGTTTCTGTGAAGAGCCAGATGGTAAATACTTTAGGCTTTGAAGGCCGTACATTCTCTGTTGTAACTACTTAACGCTGCCACTGTAGCTCAAAAGCAGCCGTAAAGGATGCTGGGATGAAAGGGTAGGAGTTCGGCCCATGGGCCATAGTTTGCCCAGCTCTGATCTGGCGCAGGGCTGTAGGCTTAGACAGACATAGCTTAGAATCAGGTCTGACACTCAGCTATCATGTGGGACCTTGGACAAAGTCTGCAACTTCTCATTTTCCCATGTCAAACACCAAGGCTGAAGTGGAGCTCAGGCGAAGCGGTGGAGGAAGGGCATGTAACTCACTAGTCGTCGTTAGCTGTCTTGCCTTCGATCGCCCTTCTTGAGCACAGAAGCCAGAATCCGATTCTACATGACCATGACCCTGTCCATCAACACTTGGGAGCTTCAAGGACTGCCGGACACCGGGAGCTGAGATGTGCCATGGAGCAAGTGGGATGGTAACCTAGCTACCTAGGCAGACAGCTCAGAGTGTTTTAGTGATTGTTTCTATAAACTTCTCCAAAGAGGGTTTCTGGCTCTGTGTCTGTCGCTGTTTATTCCTAAGTACTTGTTTTATTATTTTATTTTGTTTTATTTTATGGTACTAGGGGTTGAAGCCAGGGCACTCTACCTCTGAGCTACACCCCCGGCCCAATTTTATTTTTTATTTTGGGATGGGATATCACTCAGTTACCTCACACTACTGGCCTTGAATCTGTGATCCTCCTGCCTCAGTTTCCCAAATACTGGGATTACAGGCGTGCACCACTACATCCAACTCTAAGTATTTTGTATGTGTGTGTGTGTATGTGTGTGTATGTGTGTGTGTGTGTGTGGGTGTGTGTGTGTTACTGGGGATGGAACCCAGGGGCATTCTACCTCTGAGCTACACCCGCACCCCTATTTTATTTTTTATTTTGAAACAGGGTCTTACTAAGTTGCGGAGGCTGGCAGCAAACCTGTGAACCTGTGATCCTCCTGTCTCAGCCTCCCAAATACTGGGATTACAAGCAAGCACCACCACACCCGGCTTTAAATATTCTTTTAATGAACTCTTTTGAAAGACCCTGATATTCTACTGTATCCTTCCAATTTCTATCACAGGATTAATAAAAAGTAATGATGAAAAAAATAAGGAAGTGCTAAACAAAATAAACACAACACCCAACATATCAGAGGGACCAGGGAGCAAACCAAGAGAGCTCCTAATGGCCATGACTGGAACAATTTGAGCAATATTGAAAATAAAATAGAATTGGATTAAAACCCAGAGTATAATATAAATGTCCACGAGTCCATACTTATATAAAAATAAATGAGGCTGGGCGTGGTGGCGCACGCTTGTAATCCCAGTACTTTGGGAGGCGGAGACCAGAGGATCCGGGTTCGTGGCCAGCCTCAGCTCTCTCTCTCTCTCTCTCTCTCTCTCTCTCTCTCCTTAGCGAGGCCCTCTGCAACTTCGTGAGACCCAGTTTCAAAATAAAGTATAAAAAATAGGGCCAGGGGCGTAGCACGGAGGTAGAACTCCCCTGCGTTCAATCCCCGGTACCGCAAAAAAATAAATAAATAAATAAATGAGAGCTGGGCATGGTGGTGCATGCCAAAAGAAGAAAGAAAGGAAGGAAGAAAGAAAATGAATAAGTGGAGGAGAAAAGACAAACATCAGAAGTGTGCGTGGGCTGCACACCTGGCTTTCCTTCTGGAGCACAGCGTGGACGGTGGGGAGAGGGAGCAACCTGAAAACCCCACTCAGCCGGACGATCAAGGTGAACGTCAACACTGATGTCACACCGCTACCTTGCACCCTTGATATGACGTGATGAAAAGGGCATTTTACCTTTGTGGTTTTCCTCCCCCAAACTTATAACTCCAGCCTCTAATCATGATAAGACTCCAATCTCCAATCATGATAAGAATCGCAAGCAAGCACACAGTGAGGAGCATTCTGGAAGACACCTGGCTAGCACTTCTCAAAACTGTCAACCGTCAGAAACAAGGGCAGTCCAAGAAACTGTCCTAGCCACGAGTTGTCTCAGGAGACATGGTGAGGATCTATGGTCCCCTGGATAGGATCCTAGAGCAGAAGAAAGATCATGGATGAAAACTAAAAAAAAAAAAAAAAAAAAAAAAAAAAAAAAAAAAAAAAGGAAAAAAAAAAAAAAAAAAAAAAAAAAAAAAAAAAAAATCAAAATAACAGGGCTGGGATGTAGCTCAGTGTCTGTAGAGTGCTTGCTTAGAAAGTATGAGGCCCTGGTTCAATTCCCAGTGCCACAGAAACAATAAACAAGCAAAAAGAAATCAGAATAACATATGGATGTTAGCTGATAATAATGTTTAAAAATTAATGACAGCCAGGCATGTTGGCATACACCTGTAATCCCAGTACTTGGGAGGCTGAGACAGGAGAATCGCATGTTTGAAGCCAACCTCAATAATTTAGTGAGACTCTGTTTAAAAAAAAATGCCTGGGGGTGTGGCTTAGTGGTAGAATGCCCCTGGGTTCGATCCCCAGTACACCCCCCCACATACAAAGAAAGAAAAGGAAAGAAAACAAGTTCATGACGACAACTGCCAGTGTCAGTGTTTTCTCTGTGCCATGTTCTGTGTTTAATATGGACTCTCTCGCTCAGTCTCCACATTTGCTAGTAAGTAGGAAGGGAGGCCTCCAGCGTACAGCATCCCACATCACATCCTCAACACCGCTTGTAGACTAAGCCCCGCCCCGCTCAAGGGCCAATTTGGACTCCAGATAAGGAACATGATGATCCCATCCAGTGGTGCTTAAATCCATTTTCCCTTTTTCTTGCTAACAAAGCCCCAATTTTGTTTGGGCTGACAACGTGCCCTCCTGAAAAAATTCTACACATTTTGTCCTGTTAAGAGCTAGAGTGGCCACGTGTCCCATCAATGGAATGGAAGTGGAAGCCTTTGGGGACCTGGGGGAAATCTGTGCCTTTTCACATGGCCGCTGTCCCTCCTTCTTCCTGTGTGGAGTGTGGATAGCTGACTGGAGGTGCAGCAGCTGCCTGTGGTCTGTGGTGAGAAGCTTGAGAAGAGACCCGCACCTAAGGATGGCAGAGCTGTAGGACGGAAGAGCCCGGGATGCTGATCCCTCATAGAGCCCCTGCCCCAGCCCTGAACAGCCCCCTTGCCCCGAACCCTGACACATGGACCCCTGCTCTAGGGCTCTGTTCCTGGGCAGCTCCATGGCTGGTTCTGTACTGACCAGATAGTTGATTCTAATAATCAGATTCTTGCCCTATTTCCCAGGGACTCCAATTCCCGGGTTTGTCCCTTCTGCGATCAGAACTTCCCCAAGCTCTGGAAACTTCTGCAAGGATCCTGGGGCCAGGGGAGCTGTACCAGGTAGTGGGTGACATTGTAGGCCCTTGAGTTCCGATCTCGGCCCTGCCTTTTGCATCCTGGGAGATTGGGGGCAAGTTACCCAACCTCTTCAACCCTGGGTTTTCTCTGGGGGTAAAGTGGCTCCAAAGGGCGGGTGGAGGGCTTGGGCACCTAGCGCAGCACCTGGTGCATGATGGATGCTTTTCACGTGCTGCCTGCTTTTGCCTTGGTCGTCATCATCTAGTAGCGTGGAGTCGTGGTGTGTAAGGATTTGGATTTGGAATGCCCCCTAGCCCTCACAGGAACAGGGGAGCGATGTTGGAAGTGGGGCTTGGTTGCTAAGGCAACCTGGGGTCCCTGGGGGTGTGGCCTTGGGGATTACATATTGGTCCCTCCTCCGCCTGCTCACTTCCTCCTGCTTCTGGCCTATGTGATGTGAGGCCAGGAGCGCTCTCCCGCTCTCTGCTTCCCGCCGCTGCCATGCTCTGATATCTGCGGTGCCTGGCCTCACATGGAGTGAACCCCAAAATCCCCAAGGAAACTGAGCAGATAAATCTTCCTTCCTCTAAGTGACGTGGTCAGGACTTTGGATCATAGTGGTGACAGTGCTGACTGAGACACGGTGTGTGCAAAGCGCCCCAGAGACGTCAGGTACCATCGTCACGGTCTGTTTTCTTCCTCTCTGTCCTTCTCGGGAGGGATGCCCTGAACCCTTCAATCCATGGTCCTCTCCACTGCCTTCATGTCTCCTGCTTCCCCAGTGCCCCTGCCAAACCCCTGACATCATCTGCCGTGGTGTCTGCTTAGCGAGGTCGGGAGCCTGCACCCAGGAGGTCCCGTCAAGTGTCGGTTCCTCCTGCTCCTGGTCCAGTGGTCCTTTGCTCCCGGTTCTGAAATGGTGTGGATCAGGTCTGGTGCTTTCTAGCTCCACCCCCATGATTCAACTATGGGCATCATCACCCGCTAGTGAGTGGCCACTGAATAGCAGGGATAGTGCCAAGTGGGGCTTGGTGGTGGGCCAGGTCTCAGTCCCATGCCTCGGGGTCAGATGATCTTAGATGGGAGAAGAGCAGCACAGCAGAGGTAACTGGGGCCCGAGGAGCCCACGTCGAGAGGAGAAGGAACGTCATAGTGATTCCAGGAGGGCACAGGGCGCTGGATGCCAAAGGAGCAGAGAGATTTTTTTCTTTTCCTTCTTTTGTGGTACTGGGGATTGAAGTCAGGGTGTTCTACCTCCAGGTTACACCCCCAACCCCTTTTTAAATTTTTTTTTTTTATGTTGCAACCGGGTCTCACTAAGTTGCCGAGGCTGGTCTTGAGCCTGTGATTCTCCTGTCTCAGCCTCCTAAGTACTGGGATTACAGGCATGTGGCACCATGCCAGGGTAGGAGTGGAGAGTTTCCACAGGGAAGAGATCAGCCATAGCAAATATGGTCCAGAGACTCACCAGAAAAAGCTCTGGAAAAAGCTGTTGGGTTTGGAAGTTGCAGGTGATCTTCATTATTTGCAGATTTGTGTGTGTGTGTGTGTGTGTGTGTGTGTGTGTGTGTGTGTGTGTGTATGTGGTACTGGGGATGGAACCCAGGGGCCTTCTACCTCCAGGCTACACTCCCAGACCTATTTTATTTATTTTTTATTTGGAAACAGGGTCTCACTAAGTTGCTGAGAGCCTCACTAAATTGCTGAGGCTGGCTTCAAGCCTGCAATCGTCCTGTCTCATTCGCCCAAGTACTGGGATTACAAGCCTGTGCCACCACGCCTGGCTCATTATTTGCAGATTCTGAACTTGCAAATTTGACCACTCGCCAAAATGCATTTATAACCAATGCTCACGGTGCGCTCACTATCATGTGTGCACATGTGCAGAGCGGTGAGAAATTCGAGTGTCCCGGCGTGCACATTTCCAGCTGAGGCTGAGCAAGCCGATGCTCTGCCTTCCTGTGCCACTGTTCACACTGTAAACAGGTGTCCTTTGTGCAGGCCACTTAGTGTCACGTTCTTCACATTTTTGTGCTTTTTGTCCATTATTTTGCTGTTCAAAAGCGACCTCAGGTGTTGCTCTGAAGTGCTGTGTAGTGTTTTTATCTGAGCACAAGAAGGCTAAGATGTGTTATGAAGAAGTATGTGTGTTAGATAAGTTTCATTCGAATAGAAGTTAAAGTGCTGTGCGCTGTGAATGTAATGTTAATGAATAAGCAGTATATATTAATAAGGTATCTCTTTCTGTGTGTGTGGTACTGGGGATGGAACCCAGGGGCATTCTACCTCTAAGCAACACCCTCAGCCCTATTTTATTCTTTTATTTTGGAATAGGGTCTCACTAAGTTGCAGAGGGCCTCACTAACTTGCTGAGGCTGGATGAGAACCTGTGATCCTCTTGTCTCAGCCTCCCATGTATTGGGATCACAAGCGTGCGCCACCACACCCAGCTTAAATAAGGTATCTTTAAACCGAAAAGCACATAAATCAAGATTATGCATTTATTGGTTTTTGCAAATGTGCCCAGAGAGACGCTTGCAGGAATCCAACCCTGTATTTCCCATAGGAGTAATGGTTCAGTATTTGCTAATTTGGTGTTTGCAATGACGTTTGTGGGAACATAATTACTGCAAATAATGAGAATCAACTGCTTTGTGTCATTGAATACCTTAGCAAGAATGGTTCCAATTATCTAATAAGAATAGAAACCAGCTTACGGTGTTTTGAGGACTGAATGGGAAATGAGAAGGTGTGGAACAAGTGTAGACATGTCTTTGAAGAAGTTTAACTGAGAAGAGAAAGACTGGAGAGACTTTTTACCCTTGGAAGGTGCTCTGTAAATTATTTTTCATTGAATTGAGGGAGAAACCTAAAATCCAAGTGTTTTTAGTGGATCCTTATGTTTCATGTTAGTCGGACGATTCTTGTCACTTGGGAGAATCTTCACCTTGATAAAATACATTCCTATGAAGAATTATCCAGAAGCACACTATGTAGAGCTGCTCATGTGAGAAGTATTTGAAGTATCTTTCCTGTGGCTTTCGAAGTTGGGGCTAATTTTTATTTATTTATTTATTTTTGGCACTGGGGATGGAACCCAGGGGTATTCTACCTCCGAGTTACACCCCCAGCCCTATTTTTCATTCTTTATTTTGAAACAGGGTCTCACTAAGTTGCGGAGGGCCTCACTAAGTAGCTGAGGCTGGCCGCAAACCCGGATCCTCTGGTCTCTGCTTCCCAAGTTACAATTACAAACACGCGCCACCATGCCCGGCTTGGGGCTAATATTTAAATGTGGTGTTTTTAAAAATTTCTCTATTTGGTTAGGACTGCCAGGTAAAACACAATGCTCAGTTAAATTTGAATTTTGGATAAGCGACCCATACTTTTTTGGTGTAAGTATGTCCCGCTACTTGCTCAATCTGGCAAACATCTCTGTATATTTGACCCCGGGGCTTGCTTATCACTCTGGCATCTTGCGGAACTCCTGTGTAGGTGGACAGAGGGACCTGGGACCTCTCCAGGCACCCTTCCCTGGGTGAATTTCAGTCGGACACATCGAGAAAGTCAGATCACTGCACACGTACCATTCACATTTGGCAAAAGTCCAGCTACAGCCACTGAATCCAGAAAGAAACCAAGTTTATTCTCATTTCCCTGGTGTTTTATTCTGGCGGCACAGAAGGCAGTGTAGTTGATGATGGATCTGGATGCTGTGGTCCATGTCAGCTTTGTCCCTGACCTGCTGCGTGACCTTGCTGAGGTCACCTTTCCCTTCTGGGCCTCTGTTCTTCTGATCTGAAAGTCACTAACTGAGGTGGTCCCCAAGGCCCTCTCCGCCCTAAAACCCAGCAAAACATTGAAAAGTTGGCAGTCGTGATGAGCTTAATTTAAAAACCTAGAATTTTTCCATCTGGAGGGAAACTTTGTCATCATTTAGGGGGAAGAAGAGATGCACTCTATTTGTTTCCTAAATGGTTAAAGACACGACTGACTATAAGAAAGAAAATCCCCCAAACCCTTCAGGAAACATCACATTTTATAGTGCATCCTCTTGCCCGTTGAGGAAACATTTGCAATCTGTTTAGGGTAGTGTCTGAGTCATTACCACGACTCTGTACCACAGGCAAGAATTTGCTGCTGCTGAAGGGTGCCTGGAAACAGACGCTGTTGCTGGCAGGCGCTGTGCAAATGCGGCCCGCAGAGGTGAGGCTGAGGCCAAGGTCACACAGCATGGGTAGTGACTGCCGAGATGGTTCTGGGCTTTTCCTGCACGTTATCTCAGGCCCCACAGCCACCACCAGCTCACCATCATCTGTAGGACTCCAGCCTGAGCTCCGCTTTGCTCCTCCATGGGAAGAGGCGTTGGATTCAGGGGATCAGGGAGGTGAAGACCGATTCACCTTCCAAGGCCGTAGAAGAGAGACAGTGTGATTGCTGTCCTTGTTTTAGAGACGAGGAGTCAAGGTGCAGGGATGTTATGTGACTTCTGGGACTCCCACTGTCCAGCGGCAAAGCTGGTGTTCAAATCCAAGACTGGAGCCGGGCGTGGTGGCGCACGCTTGTAATCCCAGTACTCGGGAGGCTGAGACCGCAGGATCCGGGTTTGCCGCCCACCTCAGCTACTTAGTGAGGCCTCCGCAACTTAGTGAAGCCCTGTTTCAAAATAAAGAGTAAAAAATAGGGCTGGGGGTGTATCTTGGAGGTAGAATGCCCCTGGGTTCAATCCCCAGTACCGCAAAACAAACAAACAAACAAACAAACAAACAAAACAAAACAAAACAAAAAACCCCAAGACTGGCTCCAAGGGTCTCTGACTTCAGCCTGGTC
Source organism: Glis glis (assembly GCA_004027185.1). Lineage (NCBI taxonomy): Eukaryota > Metazoa > Chordata > Mammalia > Rodentia > Gliridae > Glis > Glis glis. The sequence goes on from PVJS01000059.1 coordinate 162,975, forward strand.
CCAGGAAAGGGGAAAACTCACCTGGTCTTCCTGCTGTTGACACTTTTATTTCCCAGACCATTAGGAGTGAGGAGCTGTGAAGTCAAGAGTGCGCCTGGATAACCAGCCCCCGGAGGTGAAAGCCCATGTGCGTTTCACACGTGTATTGAATTGCATGACTCTGACCTGGCAAACACTTTCATGTAGTGGACTCTCTGGCGGGAGGTAGAAAGCTGTAGTTAAAAACCATCATCGTGTGAATCACAACAGAAGCAGCCTGCGACGCCTCTCTCCTGGATCCTGGACAGCAGCAGGCAGCATGTTTGCATGATTGGCACGCAAGTTCCATGTTTGGAAACAGTGCATCATTCAAGAGATGGACTGCCTCTTTCCTGCAGCCTTTGGTGGGGCAAATAAAGCCAAATCTTCCACTGGGAGTAGGTAACAGAACCTAAGAACAGAGAGCGCGGGATTCAAATCTTAAGTTCAAATCTTACTGCAGATGCTTCGCTTCTCTCCTTGAAAGCGCATCTCCCACCTGTACGCAGGGCCTGTGCACAAGGATCCCTGGGAAACTCCACCAGATCTGTTCTCAGGGCACGGAAAGACATTCTTGGGATGGGAAGGAATGGGCTAAGGGGGGGCTTGAATCTCCATCCCTGGTCACATGATCTGTATTTTCCTCTTTCTCCTCCTTGGGAAGGGAGCTGACCTGGGCGACCAGGGAAGGCAAGACTGATTTACTTCTGAAGCTGTGAGGGGCCAGGGGAATCAATGAGGAAGAGGGCGAGACTTGCTCAGAATGAGCTTCCAGCCCAGAGGAGACGCCATGAGGCACCTGGCCAGGGTAGGGAAGAGGGGAGGAAACTGGGGTGCTCAGAGGCCTGGCAAGAGGGGCTGAGCTTGCAGATTTTACCTGGAGATATTTTTGTCTATGCAGTTATGAAAGTGTAACTCCCTTCTTGGAAATATAAAAATCAGGCCGGTTTATCTATAAGGCATAGACCTCCTTTGGAAGGCCCGATTGTCATGTCACCTGAAAACCCAAGGTATAAAATTTGATTTAAGCTAGGCGTGGTGGCACACGCTTGTAATCCCAGTACTTGGGAGGCTGAGACAGGAGGATTGCAGGTTCAGGGACAGCCTTAGCAAGTAGTGAGACTTTCATCAATCTAGTGAGACCCTGTTTCAAAATAAACAATTAAAAAAAATAGGGCTGGAGGTATAGCTCAGAGGTAGAATGCTCCTGGGTTTAGCCCGTAGTACCACAATAAATAAATAAATAAATAATTTGATTTAATAAAAAGGCTCAAATATTATTCCAAAGTTGTCATGCCTGACATTGTGGGCCAGACTTGCTAACCACTTCACAAGAAGCATCTCATTTAATTCTCACCACATCTCTGGGAGGCCCCGATGATTATACCCATCTTACAGGAGAGGAAATAACTTGCCTAAGGTCATGCAGTGAAGTAGATAGTGAGGACAGGTTTCAAATTCAGGTCTGTTTGGCTCCAAAATTCAAGTTCTTTTCACTCGAACAAACTCAAAAAACTGAGACCAAAGGAGCTTGATTTAAAAATATATACAGTGTTGGGGATTTAGCTCAGTTGCAGAACACTTGCTTAGCCCACGCAAGGCCCTGAGTTCAATTCTGGAAAAAAAAAGCGAGGAAAAAAATATGCAAGGCCTTACCTGGGGCAGACTGTAAGAATGACCATTATAAAATGCTATTAAGAGTTAAGATTTTGCATTTGACTTTTAAAAATTTTTACTAAAGCAAACAAAGACTATCAGGCCATAGGTGAGAAGATTTCCTGCATGGCAGTATATTCTCCAAGTTCTCATTTAAAGGCATGGTAGGCTTGGAGGAGTCAACCCATACCATGAGGACTCCCCTTTCTTTTGGGTATTTTAGCTACAATGGACCCTGAGACCCTGAAAGTCATCTTGTCCTGTGGCCCCAACATGTCCATCCAGGGACACCATTGAACCTCAACTTTTTCCTGGGATGAGAGCTGTATTTTATTTAATCTCTAGACTTTATGAGTATAGGGGTGATCGAGCCCTGCTGGCAGGAACCCAGCAGTGGCCTCTGTTCCCCTCTGGGAGCTCCCTCTAGGGGCCCGGAGATGGGACTGATTCAGGGACATGGGATGCCATCCCTCCAGTCACTCAGAGTGGGCAGAGCTGGCTCTTGGGTCCGGGCTCCTGACCCCTGGGCCTGTGGGCTTTTTGCAGTAACTCTCAGATGAGAGCAGATGAGACAACTAGGAAGAAGCTTGCCCTCCGAGGTCCTATGGAATTGGGAGCTCATCCTAACAGGCAGTGTGACTTCTGTTTGCTGCATCGTCTTTGTAGCGTCTTCCTTGGGAAGCTGGAAGAGTCCAGAGCAATAGGAGTCCTCCTGTTGTTGATGCTCTGGAGCCTTGACCGTGGTTAAGAGGCTACTAAGCTTTCCTTTCCCATACTAGAGACAGGAGCATCTAGAAGATGAAGGGTCCGGGTGCCTAGAGACACTGAGTTTGGAGAAGACGTGGAGTAGTCGGGCACCATCATTCTCTCCAAGTCTGAGAAGGGATGCCACTTGGAAAGGGCATTGATTTGTTTCTTAATGACCATGGAGGGCTGAACTACAGCCACCTGGAAGACCGTATGAGGTTCGAGCTCCCTCCCAAGTCAGAGAGTCTCCCTTCTTACCCTTTAATTACTCTGATCTCCTCCTTCAGACTCTCCTGCCCCATAGGGACTCAAATGGATCCGCATACTGTAATGTCTGGTTTAAAATAAAATAGCCAGAGGTACTATTATCACCGGCACAGGAGCTACAAGACAGCACAATTCAGCTCCTTCATTTTCCTAATAATGAATAAAATCACACCAGCAATTTCCCCTTGAATACATTTGTCAATCAAAGACCCAACACTTAGACCCCCCCCAGAGCGTCCTCCAGGTACTGTGATGAACGAGAGGAAGCACACTTCTCAGCATTGTTAGCACTGGAGCAAAGAGGCTGAGAGCTTGTTTAATTTTTTAAAAGAGGGTTCTCCAGCTTTTGGCTGGTCTAATGAAAACTGGTCTGTGTCTACTTTGGCTGAATCCTTTGCACAATGACACTGCCCCCGTTCTATAATTTCTGCTAATTGCCACTTGAACAAAAGCCACATTGTGTAGCTTCTCGGCCGCTCGGCAGTCTGGGAGTGGAACCGGCCTGGATGTCGAAAGCATTCTCATTGTGAGACCTTCCTCCCCAGCACGGGCCGCGTCGGTCCACACTGCAGACGCTGAACTTGTATTTTCAAACTGGGTCTGAGCATGTTTCATAAAAGAAGAATTTCAGCAGAAACTGAGCCGGCATCTTAAATAGTTGCATGGTGACTTTTTCACAGATTTGTAGTGTGACTTAATCATTGTGACTTAATAAGCAAAAACTTCAAGAATTTCTGCTTCTCCCAGTTGTTTTGAAATGGCCTCATTTGCTTTGGGAAACTCAAGAAATTACACTAGGGTTTGGAGTGTTCAGGGATGACCCAGTTAAATGGCAATGTTAGAGGGACCTGGGCTTATCTCCTGCATACCTTCCTTGATGTGTTAGTGACTTCATGAATGCTCCCTGTCTCTCCAGGGTCCCCCTAAGTGGGCTAGACAATTATGCACGCCCGGAGAACCTATTATGTTGGGGGTCTCAAAAATACAGAAATGTGGAAGCTGCACGTGGTGGTGCACACCTGTAATCCCAGTACTTGAGAGGCTGAGACAGGAGGATCACAGGTTCAAGGTCAGTCTCAGCAACTTAGCAAGATCCTATTTCAAAATAAAAAATGAAATAGGTCTGGAGGTGTAGCTCAGAGGTAAAATACCCAAGGGTTCAATCTCCAGTACCACAAAACAAACAAACAAACAAACAAACAAACAAGCAAACAAATCAATAACAACAAAAACAGAGACATGGACTTGTAGGGTTAAGAAGGGACTTTGAGGTCATTCCTATTTAATTGCTCAACCATCAGATTTTTTTTGGCTGTACTGGGGATTGAACCCAGGGGTATTCTACCTCTGAGCTACACCCCCAGCCCTATTTTTTATTCTTTATTTTGAAACAGGGTCTCACTAAGTTGCAGAGGGTCTCACTAAGTAGCTGAGGCTGGCCGCGAACCCGGATCCTCAGGTTTCAGCCTCCCAAGTACTGGGATTACAAGCGTGTGCCACCATGCCCGGCTTCAACCATCAGTTTTGAGAACCTAATTTCCAGCATCCTCAGACTAAACCAGATTTTGTCACCTTTGAGGATCTAATAAGAACTATGAAAACAATTCTGTATCGTACGTATTTCACAGACATGCTGAAATCTAGACATAAATTGGCTTGACCTCTGTATCACCCTGTGAAGCACACTTTAAAAAAATCTGGCCTGGTTAAATACAGCTGATTCAAATAGCGGGGTATCATGGTGGTCTGGCTGGGTGTGCTACTGCAGGCTTTGTATTTCACAGAGCAATAGCTGGTTAAAGGAAAAAAATACAGAGGTTTTCAAATAGGACTGCCAATATTTAATTTTGTTAGGTAAAGACATAAAAATAAGCCAGGCATGGTGGTGTATGTCTGTAATCCCAGTACTTGGGAGACTGAAACAGGAGGATCCCAGGGTCAGGATCAACCCTAGCAACTTAGCAAGACTCTCAGCAATTTAGTGAGAGAGACCCTATTTCAAAATAGAAAATGAAGGGCTGGGGGCATAGCTTGGAGATAGAATGTCCCTGGGTTCAATCCCTTGTAGTCCCCCCTCAAAAAAGACATAAAAATAAGATAAGGTACCATCAGCAATATCCCATAAAAGGAAAGACATTTTAATACTAAAAGAGTAAGAAGGTTATACTCTTGGCATAAAGAAACCTCTAATTAAACAAATTTGATTTTATGAAAAATGGGTGAATTGCTGTGTTTTTAAAAATTCACCAAAATTTTATCAAGCACGAGACCTGGTATTTGGCAACCACAGCTATAAGAACCTTTGCGATTTTTCTTTCTTTGCTAAACAACATAGAAGCTACATAGAAGAGTTTATTTTATTTATTTATTTATTTATTTATTTATTTATTTTTTTGCAGTACTAGGGATTGAACACAGGGGCATTCTACCTCTGGGATACACCCCCAGCCCTATTTTTTATTTTTTATTTTGAAACAGGGTCTCACTAAGTTGCAGAAGGCCTCACTAAGTAGCTGAGGCTGGCCGCGAACCTGGATCCTCAGATCTCAGCCTCCTAAGTACTGGGATTACAAGCGTGCGCCACCATGCCCAGCTTAAACTAATATTTTTAAACTCAGAACTTGTAACTACGACCCACTAAGGTTTTTCTTCATATTTGCAAATCAGTTGGTTTCTTCATTCTATAAATGTACTAACTGCTAATTATTTTCCCCCACCCTGTTTTAAACTGCTCAAAACTTCTCTTTCATGAGGCCAACCCTAATACAAAGCAAGGCAAAGACATTCCAAACAACAACGACAAAACACAAGCACACATATACAAACAACAACAACAAAACAAAAACAAAACCCTACGGTTCCATAACTAGTTTCAAGAATCTAGAAGTGATGAAAATGTTCTATATTGTGATTTTGACAGTGGCTATAGGGCATTTACATTAATAAAAATTCCTTCAGTGGCATATATTTCAATTGGGGCATATTTTGTTATATGTAAATCATACCATGATAAAGGTGCAAAAAACCCCTGTGCCTCCCATGTCTGGTTCTAGCTGAGCTCCCGTTCTAGGAGAGAGAGGTAAATAGTTAATTTAGCCAATCGATCCCTTAATAGGAGACTTAAAGACCACAGTGCACAAGGTTTCAGGAACATTCTCTGGCCATGCTAGAAGGGTTATGCTGTTAGGGTGAGCTCACAGCTTCGGTTTGCCCGGGATGGTCTCATTTCACACCAGTTGTCTCTGCCTTACATTAATAAGCGGATTCTGGTTTGGATAAGTAACTTGGCTGCTCAGTTGTCCAGGCCCCTTACGTAGGGTGCCAGAAGTCAGATCCTCAGGGGAACGAGAATGAGCTGTGGGCTGCGGATGGACTCCTGACACCCTGCTCCCATGCCAGAGCCCCCGCCCCTTCCTGACAGCGAGCGTCTCTGAGTGTTGACCACAGGTGCTCAGTGCTTCCCATAGGTCAGTATTATTCAGTCCTCAATGCAGTCCTCTGAGGCAGGTACCCCCACGTGATAGATGAGGATTTTCAATTTTTTTTTTTTTGGCAGTACCGGGGATTGAACCCAGGGGCATTCTACCTCCGAGCTACACCCCCAGCCCTATTTTTTATTCTTTATTTTGAAACAGGGTCTCACTAGGTTGTGGAGGGCCTCACTAAGTAGCTGAGGCTGGCCGCGAACCTGGATCCTCCTGTTTCAGCCTCCCAGGTACTGGGATCACAAGCGTGTGCCACCACGCCTGGCTTAGAATTTTCAAATTTAAAAAGGCTAGATAGGTACCCCAATTGTCACCCAGCAAGCACACAACTGTATGTGTGTGTTTGTGCACACTACCCAGTTACACAGTCTCAGTCTATAACTCTGGCTTTATTCGAACAGAAACGCATGTTGATTTCCATAATCATAATGTTTTTAGGCCAAGTGATCTGACCCAGCCTAACTATATCGGTGATGTCATAGGGACCAAAAAAAATAGTGTCGCTCTCTTAGAAAAATTCACAAACTTAGAAAAATAGAAAGAAGAAATGTGATCACCCATTTTATCACTTGTGGCAATATTTTGATGCCTTTTCTTTCTTTTATATATGAAAATTGAAATAATATTCTCTGTATCTTTCTGTTTTTCTCCCATTAATATACCTATTTACATGTTGTCACAAGTGTTCCGTAAACATCGTAATAGAAGCTTCTTTTTTTATTATAAAAATAAAATGTGGAAAGGTCAAGAAAGAAAATAAGAATAAAAAAGTAAGAATAATACATTTACTTAGAGAAAGTCACTGTTAGGATGTTAATGTATTTCTTTTTCTCATTCTTTTACAAAATATATGTGTGTGTTTGTAATACATACATTTAAATTTTTAAAAACTTGAATCACACAATTTTACAGGAGTAGTTTTCATGGTTACCTAGCATTTTATCCTATTACATTTTTTAGGTATATGTACTAGAGATTATTTAACCATTTCTCTATTATTGGGTTATTTCATATTTTGTGCAGAAAACTCTGATAGGCAGAGGTCTTATTTTCAGTTTTTCAATTTGCACTTTTAATCGCCAATGTGGCTGACCCTTTTCTTATGTTGATACAGATCCTCTTCTCTTATTAATGTTGAAACTATAGGTTCTTGGGGGGACCTTTCATGTTAGGGGCTAGGGGTTTGTCTTAGTTGCTGTGTTAAAAAAGTATAATCCTGGGAAGATACTTTGAGCGTGTGGAACTGCCTTTGGCCCACCATTGTATGTCCCCAGCGCATGGTTGTGACCTTAGCAGTGACCTGTTCACCTAGAGTCTCGAAAGCCAGAAAGTTCCAACCATAATTCCTTGGTACCCTAAGAAAGAGAAAGTGTAGGGGTGAGAACAAGAGGTAAGTGAATGAGAGAGAGAGAGAGAGGGAGAGAGAGAGAGGGAGGGAGGGGAGGGGAGGGGAGGGGAGGGGAGGGGAGGAGAGGAGAGGTAAGATTAAGGCTGATGAAGATACACCAAAAAAAAAAAATCCCCCATAACAGAAAAAAAGACCCCAGTATTCCAGGTTATGTCAGAATTGGCACAGGTTCACCCCAAACCCAGCCTGCTCTATAGAGAGACAGAGTGGGACTGGAAGGTGTATAGATAGACCTGGATTAGAACCCCAACACTACCTCCATCAAGCTGTGTCAACCTGGACGGGGAACATACCTTGAACCCTGTAAATGGGCTAACGTATCTCTCCTCTCAGGAATTTGGAAGATTAAGTCAAACCATGTTCACTAAATGGATAAAACCAAAGCTGGCACATGCAGACATTTAATAAACAAGAGCTTTAAAAAATCCAGAGCCAGGATTTTATGGTATTAACTGTAACAGTGATGAATGGGAGGGGTGATGAGTTTTGAAAGTGTCCTGAATTACTTAAAAACAAAGTGGGGGTTCAAGTGTACGTTTGGCAGTTTCAGTATAAGTATCTTTATTGTATTTCAATACTTGACCACATTGGTGAGACGTTGATATTAGAATCTTATCTTTGCAGGAGCATCCAGTTGCCCCATCACTGATGGAAGTAGGCATTTCAATATTTACTGCAAATCTGCTGGAATTTTCAGGAGATTATTTATCACTTCCCAGAGTGTGTGTGTGTGTGGTACTGGGGACTGAACCCAGGGGCATTCTACCTCTGAGCTATACCTCAGTCCTATTTTATTTTTTGTTTTGAAATAGATTCTCACTAACTTGGTGAGGGCCTCAATAAGTTGCTGAGGCTTGCCTCTAACCTATGAGCCTCCTGTCTCAGCCTCCCAAGTGCTGGGATTGTAGGCATGTGCCACCACAATGGCTTTTTTTTTTTATTTGTTACTGGGAATTGAACCCAGGAGCATTCTACCTCTCAGCTACACCCCAGGTCTTAATTTATTTTTATTCTGAAACAGGGTCTTGTTAAGTTGCTGAGGCTGGCCTGGAACCTGCAATCCTCCCTTCTCAACCTCCCAAGTACTGGGATTACAGGCCACCACGCCCAGCTAAAACTTTGCCTATTTAATAGTTCAGCAGACCAAAGTTGTGCCCTTAAGTTGCTTTTATGAGGGGGCTGGTTCGTTAGTCGCAGGATGGTATTTTCTACCTGCCATGGCCTCCCTCCCTCAACACATGAGCATCTTACTTCCTGGGGACTCTCCAAAGTCAGGATCATGAAAAGGGCCTTTGGGAATGACACTGAAGACAGGGCCAGAGGCGTCACCCAGCTGAGGAAAGGTGCTGAGGGGGCTGCCCTGGCGGTGATCAAATCCAGCTGTGGCAGATGAGCAGCCGAGGTCTCCAAAGAGCTGCTTCCCTGCTCCACCTCCACTTCCAGAAAAGACCCGGGTGGGAATGACTGAGGGTTGGCCACCTGCATGGATGGGTGGCTGGGAGGAAGAAGAGGGTAAGATGCAGGGGAGAGGAGGGGGCTTTAGTTTCCAGTGACAGTGTGTGTGGGGGTATTGGGGGCATGAGACAGAGTAGCCAGTGCCCGCCAGGGAGCTGGGCTGTGAGCATAAGAAAGCAGAGGGTCCTGTCTCTCTCCCCACCTGCCTGGGTGCTGGAAGGTCTGGCTGGAACCCGAAGGCACAGGCAGTCTGGTCACCCAGTGGGGTCCTCTCTGTGCACGCTTGGCCAGCCTCAGTGGGGGATTAATGGTGAACAGCACCATGAGAGGGAGGGAGGCACTAGGGTTCAGGGCTGGCTAGTTCGTTCAACTGCCAAGCCCCGGGCTGCAGGCTGGGGACACAGGAGGCCCTACCTGGTGAAGGCGCAGAGAGATGCACGAATCAACTCAGTGGGCAGCCAGAGAGGTGCGTGTGGAGGATGAGGGAGCCCTCGGAGGGGAGGGCTGGCTCTGCTGGGGAGGCCGCACAGAGGACAGGAGGAGTCTGCAAGTCTTTAAGGATAAACTGAAGTTTCCCAAGCAAATGTGTGTGTGTGTGTGTGTGTGTGTGTGTGTGTGTGCGCGCGCGCGTGCGCATGTGGGTATGTAATGCATTTCACACTTTGGTTTTGCAGAGCCTAACAGAAAGAGACATCTAGCTTTAGAAACAGAAGGAGCCGGGTTTGAAACCTTTTGTGGGGAGGAGGTGGGGGGCACTCTTTCACTAACTGTGTGATCTTGACCTAATCCTTCTGAGCCTCAGTTTCCTCACTGGTAAATTGGAGGAATAATACTCCCTACCTTGTAGGGTTGTTTCCAAGACTCTATATAGAAATGGAAGTGTGTTGCAGGGCACAGGATAGTATTTATATTGGTGTTTATATATTATAATAAATATGATACAGTCTACGGTTAGTGAAATAGTTATAGCTCTGATTCTGCCCCAAACCAAGCAAGTTGCTTCATGTTGTGGGGCTCGATTGCTCATCTGTATAATGGGGACGTTGGACGAGTGACTTCAGAGCGCCTCTGGGCTTGAACATCCAGGCCATGCTGCTCTGCATCTGACTGTTGTCACTAGACCTGCTCCCTGCTAGGTCCTCCATGGGCCCCTGAGGAGCCCAGGACAGCGCCTTGCTCACGGCGCAGCGTCACACCTGCGGCTGAGTAATTGATGCAAACTTGCCACTCACTTAAATACTGCATGTCACCCACGTGGTTCTTGTTGAAGCACTTCTTCCAACAGAGGTAAAACTTTAGCTTTTAAAGTACCTGTTACATGACTGCAAAGGATGTGGCACCTGTTACATGACTGCAAAGGATGCAAGGCTCTGAACTTGAAAAGGCTGACATAAATCTATATTTTCAGGGCAGACGCAGACAAAATACTTGTTTCTGGCACCCAGAGCTGCAAGGGGGAGGGAAGTAATACAGAAATCCTACATTCCTGGATGTGTTGGCAGGTCCTGTTTGAGGACCCACAGGATTTGTACTTAGGGTAGCAGCCAAGGGCTCCCCTCCTCTGTACTGTGAGGGACGGGATCGCTGCTCTCTGGCTTTATTTATTTATTTATTTGCAGTACTGGGGATTGAACCCAGGGGCATTCTACCTCTGAGCTACACCCCCAGCCCTATTTTTATTCTCTCTTTTTTTTATTCTTTATTTGGAAACAGGGTCTCACTAAGTTGCAGAGGGCCTCACTGAGTAGCTGAGGCTGGCCGTGAACCGGGATTCTCTGGTCTTAGCCTCCCAAGTACTGGGATTACAAGCGTGCGCCACCACACCCGGCTTTATTCTTTCTTTTGATAAATCTTTTTTTTTTTTTTGCGGTACTGGGGATTGAACCCAGGGGCATTCTACCTCCGAGCTGCATCCCCGGCCCTATTTTTTATACTTTATTTTGAAACCGGGTCTCACGAAGTTGCGGAGGGCCTCACTAAGTAACTGAGGCTGGCCGTGAACCCGGATCCCCTGGTCTCCACCTCCATTATTCTTTCTTTTGAAACAGGGTCTCACTAAGTTGCAGAGGGCCTCACTAAGTAGCTGAGGCTGGCTTCGAACCCCATTCTCCAATCTCAGACTTCCAAGTACTAGGATTACAAGTGTGTGCCACCATGCCCGGCTATTTAATTAATTAATTAATTAGTTTGTTTATTTATTATTTATTTTGTGTGTGGTATTGGAGATTGAACCTAGGAGCATTCTACCTCTGACCTATGACCCCAGCCCTATTTCATTTCATTTCATTTCATTTTTGTAACAGGGGCTCTCTAGGCTGCCGAGAGTCTCATTACATTGCCGAGGCTGTCCTCGAACCTGTGATCCTCCTTTCTCAGCCTCCCGACAGCCCCCTGGCTTTTCGTTCCAATCAGCTTATCTGCCTTTTTAGTCTGATGTGTCGGTGTTTCAGCCTATGAAGAACTGTCCTAAGGTGTATGGGCATTGCCAATCCAAGTAGCTGTGTTCTTGGCCATTCATCTTCAAGAAGAGACATTCTATCACCAAATGCTCTCAAAAGAGGCAATCTTAGTAAATGAATTATGCTCTAATAAAACAAATTGATGGGGAATAATACTCAATTGGGAGCTCCGAGGAAGAGCGTGAAAGGAAGAACAAAGTTCTAAAGGCGGCTCTTGTCCCGGCCCCACCCTTTCCAGGTCGCCCCCCCCAGGTGACACCGAGCACGAGGGGCCTTTGATTTGAATGCTCTGAGTCACCGGCATGACTTCCACTCTGTTTGTAGGTGGATGGAAATGCATCCTGTTAGCGCGTGTTCTTGGACGTTATTAAAATTGTTACCACTTTTCCCTTAATAAGAGCAGAAAATGGCCACAAATTTGAATCTGTTCTTGCGAAGAAGATCATATCAAGGATTGGAAATGAAACAAACGTGTTTTTTTCCCTTATTACAGCGCTCACATTCTGATCTCGAGAACCTGTTAGGGTTCTATTCTTCCTTCCCTCCTCCCAGCCGCTGCTTTCCCTGCACCGCAACGACACAATTTTTCTCTCTTGCAAAAGGGGTCGTTGCTCTGACATCTCGTGTTGTGTGCGGGGCTCCAGGGCAGCCTCCCAGTCCCTAAATAGGTTGAGTTGAACAACTCGGCAGTGGGTGAGAAAATATTCTGTCATTCACCGGCTGCGCTTTTGCATCAAATGGCTACTGAATAATCCTATGTAGAGGCAAGAATCTTATGTAGAATCTTCTTTTTACCTGCTGGTGGCCATGTTTGCACAGCGCGGCACTGGGCTCACCTGGATTTTTGGGTGATGCTGATACTGTGCACGTTGCCTTTAAGTAAAAGGGGGCGGGCGGGGAGGAGAAACCCACCCAAATCCCTAACACCTTTTCAACATCCCTAATGTCCCATTTGTGCCGACCAGAACCTGACGCCGGTGATCTACTCAACAGCGGGTGATGACATGCTTTTTGGGTACGATATATACACTAGGCCATTAGTCCGCAAGCAGCAGTTGTCAGCTCTGTTCCCATTTAGAGTAATTTTCTCACTAATATAGCATATTCTTCAGGGGTAAAATGCATTTTCCAGCCAGATATTCCCCCTAATAGTGAAGTTGGTTTAATGATCGGATTTCAGCCAAGGAAGGTAAGCCTGCGATTGCCGCTGGTTGTATATTGGAGCTACCTAAATGAAAAGGCTTATTTTAAAACACATTCCCACGAGCAGGCAGAAACCGCTCCTTTCCAGATTAATGAAGCTCATTTGAGGGGAAACTTAGGCACGAATTTAAGAGCTAAGTAAGGCACTTAGAACCTCCGGGTGCAAAGCTGCGTGGGGGTCTGTGGTTTGGAGCGGTGATGGTGGGTGGTGGGTTTTAATAGGGGGGAATGGTGACCAGTGTCTTCAGGCCACTCCATCCTGAAATGACAACTTAGGATTCTTTTTCCCCTTCCATGCATGGGCCTGGAATAGTCAAATCAATTAAACAATTAATTCCCACCCTGCAAACTTGTATGTCAAGCGTCAGCCCATGGCCAATTTATTTGGTTGAATTATAACCCCCTGAAAAGCAGCGATTCCTATTGGAAATGCCGACGGAGTCTCAGGTACATGTGGTGAGCTGAGCTGCTATAATTAACTCTGCGTTGAATCCCCCCATTAATATTTTAAAGATTTTTAATTAAAATAATTACAGGAATTTATGGAAAATACTCAAGCACCTCAAGTATTTCTATAGGGCCCCAATCTCATAGAGCCCCTTTCTTGATTGTGGCTGGGGTGTGGATTTCTTATTTATTTATTTATGAATGTATTTTGGTACTGGGGATTGAACCCAGGGGCATTCTACCATGGAGCTATACCCCCAGCCCTATTTATTTATTCATTTATTTATTTATTATTTTTTTGCAGTACTGGGAATTGAACCCAGGGGCATTCTACCTCCAAGCTCTACCCCCAACCCTATATTTTATTCTTTATTTTGAAACAGGGTCTCACTAAGTTGCAGAGGACCTCACTAAGTACTTGAGGCTGGCCGCGAACCTGGATCCTCTGGTCTCAGCCTCCCAAGTACTGGGATTACAAGCGTGCGCCACCATGCCCAGCTTTTTTATTTATTTACTATTATTGTTATATTATTATTTTGTTCTGGGGATTGAACCTAGGGGTGTTCTTCTTCTGAGCTACACCCCCAGCCCTTTTTTTTTTGAAATAGGGTCTCACTAAGTTACAGGGGGGTCTTGCTAAGTTGCTGAGGCTGCCCTCACACCTGAGATCCTCCTGTCTCAGCCTCCCACATACTGGGATGACAGGCCCACCCAGCTGGGGTGCAGAAGAAGACCTCTCCTCTCCTCTGCTTTACATATTCAATGTTGGGAACGGCAGGTCTACGACCAGCACGTCCTGTTCTTTGTTTTTTTCTCTCCTCTGTTTCCCCTTTCTCTGTCTGCACTCCTTTCGCTCCTGGGGTGGCACTCCAGGGACCAAGGCCCTTCCCCTTTTCCTTCTTCCTTTTTTTCACAAGCAGTCCAAGGCAGTACAGGGCAGGGGCAGTAGACTTCTCTGTAAAGGAACAAAGAGGAGATGTTTAAACTTTGTGGGCTCTGTGGTCTTTGTTGCCACAGTCAACCTGAAGGAAGCCACCATGGCCAATATGCAAATAAGTGTGTACCGTTGTGTTCCAATAAAACTTTATTTATGGACACAGACATTTGAATTGGATGTAATTTTTGCATGTCCCAAAATATCCTACTTTTTGGATTTTTTCCCCTCAACCATATTAAAAAATAAAGTCTATTTTTAGCTCACCTGCCATTACAAAAACAGGCAGTAGGCTGGATTTGGCCCTCAGGCCAAACAGGCTCTTCAGTCGGGCGTGGTGGTGCACGCTTGTAATCCCAGTACTTGGGAGGCTGAGACTGGAGGATCTGGGTTCGCAGCCAGCCTCAGCTACTTAGTGAGGCCCTCCACAACTTAGTGAGACCCTGTTTCAAAATAAAGAATAAAAAATAGGGCTGGAGGTGTAGCTGGAAGGTAGGATGCCCCTGGGTTACATCCCCAGTACCGTAAAACAAAACAAAACAAAACAAAACAAAACAAAACAAAACAGTCTCTTCATCTGGAGTCAGACCATGTGGGTTCCTATCTGGCTCTTGCAACTGTCTGGCTGGGTGACAATGGACCAGTGATTAGCCCTCTCTGTGCCTTAGCACTCTGTGTATAAAATGGAGCTGATGGTAATGGAGTTTCCTTGTAATCTAGGGATGATGATCTAGGAAAAGCAGATGAGCATGGTGCCCCACACAGCAAAAGTAACCGTGTTAGTACTCGCTGAGGGACCATCACGTCTTGGTTCTGGCAGTAATTTGCGGTGTGACCTTGGGTAAGGAACTTGATTTCTCTGGATTTCAGAGCATCATTATTAAAACAAACCCCAAACCCCAAATTAAAAAAAAAACCAACCAAACAATAACAACAAAAATCCCCATATGCGTGTTCTAGGGCCTGATCCCCCTGGGGTGAGTATCACATTTATTGGCATGAGGATGGTGGGCTCTAGTAGGCTTGACCCCTTAGTGTGTTCCAATTCTGCAACTGTTGATCGACTATGCCCTGAACATAGGTTATCAAGTCATGAGCTGACATCCCCCAGGCACTTCCGAAAGAAAGGGCTGGGGTCCCTTGTTTAGGGACTGGCCTCTTTGTTGAGTATCGCTAGTGCTGTGGGTTTCTCTGTCCTTACTCGCCCTGCGTAGGAGCGTGTGTGTCAGCCTCACGTTGTGCATAAGGAAATAATCTTGGAGAGTTTCAGAGAGACCCTAAATCACTCGATTATTTCAACCAAAGCAGCCGCACTCCAAGCCCCAAACTCCAGTCATCCTCTTTACGATTTTCGCTGTCTCCACGCCATCTGTACTATTACTTACATAAGATCTTTGAAGTCATCTTGCTATTTTTGACTTAGGTTCCTTTTTCAAAGATTTCCTTTAAGCCCAATGTATTTCGTACTATCGATCTGATGAGCTATTTATATTTTCACTGATACACATTAAGATAAAATGGAGACGAGTTCGTAATGTGTGCCATTGGAAACCCTCTGAAGCATGGTGAATCGTACACGTCTGCTCTCCAGATAACATTACTCTTTGTTCCAGCTAATTGTGGTTAGAGGCTTGGCACCAAGAGGATCCTTTGGGTGGCCTGGCCCTTCTGTGGCCTTGGGTACCATTTCCAATCCTGTCTGTCTCTATGCTGGGGGTAGAGCTTGTTAGAGGACCTCCTTCCTCTGCTCCCCTGCCTGCCCCTAAGCCAGCTTCTGCAACTGCTCAGTAGCCTGGCTCCCTGGCCACTGAGCTGACTCCAGAGATAGCTTTATCTTCCTTCTTACTACCCCCACCTACCATCCCACACAGGAGTGTTCTTGACTCTGAGTGCCTTGGTAAGCAGCCATTTTTGTCTCAAGTGCTGAGCAGCTCGGTGCTGTGGAAGGCTCTCCAGCCCCACTGAGACCTGCCAGCTGCTGTGGCCTCACCGTGCTTATCTGCAAAATGGGGGTGCAAATAAAATCTGTCCCCCAGGAATATCTCAAAGATATGCAAGAGAAGGCCTTGAAAGTGCCCCCTAAGTGAGAGGAGGGAGCAGAGGCTCTAGACACAGACCTGGGACCCACCTGCCCCTCCACCGCCTCTGGCCATGCCACTGAGCAAGGAATGCTGAGAACAGGCTCACACTGGGACAATGCTGCCTTCTCTGCCCTCTTCAATCCCCTATGACCCTCTGTCTAAACATGGCTCCCTTTGGACATATGCACAAACTAGCTCATCTCCTGGAAGCCTGCAGACGCCCAAGCCCAAGGTTTATGCTCCGCGCTCTCTGGGAGAGCGGGAGGGGCTCCCGTGCCGTCCCAGATGGGCCAGGCCCCAGCCCAGGGCCGCCATTGACTCGTACTTGAATCCAACTCATCTTGATTTTATGAGAATCATCCCTGAAAATCCCCATGTTCAAAAGACGACACCGGGGAACCATGGAGCAGGCGCATCATTTGAATAATCAGCCATTTAGTGACATGTCTAGCCTGGTTTAATGACTGAATCAGTGAAAGTATGACCCCGAGTGCCGGTTAACTTTTAAAATAGCTGTGCCCACTGCATGACACAGCCAACAGGAAGCCATTAAGGCCCTGGCAATTACCACTTCCATCCATCGGCGAAGTCCCTATTTTATTTTAATCTGCGTAAGTGCATTTTCTGCACGAGGTTAAAATATAAATCCCTTCTCCTGAACAAGACTGGTTTTCTGGCTGACTTGAGAGCACAATTTACAACTGATTTAATTTGTTCTTCACAAACATTCCTAATGACATTACCCCGGTGCATATACAGACTGCCTCCTCTTATTCCATTAACTCCCAAATCGGGTTTAAAGACCATATTGATGCTAGATGTTATTATGGGTGATTATCAAAACAACAGACAATGCGGCAAAGTGTTTACTAACTGGTTTATATATAATTTCTGTAATAACGACAACAGATGGTAATGCTACAAACACTAAATCACGCTTTTCGCCGCTGAAACAAATTGGCAGGCTGCAGTACAGAAATGGTGTACGTAGCTCTATACAGATGCCTCGCTCATCCGCTATAGTGTTCATCTTATTAGGAAATGGCTCTGTTACCGCTATTACAGGTAATCTTTCCATTTACAATTACAAATGTATATTTTCAATGGAAATGGTTTTCCGCAGCTAAGCTGCCCGAAGTATATTTCCCCCTCTAATTACTGCCCCGGTGATGCGTGCCCTGGCCAAGCCACGCACAGGGGCGTGTTTGTCCTAGTTAATGGCGGTGGCTGCATTTCAGTTGCAAGGAGACAGGTCTGTTCTCCAGGACCCTCCACCCCTCCCTGGAAAGGTCAGGATGCAGCCCCATGAGGCGGAGCCCCCGCACTTCAGCAGCAGCAGTGTGGGAAGGGGAGGGAAGCCCCTGAACTTGGAGTACCCTTCCTCACGCCCGTGTCCAGAGCCTGTGGTTCTCCAATCCCGGGAGAGGGAAGGAGAGAGTTTTGGATGTGGAGAGAGATGCCCATCTCCTGTTCTCCATTATTGATAAGCGACATCTCATTTTTGGCACTAGAGATTGAACCCAGGGGCATCTACCTCTGAGCGATATCCCCAGCCCCTCCTTTTTCTTTTCTTTTTTGTTAAATTTGAAACCAAGGGTCTTACTAAGTTGCTGAGGCTAGCCTCGAATCTGCTAGCCTCCTTTCTCAGCCTCCCAAGTACCGGGATTACAGGTGTGGTGCGCTACTGTGCCCAGCTTGACATCTCTCATTTTAGCAATGGGAAGCTGGTGTCCATTGGTTCTCGTAGGAGGGGGCTTGCCCAGGCCACTAAGGAGCTGAGCAAGGACACTGGCACAAGTCCCCAGCTGGGAGCTCAGGGTATCTTTTGCCCTAAGTGGGAGCCCTCTCTCATCCCAGGCCCTATGGGCACTGCCCCAGGGCGCCGAAGACTCAGAGCGGTGGTGGTGAGTCTCCATGGCTGCCTTGTAACCAGCACATGCAGGTTCTCACCGAGTCCTTCAGGCACCCACCGATGAGGCGGCCCATCACCAGCCCTGCCTTGCCGACGAGGCAGCCCAGCATCAGCGCCGTGAAGTCCCTTGCTCGTGATCCTGGTGGCAGTAGCACTGGGGTTTGACCAAATTCAAAGCCGTGGGCTTCACCACTGAGCCACACTGCCTTTCTGAGCAGGGCACCGGTGCTGTGCTCTCAAGACTGCTGCAGAGTCAAACCTGGAGGCCCCAGGGCAGGCGGAGCCCTGCGTGTGTCTCCTGGAGCTGCCAGCCTTTGTTCCTTGGCGGCAGTTTCCCGAGGGTGTCAGCTGTCCCCCGCTTGGATGCTGAAGCCATAGGCGGCTGGCGGGGAGTGGTGGTGGAGGTGTGCCACCGTGGGAGAGGGATGGAGTGGAGGCATCCGCTGGGCTGCCTACCAACCCTGCGGGCTCTTCCCTTCAGCATCCGGCTGCCTTTGCTACAGAGCGAGGGCGATCATGGTGCCCACCTTCTAACCATATCCCAGGGTGGTCCTGGGGGCCCGGTAGCTCATGCATATACGGAATTAGAACAATGTCCTGTGCAGAGTCTGGGCACCCAGAGCATCAGCTGCGTTTGCTGCAGCACCTTGTTTTTAAGATGACTGTCCATCTACCCACTTCTGGCACTAGGTAGCCCCTTGAGGGGTTGGGGATACACGCTGCTGCCAACATGATGCCATTTTGACCCCCTCCATCAATCTTCCATGCCATGGGGGAACTTGGTCTCTTTCCTCCCTCATTTGAGGGTCTGAACCCTGGCTGCTGAGGTGACAAGGCTCTGGTCACGGCACAGAGGACTCGGCTGGAGCGGGTGGGTGAGGTGCCCATTGTGCAGACGTGCAAACCGAGGCTCAGGTAGAAGTGGTGTGCTCAGGGTCCTTCGAAGCTGGGACCAGGCCTTCTCCCCCATCCTCCTGAGGCTGGGAGGGCCTGCAGGTGGGCTGCCCGGGGGCTACAGACACTCGGGCAGGGTCGGGCCCTCCGCCTCCCCTGGCTGCAGGGAGCTGAGCGGGCCTCATGTCTCCAGCAGGCTGTGGGGTCCTCCCTGGAGGCTGGGCTGCACCTGGTACTTCTCTGCGGCCTACAGAACCCAGGTTCCCATGGTTCTTAGCAAGATGCCCACTGCCAGGCCAGTGGGGGTTCCACAAACCTGGGGTGCAGTGGCTTTATGATCCGGGGGAGTGGGCGATGCCCCTTGGCCCCTCCCACACTTGATTTTCAAGCAGCAACATGCCTGCGTCCAGCCAGGGGCAAGTGCTCAGCCCTGCAGTTCTGATAGGGAGCAGCTGCGTCAGAGTGAGTCCCAGGCTTCAGACGGGCCGAACCGGCCCAGGAATCCCAGAGGCCTCTTCCTCCACCTCCTGACCACCTTTGAATCTGGCCACTCGGATACGCATGTGTGAAGTACATATCTGCCCCTCCCTGGGCAGCAAGGATTGAAGGACTGTGAGCACGCCCATCAGTGGGACCCCATTGTCCCCGTGGCTACCCAGCGGACTCATCCCACTGCCCCCCTGCCTGCAGGTGACGTGGCCCTGAGGATTGACCCCAGCCAGGATCCCGCCACGCTCTGGTGAGAGGCCAGTCACGCGCTTCCTGATGAGCGCTTTGTGAAGGGATGCGAATCGTTGCCTCTCTGTAATTTTCTGCATGGAGGTCTCTCTGTCATCCTCCTGCCACCTCCTCCTGACCTCAGAGGCGCCCTGTGCCCTGACCACACAACACCTTCTCACCTGCACAATGAGCTGCTGTCCTGGGGCTTGTCACCAACGAGCAGGGCTTGTCCCTTGTGGTCTGTGCAGAAGCACCTGGGATGGGTGAATTTTCAGATGGACCCTGGGGCTGCGCTGGCAAGACTTGGGCATCCACTCCTCCCAGGTGTTTGCTGAGAAGAGAACTGGTTCCTCGTAGTGGTGCACACCTGTAATTGTAGGGCTTGGGAGGCTGAGACAGGAGGACTGCAAGTTTGAGGCCAGCTTCAGCAACTTAGTGAAACCCTCTGCAACTTAGCAAGACCCTGTTTTAAAATAAAAAAAAATAAAAAGGGCAATGCCTCTGGGTTCAATCCCAGGACCAAAAAAAAAAAAAAAAAAAGGAGCCAGCTCTTGGAGCAGGGTGGCCAGGCCTTCTCCCTTCTTGCCTTCTGGCTTTTTCTACCTTGGAACTGGTCCTTTGGCTTGGGAGACCCATGTAACCAACAGAAGAAGCCCTTTGGGACCAAATTTGATTTAAATCCCAGCTTGTGGCTTATCAAACCGCAGGCAAATAACTTAATTTCAGTCTTTTAATCTTTAAAGTGGGGATAATAGAACTTTCATAAGGACACAGCATAAAATAGGCTCTCCCAACATGGAAGCTCTTCATATTCCCCAGCTCTTGTGCGCTCCACGAGATTCAGGGGGATTATTAGGCGTTTGACATTTCTGTCCAGAGTCCAAGTCGTGAGAGAGTCTTTCTGCCTCCCATCCCCAGTGTCTGCTTCTTTTCTTTTCTTTTCTTTTCTTTTCTTTTCTTTTCTTTTCTTTCCTTTCCTTTCCTTTCCTTTCCTTTCCTTTCCTTTTCTTTTCTCTCTCTTCTCTTTTCTCTGTTTTCTTTTTGTGTGTCTGTGCGTGGTACTGGGATTGAACCCAGGAGGGGTGTTCTACCTCTGAGCTACACCTCCAGTTCTATTTTATTTATATTTTGAAGCAGGGTCTCACTAAGTTGCTGAGGGCCTCGCTAACTCATAGAGGCTGAGACAGGAGGATCAGCTGTTACTTTCTCAGCAGACACGACCATGAAAGCTGTCCTTGCCACATCCTAACCAAATCCTAGCCATAAATTGATTTTAACCCATTAGCCATCCTGAAAGGAGGAGCCCCACGCTAGATGGGTATGTGAAAATGTTATCTAGGCTATGTGGTATGAAGGAAAATGTTTGTGCTTTAGTGAATAAAATTCAGCCCCTTATGACAATATTTTCTTTCAATAGGAAAGGTTTTCCTGAGAGGTCACCAGATGAAACATTATAGGAGAGTAGGCAGAAGACTGGAATTGGCCAAGAAACAGGCCTGAGGAGAAGTCCTGGCTCTGCCCTGTCCTGGTCTGGGGATGTAGGGCCTCACTTTCCCCAGCTATAGAATGGGGGTGGTGGGGTTTGGACTAGTCGGTGCCTAAGGATCCTTGTGGCTCTATTATTTCCTGTGTTTACAACTGCTGGGAGGTCTGGCAAGCAGGAGAATTCCACTTGGTAGAAGCTGCCCTTGGGGCCACCATGTGAGCTGGAGCAGGCTCTTGGGGACTTTTCTGGACTGCGGAAGGAAGCCGGCTGTCAGGACCGCCATACTGCGGTTGTACACACAGCGCAGGAGGCCGGCGGCTCTTCCCTCGTGCCAAGCCAGACTCATTAACAAACGTGTTGCACAGGGTATCTCGCACATCTAGCAGATTTTTTTTTTTAAAAGCGACTTCCCAAGATTATAAAAGACTTTAATTAGAATTTCACAAAGGTGGAGCCTGAGGATTTGCTAATTGCCATGCCACATATATTTTTTTTTCTTCCAGGATTTGAAGCTGCTTCAGAGATAGAAAGAGTGAGCGGTGTTTTAAGGGCATGGGGACAATGTGACAACAGTGATAGATATGCTAATTTCTTCATTCACTCCACTTACTTCTTTTATTCTTTCCAATTAAAGCAAATGCTACTGAAACCATAATTAAGCAGGGCTGGGCTCGACTGCCTGCTGTTTTAATGAAGCCCTATTGATTTTCCTTTTCTTTCTAATGGCCACACATGGTGCTCAATGGTCAAACATATGCCCGGCTACAATATCCCGGTAAAACTCAATTTTGGCCCCAGCAAAATGGAGCTGGCTAGAGCAGGGTGTCAAAGGACAATTTACCAAGGACGATGGCCGGTCAGCTCCCTCCTTGGGAGGTGCTGGGGCGAGAAACACACCCACAACTATATGATCACCCAGAAGAAATCAAATGCATCCGGCGAAGAAATCAAGCCCCTTTTCATCTTTTCATCCTAGTTCAGTTCCCGCGAGGAGCGGTGCGTTAGTTACACGCTTGTGGTTCAACTAAGCTGGATGTGAAAATCTGTGCCATTTGGAGCCCTGGAAATATATATTCCTGACAGATGTTCACAAGCCAGAGGACAGTCTTGGTGACGAAATATCGGAGGGACATTTTACTCCTCCTCGGCAATTAATTTGAAAAAGAAGTTTCTTGTGAAGGGGCCGTCTTGCTGAGCTTATTCTCGGGCATAGAGCCGGCCCCTGCAGCCAATGCACAGAAGCCGTGCAAATAAGACGGGAGGAGGCGTGAAGGAGACCCAGCACGGCGGGCACTCACGGGGCAGCTGAAGATTCTGGTCAGGAAGCAGGTTCCACATCTTATCACTGTCTTTCCATGCCCAGCGACAGGCGTCGCTGTGTGAGACGTGGCCCATCCCAACAGACTACCAGTGTCCCTCCTCACTCGGAGGAATGGCTTTCTATGGTTACAATTACCTGAGGATTATCCCAAAATTAGTCTGAAAACATTAAATGGAATATTCAATATTATCCAGAAATAAAAAATAGAATATTTAATATTACCCAGAAATTTAAAAATCCATAAATTCTAAATAACTTTTATTACAGTGTATTGTTATACTTGTTCTATTTATTATTATTATCATTGTTGTTAATCTCTCTCTCTCTCACTCTTTTTTTTTTTTTGGTACTAGGGGTTGAACCCAGGGGTGTTCTACCTCCAGGCTAGATCCCTGGACCTATTTTATTATTTTTATTTTGAAACAGGGTCTCACTAAGTTGCTATGGGTCTTGCTTAGGTTGCTGGAGGTTGGCCTCAAACCTGCGATCCTCCTGTCTCATCCTCCTAAGTACTGGGATTACAGGCGTGTGTCACTGTGCTCGGCTTTATGTTGTTAGTATCTTACTGTGCCTAATTTATGAATTCAACTTTACCATAGGTTTGTATGTATAGGAAAGAACATAATGCGCATAGGAGCTGGCATTGTCCACGGTTTCAGGCCACCACCACTGGGAGTCTTAGACTACATCACCGAGGACAAAGGGGGACTACTCTACATCCATCTTCCCAGCCCCTTCTCCACTTCCCTCTGCCAAATTTTCATTAGTGTGTGAACTTCTCATATAGAGCAATTGGGTGATATTCCTAAAGTATTCAAGCATACATATGATTGCTTTTCTATAAAAAAAGATTGCAGAGTATGAGATGCACGCTCCCCACCCGGCCGAAGCGCTAGGCGGCAGTGTCGGCATCATCCCCGGCTTCCTCGCCGTCCTTGTGTGTGGACGGCCCGCGCTGCGGCAGGCACCGGCTAGGTGCTTTCCACAGGCTAGCTCTTAGAACCATTACAGCGCCATTGGAGAGGAAAGGAAATAGGCTGGAGGTGCAGTTATTAAAGTCATGTAGCTGGGAATGTGGGAGAATTGTTCTCCCACGCGGGGTGAAAAAGAATGAGGACTGTCAGTGTAACCTGGGTTCAAGTCATGTGTTGTCATGACCCCTGGGGCATCGGTGACTTGGCCTGGCTCATTCTCCCTTGAAGACTAGCTAGCCTCCCTCTCCTTAGGTGAGACGTAAACACCCCAGGCTGACCCTTCCTCCCAGGTAAGGTGAGGGCAGGGCTGTCCACCTTGTACCGTTGACATTGTGGTCAGGCTAGTTCTTGTGGGATGCCTTACACTTTACAGAGTGTTGTACTGCATACATCCACGGCCTCTACCCACTACATGCGAGTAACACACCCCCAGTCACAGTCACGACAATGTCCCCAGACATTGCCAGATGTCCCCTGAAGAGCAAAATTGCTCCCATCTGAAAATTGTTGGTCTGAGCACTTTTGCCTGTGGCCTAAAACATAGAACCCTTTTAAAACACACACAGATACTTTGCTCTACTGTATACCAGACAATTGTGCAGTAGCCTTCTGGTTGTAAATAAAGAGGAAATTCAAGATCCAGACTTAACAAGAAAGAAGACCCTACTACTTCCCCCCAACCTTTTCCAAGAAAACTTTCCAGAAAGAGCCTGGGCCAGGATTCAGAAGACCTGTGTAGTCACCATCTAACCTTGCTGGCTGCTAGCTTGGTGAGCCCCGAGTCCCTTGAGCCATGAGTTTTTGTCATTAATGCAAGGAAGATGTTATAGCGATTCATCTCTGAGGGTCCTGGTACGGCTGACATTCTTAATAATTGAACAGAAGCTTTATGAGTGGTACAAATGTGGAATCGGGGAGTTTCTAGTTATGGGCAGAATTCACAACACCTGAGTCAAGGAAGAGAAGGAGGGAGGGACAGAGCAAGCAAGGGCAGAAAGAAGATGCAGACAACTGAAGGGAGCAGCTGGCACCCAAATTCCCCATGGCTTGTGAATCTTCACCCAAGCGCCTGGCCTCTGGTCACCTAACGGTTTCCATGTCCCCTCATGGCGGCCTGTCTCTGCGTAAGGAAAGTCACAGGGAATGTTGCATTTGTTTTACAGAGGTTCATTTTACCACCATATCAGGAAAGTAATAGTTCTACAAAAGAAAAACATTCAATTTTTGGTGGTCCAGGCCTTCTTTTAGCCCCACGGTCACTGCACAGGGTCAGGGGGTTGGGAAGCATGTGGCCAGGGAGGCTGCAGGATTCTGGAAGAAGATAAGCGGACAGTACCTCTAGGGTTGCAGAGGGAAAGTGCAGACAGGAGAGAGGATTTGGAATTGTTTAATGAGCCGAGGTAGGTCTTCAAGCTGCTTTCCTCAGGGCTAATGCCCCGAAGCAGAAGACACAGGCGTGCGCCCCCACTGGGAACCCGTGAAACTTGGTACGACTGTCCATCCATCGTGTTTGGAAAAGGGCCATCCAAGAAGGACAGCCCAACCCCCTTCTGCTCACTTTGTCTTTATTTCATCTTTCAGGACCTACCTCTGAGGGCTTCATCTTTTAGGGGCGAACTATTTTTTGAGAACCCCAGAGAACCAATGACCTTCTTTGTACAGATAAGGAAGAAAGCCAGATTTTTAAATTGGTTTTTAAAAAATTGCATGTACTTTTGACAGAGACGAAAGACCCTTTCCCTGGGTGTTGGCTCTGACATCTTGCTTGTTAGGACCGGAGAAAGAAAAAGAAAAAGAAAAAAAAAATGGCCCCTAGGAATGGAGCTACGGGGACCCTGAAAAGGGGACACCATCATGCCACCGTCGAGTTCTGTCAACTGTCAAGTTAATTAGAACGGAATTAAAAACACATTTGCCAAGATGTTCCGCAGCCAAACCAGTTAAATAGAGATTTTAACAAAATTGAAAGCATATTATACTGAGATTTGTGGATTCTGGCCCGGTGAGTGAGTGCTGCAAGTGTGATAAAATAACAAAATTGCTGCCTAATAATCTATAGAATAATATTGTCAACTAATGGATTATAATAAAATAAAAGCTGTTATTAGGGTAAAACATTATAACAAAAAATCCAACTTTTATTTGCAGCACCTCCCCCTTAATGGTTTTGAGCATTTTGAAAGGTAATTTAAACAAGTACATTGTGTCCTTATTGAAACGGCTTCATCTCGCTAGCTGCTGAAAATGGCTTTCACCATCCGTCTGAACAAAAGCGCCCCTAATAAGACAACAAAAAGCCTAGCGCAATGGCCCAGTGGCAGCAGCGGGCAGTGCCGGGGGAGCGGAGCCGGCGAAGGCAGCCGCTTTCTCCTTGCATGTAATTAGATGAATTAAAAGGACAAAGTGGTTAATGTAACTGTTGTCCGGGGAGGGGGGCAGCCCTTTTCATCCCATCCATTTCAGACAAGAGCCGGTGGCTTTTGCTTCAGCAATGCGGGAAAGAATGTTGGTGGGGAGGGAAATTAACGGGCTTAATCTGCGAGGAATCTGCTCCGAGTCATGGATGAAATGTATCTCGAGCAACGAGAGGCTAGCCATTCCTGCTTCCCTTTTATATGCCTAATAAAACTTACAATAAATTAACTGCATTTTGGTTTGCAGCAGGATCTGTTAATCAGGGATGAGGCGCCGGAGCAGCCAAGTTGCAAGAAGGCTTCGGCGGTGGGGCAGGTGCGTCGCTCCCTCTTCCCCAGGCTGGTGTTTCAAGAACTGGATCCATCGCTGGGGTTCATGGGTGGTAGTCACAGGATATGAGAAGAAGGCAGCCATGGTCAAGCCAGCTCCCTTGATGGAGAGGGAGGAGGACTCGGGAGAAATCTCTCCAAGACAAACGGATTCGCTTATAGCCCTACATCTAATTGACACCACCATGCTCCTGGGCCGGTTGGATGTTTCTGCCCTTTACAGTGACCTATTAGCAATGCCGCCATCATGGCAGTGTCTTAAAGTAGAAAGGAAAACAAACTCTGATTCAGGCTGCTAGTTTCATTCGCTGTAGAATCTCTGCAGAATGGTTGCACTGGGCTCCGAGCCTGAGATGCCCCACAGCGGCGGCCAGATCAGCGAGAGGAAACCGGCTCCCGCCCCGTCCGCCATTTTGTACTCTTGGCCCAACACTGACTCTGAGCAGCAACTTGGAGCCTTCCTTGACCTGTTGGTGAAATGTAACGATGTTTAATTATAAAAAATAGAAAGTAGAAAATTAAATTCATTAGCTCCAATTACTAAATGATTCATCTGGCTGGTTAATGAAGCTGCACATTATGCTAACAAGATAAAGGCAAAGAATAACGTGCAGGGCTCGGTGTCTCCACAGCAAGCTGTGCCGTGTTCTGTTGGAATTACACAGCCGAGCAGCTCCGCTGGAGATGGGTGTTGTGTTATGAGTGGGTGGGGGTAAGTGCCGCGTCTCACTTTGTCTCTCAGGGAAGCTAAGGAGATTGCATCAGGGGCTGACAGCACTCCAGGGGGCTGGGTGAGCCTGGGCCCTTCTATGCCTCTCTGGAAGACTAGTGGAGACTTCAGTGCCACATCTGCGCCCATCAGCAGAGCCAACAGGAACAGAGCTGGGTCATTCACCTGGAAGGTTGGGCTCGAGGATCAAGGGCCCCTTGAGGCTGTGGGATGGGGATATGGGATGGTTATGACCGTTCCATAGAGAGGTCTATGCTGTTCATAGTCTCAGCAGTTTGCAAAACCATTGTTATCATCTGGGCTATGAGACAGCAGGCACTGGCTTGCTGAGGAGGTGAGGGATGCGTCTCTGGAGCTGGACCTCTGAGTACAGGGAGGTGCTGGCTTAACACTGCTCACGTGAAAGGGTTTCTAGACGTCCCCACTCCTGCTGACCAAGCAAGCACTTGGGTCACTGCTGAAGCTCCCCACTGCAGGAGGTCTGTTCTTGTCCCTGTTTCGCCATCTCTACTTTGCTTCTTTGCGTTCTGGCTCCTGCTCTCGGCTTTCTTGGGCGTTTATCCCTAACTGGCTGCCAGAGCAGGTGGCTTCCTAGGGTTTTCTGAATGGCCCCAGGATGAGTTTATCATGGTTCCTACTGCTTGAACTGAGTTAATCTACTCCTCCTTCTATTAAAGACACTCCCTAGTTCTATGCTGCATGGTGGAAGGAATCTTGGACCTTGAGTTTGAATCCCATTTTTCCTCCTCCTTGGGTGTTGGTGATCATATGAATCCCATTCCTTCCTTCTTGGGTGTTGGTGATCATACGAATCCCATTCCTCTTCCTTCTTGGGTGCTGGTGGTAATACGAATCCCATTCCTTCCTTCTTGGGTGTTGGTGGTAATACGAATCCCATTCCTTCCTTCTTGGGTGTTGGTGGTCATACGAATCCCATTCCTCTTCCTTCTTGGGTGTTGGTGGTCATACGAATCCCATTCCTTCCTTCTTGGGTGTTGGTGGTCATACGAATCCCATTCCTCTTCCTTCTTGGGTATTGGTGATCATACGAATCCCCTTCCTTCCTTCTTGGGTGTTGGTGGTCATACGAATCCCATTCCTTCCTTCTTGGGTGTTGGTGGTCATACGAATCCCATTCCTCTTCCTTCTTGGGTGTTGGTGGTCATACGGCCCTTGCTGATGGCCAGATGGTTGTAAAGGAGACTCACATTGAAATTGTGTCCACGAAGGTTCTTTGGAAACAAGCGTTAGGTCAAGTCCATTCCGCATATGAGTTCTCTATCTCATTCTCTGGAATTGCAAAAAACTTGAGCATCTCCTATGTCTATCAAGTTCATGCTTCCTGGGAGTTGGGCCCAGGAACTGGGCAGCGGGTTGCACCTGCAAGTTGCCTGTTGACCCAGCAAGCAGTGCAACCAGCCGACCGCTTGAGCAGGTGGGCAATGCCCACCAATCCCTGCCTATTAGTTTACCATCTCCCCTTCACCCATGAAAATGTGTCCATTACCTCTTCTACTCTCTGAGGCTCAGTGCCTGCCATCAGAATTGTCCCAATCTTAGGCATGATTGTCTCAGCCATGATTAGTTGGGCATTTACTATATGCGCGATTTTCCAAATGCGATCCCCATTTAGACCTAAAAAATGGAGTAAGAAAGTCAGGGCATTTCTTTATTCCTGGTTTAGAAAGATTTATTTCTAGCAGCGCATGGTGGCATACTCCTGTAATCCTAGTACTTGGGAGGCTGGGACAGGAGGATCGCAGGTTCAAGGCCAGCCTCAGCAACTTAGCCAGACCCTGTTTCAAAATTTAAAAGGTAGTATTGGGGTGTAGCTCAGAGGTAGAATGCCTCTGGGTTCAACCTTCAGTACCAAAAAAAAAAAAAAAAATTGTTTCTATCTGTCTTCAATGTACAAAATCAAAATGACACCTTCATCTTGGAGAGGAGTGTGAGTCATGCATTTTGCATAACTGAGCTCATTCATGCCTGTCACGGCCATTGCTGTTGCTGACAACCCATGTGCCAGCGGCTGTGAGTTGATGATAGTCATCCAGAGTCATGATTCGGTGAAGCCACCAAGGCTAGGTAGGCATTTCTGAATGTGGCCAATAGTTGTGACAATCTGACTACCACGGGCATTAAATTTCTTCTTACTAAAATATTGTAATTTGCAAAATTATGTTAAGCTAACTGACAAAGTGAATGGCCTTATGTACATGCTTATTTCCCCAATATTATTTAATATAAACATGACCTTTGTAGGGTAACAAACCTTCATGTTACATATTTCCAAGAAGTCAATGGAAAATGATATTAATATGTATGTGAAGCTTAAATTAAAAAAGTAAAATAACATGTCTTCGGAGTTTGGGGTTTTGCTGTGATAGTTGTTGTTATTGTTTTTCTTTTTGTTCCTTGGTAACAAATGTTAGGTGTGGAAGAGAGGGAGGATTGGGGGAGGGGAAGGCAGAGAGAAGGTCACTGAGGAAGACTCATGGGTGTTGGGACGCGATGCAGATGAGAATTCAAGGTAAACGTGGTTCTGCACACACAGCTTAGGATGGATCTTGGGTGCTGCTCAGCAGGGCTATTAAGTAGGGTTGGACCCAGAGTCCAGGTTCTGAGCAAAACTTGAGTGCTCAGGCCAGTTCTGCAGCCCAGGAAGTCTGCACATGACCACCAGAGTTGAGAAGCGCTTCAAGGACAGGGTGGGCAGTGGGCCTGGGGACAGATGGTCAGGCAAGGGCAAAGCTGACTGGTGGGTGAGCACTAGAGAGGGAGATGTCTGCCCCCTTGGATATTTCTTTTTTTTTTATTGGAGCATATAGTTTAAACAGAACGATGGGTTTCATTGCAGCGTATTTGTGCATACATAAAAACATAATTTGATCAATTTCACTCTCCAAGACCTCCTCTCCTCTCTTCCTCTGCCCTACTGGTTTCCCTTCTAATTTTCCTTGATCTCATAGTCTGTCGATGACTCTCATGCTAGTAAGAGGAGCCTGAGGACAAGAGGGATGCCTTGATTCTGGAAGCCAGGAGAATGTGCTGACAGGATGCTTGCCTCTGCTTCCTGGGCAGAAAGCTGATTGGCAACCGTTCATCTCAGAGACTGGTCCTTGGTGGGTGGGCAGACCCCGGGCTCTAGTGAAGCAGCAGCTCTTCCATCAAAACAGAATGAGCACTGGTGGAAAGAGCCAACTCCAAACATGAACTCGGTGAACGTAATGTTCACAGATCTGAAAGCACCGAAGGAGTGAACATTTCTGATCGACACTGCTGCCGATCTGACGCGTTAGCAGAGAAACCAGTCACCCATGCACAAAGCGTTCCGTTCCACTGAGAAATGGCTTGTTGCTTGGCTCCCAATTAGAAAGTTCATGAACCTGGAAGGCTGCTTGCTCAGAGGGGAGGGAGGCGTTCGTGAGTGACTCAGCACCCCTCCCCTTCCACCCCCCACCATGGCTCTTGTGCAGGTGGGTACTAGCTTAGCTGGGGCTGATGTCATCCATCTGTAGTTCTAAATGTTTGGAAAATACTTGCCTTTTTCCTCTGTTTCGGCCCTCTTTTGGCAATGCACCTTTTAGGCTTGGGAGCTTCCCCCTGAGGTGCTGAGGCCTGAGAGTGGGAAAAGCTATAGGAGCAGACGCCTGGTGTGTGAGCCAGCTTTTCACTATTGTTGCAAAAACCTGAGATAATCGACTTATAAAGAGAAAAGATTCATTTTGGCTCTAGTTTTGGAAGTTCCAGTTCATGACTGATTGGTCCCATTGCTTTGGATACATCACGGAGGAAATGTGTGAAAGAAGAAAGCGATGCACCTTGGGTCCAGTGAACAGAAGAAAGAGGAAGAGACTGGTGTCTGACAATCCTCTTTGAGGGTATGCTTCCAATGACCCGAAGACCTGTCACTAAAGCCCTGCTTTTTTAAGGTTCCACCATTTCCCAATAGTACCATGGGTTGGGGACCAAGTGTTTAACACATGGGCCTTTGGGGGACATTCTAGATCCGAACTATAGCACCAGGACATTGTTCTTCTAACTTTCTCCTCTTCTCACTTCCTGAGGGCTCTAATCCTTAGCCAGCTGGCCAATGCCTGTGCCTGCTGGGACCCATTGACACTGGGCCCCTGAGTCCTCTGAACTCCCAGTGAGCATGGACAGCCCATCTTTTGGACCTCCCCTAATAAACTGCCTATAAATATGTTTCAATTAGCTTTTTTGTTGCTATGACCAAATTACCCAACAAGAACAACTTAGAGGAGGAAAAGTTTATTTGTGCTCATGGTTTCAGAGGCTCAGTCCATGATCAACTGACTCCCAGGCAGAAATGTCATGGTGACAGGGCATGGCAGAGGACAGCTACCTGGCTCATTGGCAACCAGGGAGCAGAGAGAGGGAGGCAAGACCTAAGGACAGATAAAGTCCCCAATGCCACATCCGCAGTGACTGCTTCCTCCAACTATGCCCTACCTGCCTACACTTACCACCCAGTAAATCCATTCAAATGATTAATCCATTATGGATTGGTCCACTGCTGAGATCAAAGCCCTGATTCAATTATTTTATTTTTATTTTGTTTTATTTATTTATTTTCTTTTCACGGTACCAGGGATTGAACCCAGGGACATTCTATCTCCAAGCTATACCCCCAACCCTATTTCTTATTCTTTATTTTGAAACAAGGTCTCACTAAGTTGCAGAGGGCCTCACTAAGTAGCTGAGGCTGGCCGCGAACCCGAATCCTCTAGTCTCAGCCTCCCAAGTACTGGGATTACCAGCAGGTGCCAATAGGCCAGGCTTGATTCAATTATTTTACCACTGAAAATTGCCAACACAGGAACTTTTTTGGGGAACATTCTATATTCAAACCATAACACTCCACACTTGGCCCCTAAAAATTTCATGCCCATCTCACAAAGCAAAACGCAGTCAGTCCATCTCCAATAGTACCCAGAGTCTTAGAAATTCCAGCATTGGATCAAAAGTCCAAAGTCCAAAGTCTCCTCTGAGACTCAAAGTAAACTCTTGGCTGTGAGCCTCTGTAAAGATAAAAAACAAGTTATATGCACCCAATGCACAATGGCACAGATTAAGCATTTTCATTCCAAAAGGGAGGAATAGGGGCATATGAAGAAGGAATGGGTCCAAAGCAAGACTGAAAACAGCAAGGCAAACATTAAGTCTTGAAGCTCCACATCCAGCATCCAGGGAACACGACGGTGAGGTGTTAGCTCTGAAGGGCTTGGGCTTGCCCGTCCCTGTGGCCTTGCCAGTTGTAGCCCATATGGCCTCTCTCTTGAGATGACTAGTCTGCTTGTTGTCTGCAACGTTCCTTGGCACATGTTCCATGTTCCCGGCATTTCTTAATTCTTGGGGTCTCCATTGTAGCTTTGGCTTCATTCTCATAGCTTCACTCCTGGCCCTTTTAGGGCTGTTTGCAGGGATTCCGACCCTGCTACACGTTGCCTAGCCTCCCAGGCATTCCTTTGAAATCCCAGTGGAAGCCTCCATGACTCCTTAACTCCAGAGTCCTGCATTCCTAAGAACCAGCACCATACGGATGATACCAGATTGAGCAATAGCTGGGCCCCCTCAGCTGGGTGGCTGAGCACTGTGAAATGAATCCTGGGGAAGCCATTGCTTAGGTAGCCCTGTGTGATCAGGGTGCTACCAAGGTCTTTTCTCAAAGGGACCTCTTTCACACAAGCTTCCACTTTTACACACTTGAGCCTGCCAAGAGTGGGTCTTGCTCATTTCTGAGATGCCCTCAAAGCATCTTTCCTCTTGTCTCTTGTCTAAAGTACTTAACCTCTCTTTAGTGGTGATAATCCATTCAGCAACAGCACCTTCCTTGGCTCCAATTTTACACTTGCTTTTCTGGCCAAAGTGAGTTTTAAAAATCTTTCTTCTCTGCTTTCCGCTCCCAATTATAATGGTAAAGCTAGTAAAAGCTTCCAGCAGTACCCCTGCCACTGCCTGAATATCATGCTTCCATTATATCTTTACCACCAGATTAGTCCGCTGCCTTTAAATTTGGCCTCACACAAAGTTGGTCAAAAATGAAAACAACCTATCTAATCCAGCCTGGTTCAGTTTACCTCCAAGCTTCTCTAATATATGCAGCAAATGTTAGGCATCTGCTATGGGCGAGGCATTGTGACAGGCGTTGGGGCACAACAATGAGCAGAAATGCAATGATCACCCTTCTATCAAGGAGACAGATGTGGATAAAAAATAACTAAATACAGTTTTGTCCCTCATCATAAGGGCAAGGAGAGAAACTGGGCGCTTGGTGATAATGGATCACAAGGATCCGACTTGGCAGGTGGTGGAGGTGTCCAGCCAGGCCTCTCCAAGGAAGTGACCTGTGAGATAGACTCTGAAGGTGAGGTGGCAGAGGAGGTTATAGGAGGAGAACCTTTCAGACAGAGAGAACAGAATGTGGGAAGACCCTGAGATAGGAAGAATTATGGTGCAACTGAGGAACTAAGCAAGGGACAGCCATTCCTTCTCTTCAGGCTGGTCCTTGTAAAATCATCCGCCAAGGTTTCAAGATGAACTTTCCTTTCCTCCGACTTCCTGAACCTGTCTGTTTGTACCTCTGGGATGAACTTTACACGGTGGGATACCCATGCCTTCCCTAGATGCTTTCTGCTTGGGACAAGCCCCAGTCAGGGAGGGAATAATGGCCAGCGCCCTCTCTGAACCTGGATCCCTTTCTGTTTCTGCTCTAGAGCAGCATCATATTCCTAGTGTCCTGGAAATCTCGCCAATGAGCTCTTAGCTCCATTTCTTGAGGAAATTTTCAATGAAAAGGTAATAGAACTCGAGGCAAGAAAACAAATTGCCAATGGTGCCACACAGACACTCCTTTGAGCAGCAGAACATGGGCTTAATATTCTAGAGTTTCTAACATAGCATGCCTTTTTTATTTATTTATTTTTTGGTACTGAGGATTGAACTCAGGGGCATTCTGCCTCTGAGCTACACCCCCAGCCCTTTTTATTTTTTATTTTGAAACAGGGTCTTGCTAGGTTCCGGAGGCTGGCCTTGATCCTGTGACCCACCTGTCTCAGTCTCCCAAGTACTAGGATTACAGTATGTGCCACTGCACCTGTCAGCATGCCTCTTTTAAATACGTAAAATACAATCTTCCAACTGTATGCCAATTATTTCATCATGTAGCTAGTTAGGCTGGAGTGGTGAAAAATCCCTATCTGGGCAATTACGGTGCACAAAGCTCTAATTAATGGCTTTAGAGATCCATTTTCTAAAATGAGAGTCTCTCTGTGACTGTCACGAGCAATGGTACCATTTTGGTGGAGGGACAGTGTGGCTGGATGTTGACCTTGGTGGTAATTTCTCACCCACTGTCATTGACCACATAGAGAGGGGTGCTATTGTTCCTCATACCACTCAGTGAAAGGCCAGGGACCATCTCAGTGCTGTGGTGGCATCTTCTCGGCAAGAGTGAAAGAAATGTCATCCTGCCTGGGTCTTACCTGCAGGCAGGGAGGGCCTGTTTCCAGGGTCACGGCAGCCCCATCCTCCAACAGGGGTTCTGCCACGTTACACAGGGCGAAGCCAAACCATTGTTCCAGCAAGGCCTCTGTAATCAAGGAGTGCTTATTCATTGGCTCATTTCACAAAGTTACTTTTAGGCACCTACTGAATGCCAGGCCATATGTGAGAGTTCTCTCCCCCAGGAACCTCCCCATGGGAGACCACAGGAGAACAAGCTCTGTGTAGCTGGGCTGGGATGAAATATATCTGTATGGTCACTGTTTCTGTTCTGAGACCATCCAGCCTCAGAGAGTGATTCCTGGTCTGGAGTTCTCAGATGTTTGGGAAACCAGCGAGGAAAAATGGAGTTGGGAGAGAAGGGAGAGGATGGGAGTCATTTTAGTGTGTGTGTGTGTGTGTGTGTGTGTGTGTGTGTGTGTGT
>PVJS01000060.1:0-185830 GCA_004027185.1 Glis glis
AAGTTGTGGAGGGCCTCACTAAGGAGAGAGAGAGAGAGAGAGAGAGAGAGAGAGAGAGAGCGTTGAGGCTGGCCATGAACCCGGATCCTCTGATCTCCGCCTCCCAAAGTACTGGGATTACAAGCGTGCGCCACCACACCCAGCTTGGACCAATATTTTAATGCACATGATTTCTTACATTCCCGTGTGAGAGTTTATCTACCAAGGAGTAGAATGGCTAAGGTTGTAGATTATGGACAACTCTAGTTTCACCAAGTCTTGCCATTTTCCCCCTCAAGAATCAAGAGAGAGGAAGGGGAAGAGACCAGGATCCCATACCTCTCACTAGGCCCCACCTCTTAAAGGGTCCACTACCTCCCAATCACAGCATGGGTTGAGGACCAAGTCTTTAGCACACGGGCCTCTGGGGGACCATAAAGATCTAAATGAAACCAGCTGAAAACACGGGTCACCTTTTATAAAAAATGAAAGGTGACTCAGAGAGTGTTGCCAAGAGCCATGGAGAGGAAGTCCAGGGCAGGAGTAGGACAGAGTCCTAATGATGTACACGATGACCTGCTTCACAATACGTCTAAAACAATATTGCCAGAGGACCATGGGCTGGAACCTTCAAGACTGTGAGTCAGGATAAGCCTTTTCTCTCTATAAGCTGATTATCTCAGATATTTTTTGTAGTGACTGAAAGATGACGGCTTAATTGACTAATTCCTTGTGGGTTGCACAGTGGTAGAATTTTATCATTTCTTTGTTTATTAGCTGGAATACTTTTATAAAGAGAAACTTTCCTTCATCTGCTACTGGGAGATCCATTAGTATAGTTCTTATAGGAAAGGCAGGATAAATACTTGAGCATTTTTTTTTTTTGGTACTGGGGATTGAACCCAGGGACACTATACCTACGAACTACACCCCCAGTCCTTTTTTCATTTTGAAACAGGGTCTCACTAAGTTGTTGAGGCTGCCCTCGAACTTCCGATCCTCCTGTCTCAGCCTTCCAATAGCTTTTTCTTTATTAGTTTTCAAATGATGGGTTGGTTTACTATCCTTCATCGATGTTGACCTATTGTCATTATTACTATGTGTAGCATTACATGTATTAAGACTATTTTTTCAGTATTTCCACAGTATTTTGATCCTTTGTAGTTATTGTTCTTATTGATGTTGAAATTGTACCATATCTGATAAGTGGGACCTTCTTAAACTGGCTCTTGAAACTTTTAGAGATGATTCTAATAGTCTTTGATGGCATCCTTATTATCAAGTATAACAAGATATTCTAGGCTAATCCTAAATAATTCTGCCCCAGACTGGAAATCAGCTATTTTTTGAGGAACCCTGGTTTCCTTCAGAGGGAAATGGTGCTTAAATTCATTCTCTGAGTGTAAGGCCCTTTCTGTTATGGGGTTTCTTGACAGTTTTGTCAACAAAGTTGATGGTCAAATTTTTGAAAAACTATTTTTTTTCTATAAATGGTGTCCTGGCATAATTTTATTTTGTGTTTCTTTTAATCTAGGTATGCTTGTGAATCATTTCACATGTCTGAGGGCTAATTCCTTTTTTGTGTAAACAGTCTGAACATATTCATTTCACTAGCCTGGTTAAAAATAGCATTTCTCCTCTATTTTTAGAAGCTCTTTATACCAGTAGCTCTGAAAGTATGATCCAGGGAGCCCTGAGGTTGCTCAAGACTCTCTCAGGGGTGTGTAGGGTCAAAAGTATTTTATGATGATATTAAGGTAGTATTTTCCTTCTCATGGTCATTTGTCTCATGAGTGTTCAGTGGAATTTTCCACAAGCTACACACAACAGATTGAATCCAGAAACAGATGTCTTTTATTAAAACAGGCACTTAAAAAAACTGTAAAATGTAAAGCAATACCAATCTTCCTATTAACTTTTTTGTTTCAACTTTTCATGTAATTAAATTTAGCAATTTTTTGAGTCATATAGGACATCAGACTTCTGGCCAATAACAATGAATATAAGAAGATAAGGAAGAAATACTTGTAATCTCTGAGGGAAAGAAAATTGAGCTAGTGCTGTACATCCTGTTAAACTATTAGGGTGAGTGGGGAAAAAAGGTATTTTGGGGACCCTCAAGGTGTCAGGAATTTTCATATGCAAAGGTCCTCCTGAAAACTACTTAGAGAGGGGAAGAGAAAGAGGGAGGGGGAGGGAGACAGCCAATCATGCCATCCCTGTCTTCACTAATTGAGGTGGGCAGAGCAATGCCCAGGGTGCTGGCGAGTGGAGGTGTCTGGGCATGGACTTGTCCGTCTCCACGAGCAAGAGGCTCTGTTTAGTGTTTTTGACATGGTTTTTGGTAGTCACAAGCTGTTGACCTACATTTATGTGTTTTTTTGTTTGTTTTTTTCTAAGATACCCTGTAAATGATCCATTGCTCACTTTTTAAGCAATGTTTTTGGTGGGGGGGTTGATGGAGGGTACAGGGTATTAAGTATAAAATTTTATTTTTGAACCCTGCATATTTAACCTTGTGGATATCTGGGGAAACTCAGCTTAGCCACTTTAGGATTCATTATGTTCAGAGAGAGGACCAGCGTTTTCTCTCCATCGAGGTGTATGCATAGGGGAATGAGAGGGGGATCCTGTTGCTTTTTGTAGCTTAGAGAATGAACTACACTGTGTAGTTCATACTCTGAGTCCATGCCAGGAACTCTGGCACTCCCTCCCTAAGCTATACAAAGAGCTGTGCAGGGAAGCCAGTGCTGTGAAAATATTGGATTGCTGCTGCAAATCTACTTTTCCAAGACGTGATCCCTGGGACTTTAGCTTCATTCTTATGGAAAGTAGCAGTTAAGCATTAAAGATTTTCAGCAGCCCCAAGCTGAGGATGCACGCTGTAGCAGCATTGTGGGAAATACAAACAAAAACAGTCATCAGTTACTGGAGTGATCAAACATTATTGTGAGAAAGCTTGGGAAGAGCCTTGGAACCCAAATGGATGGGTTTCGGGATGCATTCCACAGCTGTGCCCTCGCTTCTCATCATTTCTTTCCCCATGGCTTAGGAGAGAACAAACTAATATGCACACCAGTCTGTCATCTTCATTACCTAGGAGACAAACCAATTCTCTAAGGATTTCTTCCCCTCCAGCCACCAGTCCTTCGCTGCGGTTTAATTTGCATTTGTATTACTCATTTGGTTATTATTTATAAAGTGGCAGAGATTAGGTTTCAGAGGAAAGTTGGACTTGGTGCTGGAGGTTAAAACTACTTTTCAAAAATGAAATTTCTCTAATAAGCCCAAACAAGGGAGAATTGCTTCTGGGAGGATGCTGCCTTGGTCGGAGGCTGGAACATTCTTCCTGCACAATCCCTGATTATGGTCATTACTCTCCAGTCTGTGAGCACTGTGGCTCCATGAAGTCAGAAGCATCACTTTGGAGCCACAGTTACAAAACAATTAAAGGTGGACAAGTATTTCTAGAGCTATCTGTATTTATTTATTTATTTTGGTACTGGAGATTGAACCCAGGGACGTTCTACCTCCTAGCTACACTCCCAGCCCTATTTTACTTTGTATTTTGAAACAGGGTCTCACCATGTTCCCAAGTGCCTCTCTAATTGGTGAGGTTGGCCTCGAATCTGTGATGCTCTGTCTCAGCCTCCCAAGTACTGGGATTACAGGCATGCACCACCATGCCTGGTGAGCTATCAGTTTTTAATTAAAGTGGAGGATGGAGTTTTAAAATCTGGATGGCTGACTTAGAGGAGAAGGACCTTGGCCAAGACAACCAACAAGATCTTCTCCTTAGGTTTGTGTCACCCAGAGTGATTTGTAAACCTGATCTTTACAGTGGGGATTCTCTTTTATGGCTTCTAGAACACCTAAGCCCATTGTCCTGAGCATTGATTTCTGAAGTGTAGCGCCACCTAGGGAAGGAGTCAGTAGTTGGAGCTTGGCAGGCTGGATTGCAAGTGAAGGCTGGGCCATCTTTGCAGGGTGTGGGCAAAGCAGGTGGCCTTCTCCACTGACCGGGGTTCTACATGG
This sequence comes from Glis glis, assembly GCA_004027185.1. Lineage (NCBI taxonomy): Eukaryota > Metazoa > Chordata > Mammalia > Rodentia > Gliridae > Glis > Glis glis. The sequence goes on from PVJS01000060.1 coordinate 4,015, forward strand.
TCCCTCACTGCAGGGAGGGCAGCACTCCCCTGCATTTGGACAGCAGCTCCCCTCCGTTTAACCTTCTGTCATGCACAGACTCCACAATTACTCTGCAACCCGAAGCATAGTTTTCAGCTTTTCATTAGTTACACCATTTCAATGTCCTCTGGGTTTGTATCCTTTAAGGCCAAAAGTCCACAGTTAAGTGCTCAGACAAGGAAATTCGATTGACCTATTCCAACACACGCTGCCTGTCAGTTTGGGGCTCATTATTACATAGTCTTTCTAAGTCCTAGTTGCCACATGTATAAATGGGCATCATATTGGTAACTATATTATCTCATGGGGCTACAATGGGATTAAAATATGGTGCCCGTGAAGTGCTAAGTATGTGTGGTAGGCTGTCTCATGGGGCCCCTGTGAGCCTCACCTCCTGCTATTCCTATCCTTATAAGGTGTCCTCTCACAGTTAAAAGAACTGATAGATGTAAACTCTACTGTAAATGGCAGGGTGTGGCTTCTGAGGCTGGATCATAAAAGACCTCCTGTCTTCCATCCTGCTTTCTTGGATCACTTAGGAGAAAGGCAGCAGACAGTCAATAGCCCTTATAGAGAGGCCCGTGGATGGGAACTGACTTCTCCTGCCAATAATCATGTCAGTGAGTCATCTTGGAATGGACCCTCCAGCCCCCATCAATCCTTCAGGTGCTGATGTTCCTGGCTGACATTTTGACTGCCACCATTTGAGAGATTCTGAGCAAGAACTACCCAGCTAAACTACTCCTGAATTCCTAATCCACAGAAACTAGGAGATAGTGATTGTTGGTTGTTTAAAGCTGCAACTTGGGGTAATCTGTTATGTGGTAATAGATAACTAATATAGCATCAAGGTATTTAATAAATCATAGACACTATTATTGCAGTCTAGTCAATCACATTAGATTTCAGTTTCTTTCTGCTTTTTTTTTTTTTAGTGTGAGACAAGTGCCAAGCTAATCAGAACACCTGTTAAACCATTTTAGTGTGGACCATTTCTCTAAGTGGCTAATTTATCATTTAGTACATAGTGGTGATTTTCAACAATTTCACTTATCTTGTGATACCTTAATATAGTTATTTGAATACTGGCTACATCATTTATTTATGTCAAATTTGTATGGCAGTTTTAGGATTTAAAAAAATTAGGATGAATATAAAAGAAAGCAGAAGTAAAATATTTAATAAAAAGCGTAGGCGAGCCATTTGTCCCTAGGTATGTTCTGAGTCCTGCTTCCCAAAAGGCATCATGATTGAGATGTGTGCATAAAAAACTGAAGCAAATTAAGATAATGAAGAATCCTATTGATTTATATTCTAATTAGTAATTAAACTTTTATTATCATTTGGGAAATTGGCTTATCTCTGAAGGATGACTAGTCTGCAGCATGGAGGAACTAAGAAGAGAATTTTACTACATATAAGTAAAAGTAAATATGGATACTATCTTGGGAGTGTATATACACTAGGAGACTGGAATAGGAAGGAAATCGGCTCTTGGGATATCTTCCATCTGTAACTTTATGTTCTCCCAGCCTGACAACCAGAGATGTCAACTTGACAATGTCCCTATGAGAGATGTTCAGTAGTATATGCAAAATCATGGTGCCCTTGCCAGGGAAATTAGCTTCAAATTATAATCCTGCTTCTTACCAACTATATGGGTTTCAGGAAAATAATCTTTGTGAGTATAAGATTTACTATATTAAAATAGAGTAGCACTTACCTCAACGGCCCTAAGTTTAAATAATGTGAAATGTGTGGCTCTATATACAGTGCAGGGCCTAGCATGAAAACACAGTAAAAACTACATCTGAGTCTGAATGAATAGAGAAGATTGAAGTTGTCCAGGAAATGGCTTTTCTCACAGGTTTGCCTATGGAGTGAAAGAGTTTTTTATCCTGGAGTGTGCAGTTTATGTGAAGAAAGTTTCCCAGACTCCCTTCTGTTTCCTGTGGTTCTATGGACTTTGGTTTATAATTCCATTATAGCACCAATTGTTCTTCATTGCAATACAGGTTGAGAATTCCTAATCCCCAGATCCAAAATTCAAAATGCTCCAAAATCTAATTTGAGCACTGGCATGATGTCACAAATAGGAAATTCCATACCTGACCTCATGTGATGGGTCACAGTTGAAAGGCAGGCACACTAAAACTATTGTATAAAATTACCTGCAGACTGTATATGAGGTATATATGAAGAATAATTGAATTTTGTGTTTAGAGTTGGGTCCTGTCCCCAAGATATCTCATTATGTGTATGCGAGCATTCCAAAACCCAACAAATCTAAAACACTGCTGATCCCAAGCATTCCAATCAGGGATCCTCAACCTGTGATATCTTTATGGTTCTAAAACTTGCTTTGGGAAAAGATGATGTCTCATTTATTATTACTTAAAAACATTCTTAAGACAACACCTAGTAGGTTCTCCATCATTATTTGAGTCACAGATTTTTAAACGGTGCTTATTCTTGGAATTACAGACACTGCTATGAATTGTCTCCAATCCAGAGGGCGTGCAACAATTGTTAATTTGAAAAGTTGAAAAAAAAGGAAAAAAAGAAGAAATGAAAGGGATGATAGGTGAAAAAGTATGAGTATTTCTGTAGAAACATGTGGCTGTACTTAGTGACCTTGAGCTGAGTCTAATTATGTGGGGTTGAATCAATGGAGAGGAGTAAGCCTTTATTAAAACATGCAAAAGCCCTGGCTTGCATGAGCTGCCATAGGGATTTTTTAATAGATGTTCAGATTGCCCAGGGAAAGGGACTTCTCCCAATAATTAACCTATGCTCTAGATTTAGTTGGCACGAACACTTCTGTGGCAGTTATCTTATATGAGATTTTGGGGGGTTGTGTGGGGATACACAGGGAGAAGGCTCTGTCTTACATTGATGTACGTTAATAACAGACACAGAGCATTAGATAAGGGGAAATAACGCCCCCCTCCCCTACAAACTATACAACCCAGGGCTTGGTAATGAAATGAGGACTCTCTTGACTGCTTAAATAGAAATGTTAGGAAAAGCCAGATAATCATTAATTCATTAAAAAATAAATTGCATCAACGACGAAACCTTTTGCTTTGCACAAATAACTGAAAAGAACCAAGGTTAAAATATTAATTTAAATACATTATATTCTCACTGAATAATAAAGTTGGCATTATTTACTGAGGAAGGGTGCCTGGCAATACAGAGGTCAGCAAATTGAAGAGAACTGGGGAAGAAAAATCCTACTGTTTTAGTCCCTTGCCCTAAATTATTTATTTATTTATTTGTTTTTTAATCAAGATGTAAAAATTATACATATTTATGGAGTACCACGTGATGTTTCCACAATGTATACATTGTATAGTATTCAAATGAATGGAAACATATCTGTCTCTTCAAATATTTATCTTTTTTTGTGGTGAAAACATCCAATCCTTTATCTTTTTGGAAATAAATGGTATATTATTGTTGTGTATAGTTATCCTACTGTGTAATAAAACCCAGAACTTATTCTCCTCTCTAACTATAACTTAGTACTTTGATCAAACTTTCCCCATCTTTTCCTTCCCCTTTCCCTCCCTAGCCTCCAAATTATTCTTAAAAGAACAGTGGTTCTTCAAAATGTGCGTCTAAACTGTCTTTTAGGTTGGACGAAGTTGGAGGATTTTAATATTAAACTGTACTTTTGGAGAAACACGTGGATTTTTTTCCTAAGGTCTAATGGGATTTTTTAAAAAAATTATTATTAAAAAATCAACACAGGCTCATTCTGGGGGGTGAGGTGAAGTGTGGGGACAAAAACATCAGCAAACCAACTCATGAAGAACAGCATTCTGAAGATATCTTTACAAGACTTCAGTTTCTTCCCAATTGCCAAATTCTACTTAGGAACAGAAAATGGCTGGGAAGATCCACACCAGGTCCATTATTCCACACATAGACCCTGCTATGGTGAGGATAGTGTGTGTTGGGAGCTCAGTCCTCAGGGCGGAGGTATTGGCAGGTGGTGGGAACCGTTAACAGATGGGGCTTTGTGAAAGCTCCTTGGGTCAATCAAGAGTGCTGCCCTTGGCAGGGATCAAGATGGTTTTGTGTGATCTCTTGGTCGTTCATGAGAGAGGGTCTGAGTGTGGCCCAGGTCTCCTGCTTCCTGGTCAAGATGTGACTTCTGTCCACACGTCTTTTCATCTCACCATCTGCCATGGGGCCCTCATGGTGCAATGCGGCTTCACTTTCATCCTCCAAAACTAACCGACTTGAGTGGTTTCTGATAGTTTTGGAGTCAGTTAGCCTAGAGCAAATCCTAGTTCCTCCACTTGCTGTTAGACTTTAGGTAAGTGAGAAGGCACTTCAACTCTCTGTAACTCAGCTTCCTTATTAGCAAGTTTGGGAAAATAACAATGCCAACTTTATGGAGTATTGTGAAAATTCCATGAAATAATACAAAAAAGTTTTTTTTAACTTAACACACTAGCTACCTATTTCTTTGATAGTACATATAGATTCATCCTACTCTTTTTGACAGTTGCATAGAATTTACTTTTATAACATAATAGCTTAGTGATTTTTAAAATATAATTTAGAGTGGAAAAGGTCTTTTAAAGCATGTCGTGAAAACTTGGAAAGCATAAAAGAATGATTGCTAAATTTGACTACGCTTATATTAACATTTATGAACAAGAACCAACCTCATGAACAATGTTAGAAGACAAATGGCAAGATAGGCAGAAAATTGTTATTCACTGAAAAAGACTCAACTTCTTTAAAATATATTTTTTCCAAATAGATTGACTCAATAGAAAACTGAGCAAAGACTAAGTCCTTCTAAAACACACACACACACACACACACACACACACACACACACACACGTCAATTTGCAAATGAGAACTATGAGACATTATCTATTTTCCATAATGGCAAATATTAGGAAGATATTAGTTAATGTGCAGAATTACCAAGAATGTATAAGAAAGTAGGAGTCTTAATGAACTATTTGTAGAGGTAAGCTGGTATACTTTTTTGTTAGAACACAAAATGTGAATTTGAATTACAAATTTCAAAAGCACATGCCATTCACAAGAACAATTCCATTGAGACTCTCCTGACCTACTGATTGGCTTGTGACAGGCACAGAAATTAACATGTAAGCATGTCACAGCAGTTTTTTTTTTTACCTGTACAGAACTGGACATAGAGTATACAAGGCTCTAAAAGATTGTGCAGGAAGGAAAATTTTTAACATTTTTTGCAGCACTTACTAAATTTTGACCACTGAATCCCACTTTAAGAGTAACATCCATTCAAAATCTAGTTAGATAGGAGGAATAAGATTTTGTGTCCCATGCACAGTAGGGTGACTATAGTTTATAACAACCTATTATATATATTTTTACAAAGAAATAGAAAAGAGAAGTTTGAAGGCCTCAAAGATAAAGAAATGATAAAGATATGGAAATACTAGTTACTCTCATTTGGTCATTACACATTGTATTCATATATTGAATTATTAGTGTTCCTTATAAAGAAAGAGTAACACACTTTAATGATCCATAGGGAGTAGAATTCTGTAAAACACACTGTAGAAAAATGCTGCTCTTGTAATAATGCTCAACCATTACCTGGAGCTGAGGTTTTGAGAATTCTAAGGAGGGAAGTATTCAAAGATCTGAGAACTCCACTGTGAGGCACAGGATCGTGGGTCTTTGTTTCTTGAGGAAAGGAAGGGGCATTAAACAAACAAACAAACAAACAAAAAACCATGGTGGGAGGAGGGTTACTTTAAAATGTAGGTGAGGAAAAGATAGAGGAATTCTTCTTCCTTATATGATGTAGAAATTAGCAAGATCATCTATAGGAAAGGAAAAGCCACATCCTTACAAGGTCCTGGCTTTCCTGGACCCATCCGGGAGCTCAGATCCCAAGTCAACCAGGAGCACAGAATTCCAGGAGTCCTTCCAAGGAAAGACAGACACGCATTCTTTCACTTGGGAAGCTCACAGCAGGAAGAGGAGGCCACCACAAAACTGCTTAAAAAGAAAAGAGCTAAAACAAAGTTTGAATGGTAAAGGCCAGGTGTAGACTGCTATGGCAGTTTAGAAACCTGGGGCTCCTGGAGGCAAGGGACATCTACTGTCACTCAGCCTTTCTTTCCCCTGGGCTTCACAGAAAGATGTTGCGGGCAAGAGTGGAGGGAGGTGACCCTGGGCGGCACAGGGACCCGCAGCCTGAGCACCCGCCCGCGGCTCTTCCATAAAGTAGGACCCAAAGCCGCTGGTAGAGGGGAGGAAGCGGCCCAGTTCCAGCACCAGAGCTAAGATCGCTACTTTGGTGGGAGGTGAGGGAGCCAAATTGTCCACACCGGGGAACTGACGGGACACTCTCTCCTTGCTTGGTGGAGCAAGGGAAGGGCAGAGACATGGAGAACGGTCCACCTGCAAGGCCTTGGTCTGCCAGAGTCAGAGCCACACCTGAGGATTCCCCTTCCCACAGGACCAGGGAGCCTGCAGCAGGGAGCTATGGCTGGACAGGGGTGCAGAAGAGACCTGGTGTCTGCAGTCAGGGACAGCCGAAGGCTGAGAACAGCCCCCAGCACCATAAGGGTAAGCTGGACCAATTCAGATCTATGGAGCACCAATGGTAACCTAGCAACCTCAAACCCCAATTCTGCTCAAATACTCACTAGAATAACTTCATCCACACCCCCTCCCTCCACACACAGAATTTTAAAGACAGGCCAAGAGAAACTAAAACCCAATGAGAAAGAAGAATAAAGAAGTAAAGGGGCAAGGGGCTCTCTCTGAATGTTGGCTTGGGCTGTAAGAATTTAAGATGGTTTTATTAAATTATATTCTTGAGCTGGGTGTGGTGGCAAATGCCTGTAATCCCAGTACTTGGGAGGCTGAGACAGGAGGATGGCAGGTTTGAGAACAGCTTCAGCAGTAGCGAGACTCTCAGCAACCTAGCAAGACCCTGTTTCAAAAAAATAAAAAAGGGCTGGGGGGTGTATTCATTCATTCTTGTTAAATAATTCTACCTTGGTATTATTTCTGGATTTCTTGGGACTGTTAATACCTTAAGGGGTGACAATCAGAAGACATGGGAGCATGGTGTTGCACTCATTGTATGAATGATGAAACCGAAGCTTGAGGAAGTTGTGGACATGGTATGCTAAAGAGAGACAGGAAAAAAATAATCCTCTAGTGCATTGTCTTTGACAAAAACTATGAGGCCGCTCAATTTTTTTTATCTTAGTGACTTATCATTTTTTCCCCTGGGCCAATGACTACTTGCAGAAAAGAGTAAATCTGTATTTGTTCAGGGAGAAGATCTGATCAGAATACCAGAACATCATTGGTCCGTGTTGAGATGTGGGTCTCCTGCTTCCAGTTGATATTTCCACACTGAGAGGAAACAGCTGCCAATTCAAAACTGCAGCCCGTGAGCAAAGCCCCACGGCGCTATAAAAAGCAGACACTCCCGCCGCTTCCCAGCTGTCAGTCTCAACACTCACCTTTCTTCTTGCATTTTATCAGAGATATTTTGACCAGGATTTTATAATGTGGAGGCAGGAGAGGAGTTCATCTGTCCTCTGTTACAGAGGAGACAGAGGAAAGTCAGAGCGGAAGCCTGGTGTCTGGAGAATGTGATTTTTCCTGGACAGGATCCAAGCCTGTGAGCTCTGCAGCTGGGCGGCGCAGTGGTTAGACTTGTTGAGCTGGACCCGGCTGGCAGTAAGACTGAGCACATTATCAGAAAGGCTGATCCTCAGTTTCCCATATTTGAAACGGGTAATATAGACATCTTATTGAGTTGGGGGAGGGTTACATGAGCTGTCTTTTCACACAGTCCTTAGGTCAAGCATTTATATGGTGTGATGGTTTTGATTTAGAATGTCCCCCTAACCCTCACAAAAACACAATAGCAATGTTTGAAGCAGGACCTGGTTGCTAAGGAGGGTTCCTGGGGGTGTGGCCTTGGGGATTATATATCCCCCCCCCCCGCTTGCTCTCTGCTTCTGGCCTCCACAACATGAGGAACAGAGCTTTGTGCACACTCTCTCTGTGCTTCTGTCACCATGCCCAGAGCTCCATGGAACCCGGCTTCACATAGACTGAACCCGAGATCTCCAAGAAAACTGTGAGCAAATAAATCGTCCTTCCTCTAAGTTGTGTGGTCAGTCTTTTGGAGTATAGCAGTGAAAATGTAGACTGAGACATAGGGCATTGAAGTAAAGGACTGAATTGATGCTTTGGACTACAGGTTAGTTATATCCTCCATGTAATTAACGGTGTTTTGCAGGGGGTGGGAAAGACCCGACTGCAGTGGGGAGGATGAGAGCCGGCATGGCTGGGAAGCCTGGTGGCAGGAGCGAAGTGATTGTACGGCTGTCCATCAGTCACGGAGAAGTCTAATAAGACAAGGATGGTACTTGGGGATCATTAGAGAGACGGCTGGAAATCATGGTAAGAGTAAGGCAGTATGGTCCAGTCTTGGTGGGAAGGAATGCAGGGGAACCCACACTAGAAAGGACTACTTAGCACCCCACCCCCTTTATTGGTATAAGAACAAGAGTCAACAGCAGCTGTGGACTGAGATCAAATCTAGGCCGAACTAGCGTTCTTCAGGCCCCTCATTAGATGGGGAGTGTGGGGCATGGAGCATGGGACAGGAAGGGGACTGCCAGTGGGATTTCAGTGGCTCCACAGGTCAGGAGGCACGAGACGAAGCAGAGCAGAGACTCCAGGGGGATTGCAGACTTTGACCCTGCACGCCCAGTCTCTGAAAAATATTGTGGTGTAGTAGTAGCTGTCACGCTTCCTGTTTCACTTACATTGCTGAAATTACATTCTTCTCTGCCGATAATGGCCAGTGTGGGGGTTCTAATCGGGTGGGCTCTGCATAGCTTTTCCACCGAGCTCTCCTTTGATTTTCAGGGCTGTGATTCTACCCTTTGGAAATGTCCCTCTATGGTTCTTGTGGTAGGAGACGAGTTTGCTGATAACACTAGGCTTTTATTTTTCTCTGTGTCTTCTCAGGTACTGTTTGCTTAGAAGACTAGAGAGCCACTGCCGTGCTGCCGTGGGGGCCTCCTGAAGGCCCAGGAAACGCATCCTCTGCTCCTACTCTGCAGATTCGTGTGGCTGGCCAGAATTTAGACTCTCATTTCTCACTCCCAGTCCGGCGATATGATTTCTGCATCAGAGATTTTAAATATGGCTGTTCTCCAGATAGCCATGGTTAATATTCAGAACACATACAAATATCATGTTAGTCAAGAGAATGTAGTTCTCTTTGAAAGATTAAAAAGCAGATAAATCATGTATGTATCTTATGGTTGCAATAATAGCTATACTAATGTTTATGTCAAATCTCGGAGGAGAACAAATAGCTTAGTTAATGGCGTGTAACAAAGAATCTCCCAGTGTGAAATACAATAGGACTTGTTAGTTCATAATGCAGGGCACCTGGGGAAAAATGGATTTTGAGTTATCTGGGATGAGCTGATCTGCTGATTTTTAAATAGCAGGAGAACCGCGGTTGCTTTGAACTTAACAAGTTTTAATATCAATAACCTACAAAGTTTTACTTTGTGGGTGAAAAGTCTCAGTAATGAGAAAATGCTCTGACATATTTATAACCTTCAGTCATACCAGATCAATTATGTGTGTGTTTTATGTTATGCATATATGCATGTGTGTTTTGTGTGTTTACATTATATGTGAGCATATATGTGTGTATATATGTATAAAAATATATATACATATTTTAAAAAGGATTACTGTTCAACTGATGGGATACATTTTTAGGCTTTTCCCAGTTTTATTGAGATATAATTGACAAATGAAAATTGTATATATTCAGGGCGTCCAAGGTGGTGATTTGATGTACATATGTGTTGCTAAATTCTCAAGTTACTTATCACATCCATAACTTCACACAGTTACTGATAACATAATTTAATTGTGTTAAATTATGAAATTTTATTTCTAGAGTAGGTATTTCAAAATCACCATTTCAAGTTTGATAATATAAACTTTGGAAATGCTGTAAGACTTGTTTTATAGATGCATTTGATTCTGAATAGGAGTGGTTTATCTTCTTTGAGTCACACATTGAGAAAGGCCCACATTGTGAAATAGTAGAGAGAAGAATATTCCTCTTACTTCCTTGCAAACGAGGGTGCACACTTTGAGGGAGGGCCTAGGTGCTATAAGGCTGGGCTCACAAAAGTATCTTCAATTCTGTAGGCAGTAGATTCAGGAAAGGATACCGTGTCATCCTCTTGTTTTATTTTGGTTTTGTTATTCACTGGTGAACACATAGATGAGATGGAACCTCATATGCATGTTCCTTAAATTTATGTAAGATAATTTGATTTGCTAAGAACCACAGTCAAGACTGGAGTCCCATGGTTCCCTATTTGATAAGCTCTGAAAAGATAATGTGATGGGTTATTCTCTCTCCAGAGTTCACTTGCTGCTTATAAGTCCTGTTGAACTGGGTGAATATGTAACCTGAAATGATTCTGGGGTGAGAAAGCCAGGCATGGGGCACTGATCAGCTCAGGAATGTTCTCAATGCCTGCTCGCAGATACAACCCAACGGCTCTTACTCAAGAGGTAGCTGGGACTGTGTCCTTCCAGGAAAGAACCCTAACTTTTAATCAAGTTAATGAAAAGGTTGGCATTTTGGAGGATAATCATTGGCATAAACCTATAACTCTGTCTGCATCTTAAAAGGTTAAACTAATTTTATTAAGGGGTGCCCTATAGTCAGCATTCTGGATCAGCCTTTCCCATCCCTGCATACGCGTTTAAAATGAAGACACAAATATCCTCCTATTTCAGGAAAATATTTTTGAACTACAAGTTTAAATATAAATTCTGCATATTTTCCTCCTTTATTCTTCCCTCCATTCCTCCATCCTTCCTTTCCTTTTCATTTTTAGCCTCTGGAAGGGCGCTGTGGCTCTAGTCACACCCTGAGGCCTCCTGTTCAATTGGTCCTAACAAGCATCTTGCTGTTCTCCTCCTCCACGGTGTCTGAAGGTATACAGTCTTTACATCCAATTCTGAATATGAATGATTCCCTTCATAAACCACCAGGGCACCCTACATTCCATGGACAGCTATTGATCTACCCTAATATAATTATTCTGCCTACGATGATCTACACCAGTTCTAATTTTGCTTTCTATTTGCTGCACCTCCATGACAGGAGACACATAGGGCTTCTGAGATTAAGCTATAAAACTATTGATTAAAAGTTATTTAATATCATCCCTATAATCATTAATCGGTGACAGAGCCATCCTTCTTGAAGAGCTCTTCCTGAAAGGCCTAGGTTCTTACAAAACTGGATCCAGCTGCCCTTCTCTTCCACAGCTCCCATCATGCTCTGGGTATATGGTACATCCGTCCTGCCAGTGGTGTGCTGGTAAATGTTTAACAACGGGCTCTTTGGGAGGGACACCAAACCAAAACATACCAACAAAAATCCCTCGTTTATAGCATTTTCCATTCTCTGTGTTGTCGATGCTCTCACCGTGGCTGATTTCAAGCTGCCAGTGTGGTGCCTCTGAACATTTGGGAAGAGGTCCCCACGATTGGCTCTTGGGAATAGGTAGGAGCTGGTTCTGGCACACCACTGCTCCTGGCCTAAAAGCTTCACACGTAACCTCTGCTCTCCTGCTCTGAGTGCTGGAAAACTGTTGAAGTGGTCCAAGCTATTTTCCTAGGACTAACTCTGGGAAACCTGGCAGCTGGAGTGAAGGAAGTTGTCTTTTGTTGTCACTAGGTGGTGGCATCTCTGTATGCAACATTACGTAGCAGAAATGTTGCTAAGGACATTTCCCCAGTTACTGTCAGCAATGTGAGGCTGGAGTTCCAAAATCTGCTGGTTCTCAGTTAAGTATGCTTCCATCCCCCAGAGAGCAGCTGGAATGTCTGGAGACATTCACAATGGGGAGATGATATTATGGCATTTAGTGAGCAAAGGTCAGAGATTCTGCTAAAATCATATAATGCACAGGACAATCCCCACAAAAACAATTATCTGGTCCCAAATGCCAATAGTGCTAAGGTTGAGAAACCCTGGTCTAGTCAGAGCCAGGCAAGCTGCAAATACAGTGCACACCGCAGCCTGCACCCACAACTTGTTTTTGGAATGTTCTACCATCAACCCCACAAAAGGAACATTCAAACCATAGATGCCCAGTTCTTTCACATCGTGCTATGGAATGCTGGCAAAATTATATTCATGGGAGTATTTGGGTACCAATATTCAGCACATCCTGCCTTTGTGGGCTCACCATTGTTACTTGTACTTCTGCCTGTACTTGAACTCTCCAGTATGAGTGGAGGTCCCTGGAAATGCTACCAGGTTGGGCCGTTTTATACTCCACATTAACCAGTCACCAGGGTTCTTTTAAGATTAAGTGATTCCGGAATATCATACTGTAAAATTAAAGTGATGTTAGGGAGTTTATGTTATCATCATTGATCTCATAGAAAACAGAACCTAAGGCAAAGATGAATGTGCTAATACTCTTGGGAAGTGAGTGTTTAGGGCTGTGGGATTGTGGAAAAGAGGGACATGCTGCCAGGAGAGGTGTAGAGCAAGGTGCTGCTGTCTGAGCGTCACTACACTGGATACTGCCTCAACACCTGCCACAAAAGACACACACTGACTGCTGTGAGGAGTGTTCACACTAACATGGGACTTCTCTAGAAAACTTCCACAGAACAGCCATACTTTGCAGCAGTTCATGAAGGGGAAAAAATGAAGAATTTATCTGTCCCATTCCCTCTATCTTCTGTTTCCTATTGCTGCAGTTGTTACCACAGGACAGCTAACTAGCCCTCTGAGAAATCTGTCTGCAACTCACGCATGCCCAAGTTTTAACAATGAATAAGTCGCTACTTCTTTGTGACTGGATCCCAAGCCTCCTAACTTCCAGCTCACCTTCTAAAAAAATGAGACACAGGTAGCTTTGGTGGTTACTTTCCAAGCCTAAGAGTCATTAGAATGGCAATCATGAAGAATACACACAATAAAAAATGCTGGCGAGGATGTGGGTGCGGGAGAGGGAGTGCTTATGTATTGTTGGTGGGATTGTAAATTAGCACAACCACTATGGAGATCAGTAGGGAGATTCCTAAAAAGATCAGCAATGGAACCACTGTATGACCCAGCGATACCGCTCCTCAATATTTATCCAAAAGAACTAAAGTCAGGATACTTTAATAATACATGCATATCCATATTTATAGCACAATTCACAATAGCCAAATTATGAAACCAACTAGGTGTCTCTCAAAAGATGATTGGATAAAGAAAATGTGGTACATATACACAATAAATTCTTAGCCATGAAGAAGAACAAAATTATGTCATTTGCAAGGAATTGGATGGAACTGGAGAACATTATGCTAAGTGACATTAGCCAGACTTGGAAAGTCAAGGATCCTATGTTTTCTCTCATATGCAAAAGCTAGAGAGATAAAAGCAAAGATAATGGATCTTGTGAAAATAGGAGACAGTAGACTAGAGGAAGAGGCTCAGGAGGGGGAGAAGGGCATAGAGGGAAAAATGAAATAGACCAAATTATATGTTGTGTATGTATGAATATATTACAGTCAATCGCACTATTATGTATAATTATAATACACTAATAAAATCCAAAAAACCCCACAAGCAAAAAATACTCATTGGGGGAGAATTCCTGTGGATACAACTTTTTGTTTTCTATGGGAGATTTTGAGTTGTTTTTACCCAGTTACCCTTGAAATAACAAATGTTTTGAGTAGGCAATTTTGTAAACACTAAAGAAATGGAACTGATAAGCAACACATTTGACTTACATTAGTCAATATTCAATTCATTAATCTAAAAACAGTGAACACATATATATAATTTAATTCTATGTGTAACTTTTTATAAAGACTGAGAACTGAGCTTACTACTTTTGTTAACTACTTCAGTGCCTGAGCAGGCAGACAGTAGGTACTCAGTAGCATTTGTGACATGATTGAATGAGTAAGTGAATACCTATACAATGATTTTCTAGAGAGTTAATAATGCAAGCTTATTTTAGGCATAGATTATTCACAACGAGATGCAAAAGAATTACTATGCAAATTAGATGACAAATGTGAACAGTTTGTTTAGTGAAATATTAGAAGGTCTTACAAATTTGGTGGGAGTATCTGATACTAGAAAACCCTTGCTGGTACAAATATGTCAATTTTATGCCATATTAATTTACAATGCTTTGAAAAACAAAATTAAAACTGTGAGAGTCATTTCATGTTGATGTAGTTTGAACATTTGAATAAACTAATTACAATTCAAATTGGCTGTAAGTATTTATATAACATGATACTGTGGTTGGAATCATGTATGGAAAGTGTATATATATGCTAAGAGAGCTCAACTAGCATGGAGAATCTTTTAATAACAGTCTTTTATGATAAAATAGCCAACGGCATATGGGTAGAGACTGAATAATCATAAGACAATCACCAATAAAACTATTTTGTTATTTGGGAGAGGGAACTGGATGGAGATTGTAGTGTGTGTGTGTGTGTGTGTGTGTGTGTGTGTGTGTGTGTGTTACTGGATGTTCAACCAATGGGCATTCTACCTCTGAGCTACACCTCCAGCCCTATTTTATTTTTTATTTTGAAACAAGGCCTATGATTCTGAGGCTGGCCTTGAACCTGCTATCTTCTTGTCTCAGCCTCCCACATACTGTACTAGGATTGTGGGAGTGTGCCCCCACACCCGGCTGGAGATTATATTTTTAAAAGTTAGCTCCATAAGTAAGAGGGCAGGTCAAACATTTGCCTGGACATTGGTGCATGTCTTGCCCACCAGGTAGACGCTCGCTGTCCAGGTGAGCTTGTCTAAGTGTTTTTGTTTAACTATTGAAAGGAGTAAAGGCATGAATTCCTAATGACCCTATACATTTGATTACTTTTTCTTTTCTTATTGTCTCACATCTACTTAGAAAGAACCCAGCCATAGTTTCACATGCATGCACTACTGCCGACGAGTGTATTGATGAGAGTTGTCAGCGAGTGTTTTTAGGGTCCTATCTCCATGCTAACAATGTGCTTACAGATTGTGCAAATCAGCTTTTCCAAAAGCCTTCCAGAGTGGTTCCTCAACTGGGGCACACCCCACTAGATGCTTTCCCTTATTAAAAATATTTACAAAACTTGGCTGCTATCTCTTTTGCAAAACATGTGGATGTGTGGATTCATGAATAGAACCACATATTTTTAATTTGGGGAAGTATGTTTTCTGTAGAAATCTGTACTTAATGGTTTTGTTAGTTGACAAAAAAATTAATGCTGGATCTGTCAAATATTTGTGCTTCTATGTACTCTTTCTATGAGAAATTCAAGTTCAAGACAGGATTTTATTATTCTTAAGGTAAACGTAGGATTGAATTATATGTTCAGCTCCACAGTGTATTGGTCATGGACCATTGAACTGTCTTGTAATTGGTTTGACTGCCTTTTATATCTTTCTCTTTTAATCTTTTTCCCCCATATTTTTGCTAGAGATAGTGGTATCTTACTCAAACACACAGATTTGTGAATAAATCAGAAATCCCTTAGCAAGGTTTTTAAGTTCCTACACTTTCTGGCCTGATTTAAGGTCCAGCAAGATTAATTACTAACCTCACTTGTTCATTTGTTTGGTGTATTTTTATTTGGATCACTTGCTGCACCCCAAACCCACACACCATGCTTTTCCTCCCATATAAATCCCTACTTTCAAGAATGCTTTCTGAAACGTGTACTGGGTAGCTTTCCTTTGAATCTAAAAGCTAGTGGAGGAAATGGGTCTTGGTTTCCCATCAAAAGAACAATGCAGGCATTCATAGATATATTGTAACGCATGTGGGAGAGGAAGATGGATCCAGTGAGTGGGTCTCCAGGGCTTCCCAGCTCTGCTAGTTCTAGATATTGTTCAGTTGTGATTGAGAATGAAAAGACCAGCTCCAAATGTCTCTTGGATGAGTTAATGGTTAAAAAGTGTGGCGGGACGGAGTCTGTGTGCAATCATGATGGAAACTTGTTATGGTGGGTTTCAGTCTTAAACGGCCCTAAAATATGTTCACATCCCAATCTCTGGAAATGAAGACATCACCTTATATAGTTGAGTGTCACTTAATGACAAGGATATATTCTGAGATACGCATAAATAATTGCATTATTGTGTGAACATCATTGAATATACTTACACAAACCTAAATGGTATATATAAATCACCGAACGTGGCCTCTCTCTCTTTCTTTGGTACTGGGGATTGAATCCAGGGGAATTCTACCTCTGAGCTAGACACCCCCCATCTCCTTACATTTTTATTTTGAAACAGAGTCTTGCTAAGTTGCTGAGGGTCTTGCTATACTGCTGAGGCTGGCCTAGAGCCTGTGATCTTCCTGTCTCAGCCTCCCAAATACTAAAGTTATATGCATGAACCACTACACACAATAAATAAAAGAGACTCAATAAACACCAGATATATGATGCTGCTGCTGATGTAACATAGAATACTGTTTTATAGTCAAGCTTTTTTTATAAGTAGAAGGAGTATGCTCTAAAGTAATTATGAAGACTATAGTATAGTAAACGCGTAAGCCAGTAATAGTCATTTATTATCATTATCAAGGTAGTGGAGTAGGTATTTTCATACCAGCATCACCACACTTGTGAGTATTATGTTGCACTAAAAGATTACAATGCCCACCAAGTGCTGTGTGCATGTATGTCACTATCACTATAAACTACATTATGATGTGTGACTATAATGCACCAATAAAAGTATTTACAAAAACAACAGAAAATATTACAATGGCTACGATGTCACAACAGCTACTCCTTCACTAGGTAATAAGAATTTTTCCGCTCCATTATAATCATATGGGACTGCTGTTGTGTATTTCCTCCATCATTGACCAAAACCATTGTGTAACACAGGATTGTATAGCACATGGTTGTATGGCAGAAGGGACTTTACAGATCTGATTAAATTGAGGGTCTTGAGAAGAGGAGATTACCCTGGATTATTCTGGTGGGCCTAATCACAATAATCCTTTTTAAGGTGACGTTGAAGGAGCTAGTCAAGGAAAAGACAACATGATAATGGAGGTAGAGACCAGGGTGAGGCCTTTTAAAGGTGGAAGAGGAGGCCACATTCTGAGGAATATAGGGGGCCAGGGGAAGACGAGAAGGGCAAGGGAAAGCATTCTCCCTTAAGCCTTGAGAGCAACCTGTGCGGCTCCACTGTGACCTTCACCCTATGAGACCATGTTGGTTTTCTGACCTCCGGATATGTAATGGACTATATTTGTGTTTTTTAAGCCACTCATTTTTTGGTAATTTGTTCCAATAACAACAGGAAACTAATAAATTTTTCAAGGTAGCAAAGGTGTCTATACACATCTCAAAATAACACAAATGGCTAACAAATATATGAAAAATGTTCAATCTCATTAGCTATCTAGGAAATGCAAATCAAACTACAATAAGATACTGTCTCATCTGAGTTAGAATGGCTGTTATTAAAAAAAAATCACAAATGCTGGTGAATATGTAGATAAAAAGGAAGTCTTGTACAGTGTTGGTGGGGTGAGAATATAATTAGATCTTTTCTATCAAAGGAATAGCTTGCTTAGGCTCCATTTTGTAGAACCACCATTGTGTAATCTTATGTGTGCTTGTATTTTTTGTAAAGATAGCATTTCCTGGAAATTATGAGTGACAACCCCTCCCCTGGCATCCCCTTCAGCCAATGGCATAAAGATTGTAAGGCCATGCTCCCATCAATGGGAGCACAGCACAGAAGCCCCAGGCTAAGAATAAAATACCCAACTGTTTTCTGCCACGTTCTTGTATACCTAACTTTACTGGTGGCAGGATCCCTGTTTGCAAAAAGTAAAATTCACCTTGCTTAGACACTTTTGAATATGTGTTTTTTCTTATGACGCCATAGAAATTTATTTCTAACAGTGGGAATGTAAACTAGTACAGCATTTATGAAGAACAGTATGGGGATTCCTCAAAAAACTAAGAGTAAATCTGCCATGTGATCCAGCTATCTCATTTCTGGGGATGTATAGCCAAAGGAAATGAGATAAGAATACCAAAGAGATAGCCAGGCGTGATGGCACATGTCAGTAATCCCAGTATTTGGGAAGCTGAGACAGAAGGATCGCAGATTCAAGGTCAGCTTCAGCAAGTAGCAAGACTTTCAGCAACTTAGTGAAACCCTGCCTCAAAATAAAAAAATACATAGGTCTTGGGGTGTAGCTCAGAGGTAGAATGCCCCTGAGTTCAATCCCCAGTCTCACACACACACACACACGCACTACCAAAGAGATACCTGCATGCCAATGTTTATTGTGGATCTGTTCACAATGCCTATGAAATGAAATTTGTGCTCAGCAGCAGATGAAAAAATAAAGAAAATATTATATATAAAACACAGAATGGAGTATTATTCAGCCATAAAGAATGAAATCCTGTCATTTGCAGCCAAATGAATGGAACTAAAGGATATTATGTGAAATGAAATAAGCCAGATACAGACAGAAAAGTGCTATATCATCTCTTATATGTGGAAGCTAAGAAAAGTCAGCCTGAATGTTGAGTAAAGATTCATACAAGTTGGGAAGGTTGTTTTGGGGGGAGATGGTGGGTAAAGGGAGGTTGGATTTTATCAATGAATGCTGCATACATGTGTGAATATCACACTGAACTCCATTAATATGTACAAATAAGACACATTAATCGAAATGAAAAGAAAAAAGTAAAGAAATTGCTGTCTACAGAAAAGGCAATATACTCCACTAATAAGATGTTGAAGAGCAAGCCCTTCCCTTTGAAGGACAAGCCCTCCCTCACCTCGTGGGGGTTGATTACTCCTCTCACCTTTGTCTTGGAATCAGAGGGTCATGGTGACTTTGAGAACAGTCCCCACAGCTGTCCTTGCAGCAGGAGTCTAGCTGGGTTCCTGAAGGACCAGCGTAGGCTGCCTCATCCTCCACATCATCTCTACAAACCAGATTATCTTTATTGCCCCTGTTTTTTTTTTTTTTTTTTTTGCGGTACCGGGGATTGAACGCAGGGGAGTTCTACCTCCGCGCTATGCCCCCGGCCCTATTTTTTATACTTTATTTTGAAACCGGGTCTCACGAAGTTGCGGAGGGCCTCACTAAGAGGAGAGGAGAGAGAGAGCAAGAGAAAGAGAGAGAGAGAGACAGACAGCAATAGAGCTGAGGCTGGCCGCGAACCCGGATCCTCCAGTCTCCGTCTCCCAAAGTACTGGGATTACAAGCGTGCGCCACCA
Source organism: Glis glis (assembly GCA_004027185.1). Classification (NCBI taxonomy): domain Eukaryota; kingdom Metazoa; phylum Chordata; class Mammalia; order Rodentia; family Gliridae; genus Glis; species Glis glis. The sequence goes on from PVJS01000060.1 coordinate 23,395, forward strand.
CGTCCGGCAATTGCCCCTGTTTTAAAATGAGGAACTCGGGCTTATAGGAGAGTCAGGTGACAAGGCCTTTTTAGCTAATGAAGAGCAACCCATGGCTTCTTACCCATTCTTATGATTCCTTACAACAGAGCTGGTTTGAAAACCATCTGTGAAGACAGTGTTAGTTTTGTCTTCTCCCATAGAGATGAGGAAATCCACAGGAGGTGGGTGTCTGCTCCACTCCTTACCTGTGTTCCCATAGTGCACTGCAGGTATCTGGGGCCAGGGGTATGGGTGGATCAGGATCCGCTTCCTCTCCACCAGTAAGTAGGCATGCTCCATGGCAGACATAGAAACAGCTGTTTCCAGTGCCGGGAGGTGGAGCTCAGCTGTGCACTCCTTTTGGTTTGCATTTTGGTGGCAAAATGGTAGGAAAGCCCTGTGCCCAGTGCTGGCTGGTGGAAACATGAGAGTCTTCCTGCTGTAGTGACACCTGAAAGCCTGGTGAATTAGGCCAGCTCTGAAGGGAACATTTAGAGAAGCTTCTTTGGAACTCCAGATTCTGATTCTAAATGAGGAGAAATGGAGCAGGACACTGATGGTGTGCAGAGAGTTGTTCCAGAAAGTTTGATGGAGGAGCTGAGTTGAATTGTTAAAAACCAGATGTGTGATGGACTGAGGGCCCCGGGGGGTGCTTTTGCCCGCGCGGGCACTGAGCCTGTCCAGTTGCATGGTCTCCTGAACTCCTACAGGGGCTTTGGGCAGAGGTGCCCTCAGCCTGGCGTCCTGAACTCAGGCCACCCTCATTCCCAAAGTGCCGCGACTCGTGCTGTGAGAGGCTTTGGCTTGGAGAAGAGGAGCCTTTGCAGATGGGTGAGGAGAGAGGGAGATGGACGCATGGTGCAGGGTTACCTGCAGTTTCTGAAGTACCTGTGGAATGGGTCTCTCAGGAAGTCACCGAAAGTAAGGGTGGGCAGACAGGATGGGGCTTCTCTCCCAGGCGGCTTTGTGCATTTATCTATGGTCATCTCAACTGTCCCCAGGAAGGGTGTAGTCATTATTTTATGTCCCACTCCTGAAAGACTGGCTTCATCTTACACCTATGTGCTGCTTTAAAATTAAAGTGGATTTAAATATACAGTACTATTAATAATTGCTACAATTTATGAGGGCCTAGCTGTATATGGAAAGTGTTGTCCTCGGTGGTTTCTCTATATGACCTAATGAAATCCTCAAAAAAGAACTCTGTGACATAAACACTGTACCTCTTTTTTTTTAATAGAAGAGGAAAGTGAGGTTCGTTTAATCTTCATGACAATCCTTATGTCCTGGAGCATGTGACAAACCATTTTCTTAGAATAATGTGACAAAGATCCAGTAGAGGTACGATGTAAGCCTGGTTCTGGTCACTGAGTGCCCTGCCTTTGATTTCACACTAAGTAAACTCAAATAGATTTTACTTAGGACAAAAGTTGGAGGAAAGATGTGGGCTCTGGCTTTGGAAGACTCAAGATCGAATATCAGACCCGCTGCTCCCCAGGTGCAGACCTAAGCTAGCTAATTTACCTTTCTGAGTCCCAATTTGTTAATCTGTTAAAATATGAATAACTGTAGCACTGCTGGAAGGACTAAGTCCTATATGGCATTTAAAGTACCTGGAACACAGTAAGTGCTTAATAAATGTGAACGGTTCGGCTTCACTATTCTTATTTTTATTCTTATTTATATCTGAAGACAACTTTTGAGTCCAATTCAAGGTGAAATAAATACATTAAGGAATGACTCAAAAGGCACCTGGAAATGTTGTTTTGTATTTTCAAGTCCCTTGGAATAATTTATTAGGTTTTGTTGTCTCTTCCAAAAGCTTACATGTTCGCTTAAAAATAGAATTAGATCATGCTCAGGTGTAAGGTAAATGTTTATACCTCTATTCTCTTGTCCAATTCATTTCTGAAATACAATTTTCAGGTGGAAAATGTTGGGAAAACCTTCTTAGATATGAATTATAAATAATGGCAGTCCCAAGATGCAAGACTACTTATATTGGTTAAACTCATATTTGCCAAGTAGGTTGTGAATAAAAATGTAGGAGTAATGTTTTAGGTAAAATGTTTAGCTGCTTTTGAAGTGCATTGAAATACATATTTGCTTGGGAATTTTCAAGACAACTAGTTAAGCTTTCAAAACTGAATGCATCTTCTCTTCCAAGAAAAGGTAATGTGCAATAATCATAAAACAACTGGAAAAATAAAAAGGAAGGAAAAGTGTGCACGTGTGTGTGCACATGCACGCACATGTGAGCATAACAGATTCAGTCTCATTAACTGGGATGTGTAAAGCAATTTAATATTTATTTCTTTATAATGGTCTGATTTTCTGCATGGACTCACTTCCACTCCCCTACATGGATGGGTGGGAGGGAGGTGTAAGAAGAGGAATAACCATATTTATTCAGAAATTGTAATCTCTGTTATTTCCAATAGGTTAATCTGCCTTTTTAAGAAGATTTTTCTCTGCTTGGCTACCTCAGGCAAATGGTCACTGTTGGCTTGCCTTTTCGCCCTGGTTGTATGGAGCAGGGGTGATTCAAATGTCATGATGATGGGGTGATGACAAAAGAGGTAGGTTCCTCGAGTCTACACCATGTCCCTTGGGTCATTTTGTGTGACTGCCATGGAGTGACCAATCAGGAAAGAGGGCTCCTTGGTGACTTCTGTGGTCTCACTGGCTTTGTGAGGAGGTGTGGTGGCATTCCCCACCGTGGTCCACAGTCATCATCATTTGCCTCTAGTTTCTAATTCCCCACCTCTTGGGAGGGTTGTTAGTTTGAATCTAGGCTTCTTGTGGTCCACAGGTGCTCCCATGTAGGCCTTTTAGTACTGCCATGTCCCTGCATGGAGTCAGGGAAACACCGCCTCCCCTGCAGGTGCATTCAGCTGTGGAATCCAGGAGCAATGTCTCCATCTCACTCGCCCGCCTTGCTTGTGGCTCAGCTGCAAAAGGTCTTATCCCAGGAGCCTCAGGGCCTCCCACAACATATCATACAGACTGGGCCACTGGTGTCACACTTTAAGGACTTCCCTTGTATTTATTTCGATATTTAAATGACCACCTCTGTCTTTGTTGGTTCCGGCAGCTATAACAAAGTGCCAAAACCCGGGCGGCTTATAAACAACAGAACTTTATTTTCCAGAGCTGTGGAGGATCGAATGTTCAAGATCAAAGCGCCAGCAGATTCTGTACATGAAGGCTCACTTCTTGGATCAGAGATGGCCATCTTTTTGCTGTGCCCTCACATGGCAGAAGGGGCCAGGGAGCTCTCTGGGGTCTCTTTACCAGGGCACTAGTCCTATTCATGAAAACCCCACCTCATGACTTACCTCTGGGAGGTCCCACCTCCTAATGCCACCACAGTGGGGATGGGTTTTGACATAGGAATGGGGGTACATAAACATTCAGTGTACAGCAGCCTCCCTCTAGTTCGCCACCATCACCCCTTATGTATGGTCGTAGAGGCCATGAGCAATGTCTTCTCACCTATTTTTCTCTCTGTTTATTTCATCTTTATAGAATCTAATTGGGGTCAAAAGGGATGGCATTATTTTTTCTCATAGTTGCTTTTATTAGCTAATTTTGTTCTTCCAAGTCACAAAACTTTATTTTCCAGAGCTGTGGAGGATCGAATGTTCAAGATCAAAGTACCAGCAGATTCTGTACATGAAGGCTCACTTCTTGGATCAGAGATGGCCATCTTTTTGCTGTGCCCTCACATGGCAGAAGGGGCCAGGGAGCTCTCTGGGGCCTCTTACTCAAAACTAAATTAATGATAGATGGAGTGCAGGGAGCAAGAAAGCCATTTATTAATAAGGGTACTGGAAGCATTTACAAATATATTGCCTGATCTATCTCTATCTCTTTCTCTCTCTCTGGAACAAATCTACCCCCCCCCAAAAAAAGATCTGAAATTATATGGTACAAAACAGAACACTAATTTGCTTCATAAAAAAATCTAGTGAAATCTCATGTTCCTGGATTCTGAAAGTGCTGGAATATTTGGACAGAGTCATATTTTATGTCACGCAAAAAATTCTCTATTGACTAATCCATTTCACGTGAAACACAGGTCTAATGTATTTATTTATGTGAGTTCTAGTTTTTGGCGGTAGAAGAATTGTAAGTCTAAAATTAGAGGAAGAAAATTCATCATATGTCCTTCATGAATTATTATTACATTTGATCACATAAAAATCCATATAGCTTCACCATAATTAATGTTTGAGGCAAACTACAAACTGGCTAAATACTATTGTAAAATCTTTGATGAGGGACTAGTTTTTAAGTCTCATGAAAAGTCTTTATCAATCAAAAATATACTAAAGCCCAAAGGAAAATTAGTAACAGTCACAATCAAGTAATTAACAAAAGATGAGATGCAAATATTCTGAATTTATGAAGTCTCGTTAAATCTCACTAGGACTCAAATAAAATCCTATGAATTCTAGGATGTTCTAGATTTCAATACTTTGAACAAATTTTTCTTGCACCCAGTGAGATCATCCTCTCTGCCGAGTGTGGCCTTTTCCAGAGAGCATGCTGCTAGTGTGTTTACAATTGTCTACATATGCGTATGTCCTTCTCATAAGTAATTCCACTTCTATAAATTATCAAAGGAAATTATGTGAAAAGTGTGCAAATATCTTCTTTTCTTCCCTCCCTCCCTCCCTTTCTTTCTTCTTTTATACTAAGGACCAAATCCAGGGGTGTTCTACCTTTGAGTTACAACCCCAGCCCTTTTAATCTTTTATTTTGAAACAGGGTCTCACTAAGTTGCTGAGGGCATCGCTAAGTTGGGGAGACTGTTCTTGAACCTGTGATCCTCTTGTCTCAGCCTCCCAAGTATTGGGATTACAGGCATGCACCACCATGTCTGGCGACATCTCCCCCATATCTATTTCTCACAGCATTTAAAAATAATCCCAAACCGGAAATATTTAAATTATCAAATACTGAGATTGGTTAAATCCAGGGATATACCCACATGATGCAATGTCATATAAACATTCAAAATGCTACTACAGAAATAGCAGCATACTTACAATACATTGTCTAAGTGAAGAAGACCAGTTAAAAGATGTTATATTTGAAAAATATGGGCATGCGTGTACAGTATCTGATAAAACAGCATGCTGTTTTTCCCCTACTCACTGTGTCCAGGGGCTGGCTCCTCCCACAGGTGCATTGAACGCACATGTGAACTTGGTTATGTCAGACTTTTTACATTTAGTTTTTCTGGGGTCCCCCTGGGGATGGGGCTGTATGATGCCCACACTGCTAATTCCAGCCATGGGATCTGGGTTGGCTGTAGCTCACAGCTGTGCCCACAGCAAAGTCAGGGAGAGCAGATGTGAAGCCTCCTCAGGGCTTCTCTGGGCCCTCCATGCCTGCACTAATGATAGATTGGCTGCACCCATCCTTGCTAAGCACAGGGCTTGCTGCTGCCCTGCTCAATGGACCACAGCAGTTTGAGCTGGACAGCACACTGCAGACCCGAGAGATGGAGGAGGTGTTGTACAGGCAAACAAATGTTTTGGAGACAGGTAATTATGTTGTCCTTTCATCCCTAGCAATGATAAAGGCTGAAAGTCTTTTCTTGAAGCTAAGCAGTCTGTATGTTGACATCATTGTATAGTTTCATAAACTGAATGGTCTTTAAAGCTAACATGGATTTGGGGTCTTTTGTATTTAGTGAGAAATAAAAGGCAATTTCTTTCTCTTTTTTTTTTTTTGCAGTAGTGGGGATTGAACCTAGGGGCATTCTACCTCCGCGCTACACCCCCGGCCCTATTTTTTTATACTTTATTTTGAAACTGGGTCTCACGAAGTTGTGGAGGGCCTCACTAGGTAGAGAGAGAGAGAGAGACAGCGAGGGAGAGAGAGAGAGAGAGACAGAGAGAGAGAGAGAGAGAGAGAGAGAGAGAGAGAGAGGGAGAGATACTGCGCTGAGGCTGGCAGCGAACCCAGATCCTTCGGTCTCAGCCTCCCAAAGTACTGGGATTACAAGCGTGCGCCACCACACCTGGCTAAAAGGCAGTTTCTTGACTTTAAAATGTCAAGATAATAAAATATAAACCTACTGCATGAAATAGCAATGTTGACATTATTCTGCATTTAGTACTGGAATGTACTTATGAATTTGGACACATGGCATCTCTACCTTTTGTACTCTTCCTGCCTCTCTGGCATAAAAGATGAGTGAGAATCCAACATGCCTGAGAAGTTATAAGATCCCTCCCTGACAGGAGTTTTGTGACTGCCTTCTCTGGCTGGTTTTAAATCACAAATTGGTTGGTAATTCTAAGAAATACCATTGAACAGAAAAGTTGAACCAGGAAAGAGTGAACAGTCCCTTAATTGGTGACTTTTGACAATTCAAATTTTCATTTCCATGGGGTGTTTCAGATTAAGGACATATTGTAGCGAGGACATATTTGAGTATTTAGTTTTTTTGGATTTCGAGATAAATCTGTGAGTTCATACTGCTATCACCAGACTTGTCAGTACTTAAGGTAATATGAAATATATTTGCATTGACGTTTCTGTTTATTTCCTATTAATGCTACCCACAGGCAGGGTAATGAAGTTTTATTTGTTGAACTAAAAAAAAGGAAACCAAGTCATGGATTTGAATCTATATTACAGAACTTCATAATTTTGGACAATTCAATAAGATATCCATTCCCTCAATATTTCCTTATTTGCTAACTGACAGACTGGAAGGGGAATTAATGAGAAATTTTATTTGAAGTGCTCCATAAAGCCTGCATTAAATTAGATGCCACTTAAATTTGGGATGTGTTTTCCAGTTATTGTTTTTATTATTATTGACTGTGAAAATGATGAAACACAGCATCCTTGAATTATAGATGTGAATAGTTCAGTTCAGCATTTTAATAAAAATGCCTGAGCATCTGGTAGGCTTCCAGCATTCTTTATGTGATCCACATAGAGACTGCTATATATAGAGTGATGTATTAGACATGGGTTCTCTTCCAGGGAGACTTACAATCTAGCAGATGGGACCTTAGAGATTTTTGTATTGCATATTGTAGATGAGTAAATGTCTTCATTCCCTTACTGAAATAGAATTCCAGAAAAGTGCATGTCCCCCATTCTTATTTACCTATGGGAGAGAGACTATTAAGGCATGGTAGAGAGTGGCTGTATTATTAACCTGGCCACAGAAGAAATGACACATTTAGGATTATTGAACACTGAATGCCATTTATTTTTATCTAATAGATGAACATAATTTCTGGAGAGAAGGGACAATGAAGTAAGCAGGGTGGATCCAGGCATCAGAAAGACATGGCCTCAAATCCATGATCTGTAGTGTAGGGATGGATGACAAACATCTCTGAACCTAAGTTTTCTCATCCTTTAAATGGAGATACTGCAAAGGGCTGAAATAAGATCACAAAAAAGCAACATCTCTGTCTCACTTCTAGTCTGTGTACAATGCATAGAGGTTTTTATTACGGTGAGGGCTGGAAAAGGGCTGATGTCTGGATCAGGGGAATTTAGGAGAGCTGTGTTCCCATTCACAACCAGAGGACCAAAAGGCCACCAGGCTATCTGTACATGGGATCGTGTTGTCAAAGACTGTAGCTCAGGGATGAGAACTCCAACACACCATGGGCATGGATTTCCAGCAGCTTTGCCATTTCCCTGGGTTGGTTTTCTACATATTCCTTTCTCCATCTTCTTCTCAGACAGAGGAGCAGTGAATGATTTTGAATAATAAAATTCCATAGACTATATTTTAGAACTAAAAAGAAGGGTGGGTTTATGTAGAGGGAAGATTAAAAAGGCAGAGGGTAATTTAAGACTAAGAATAAAGAAAATGAGAGGGAGAGACAGAGAGACACAGAGAGAATTGGGTACAAGGCCTGAAGCTCAGGGAAGAAACTGAATCAAGTTGGATCAACATGTGCCCCAGTAACCCCAGGTGCTCAGGCCCTGGCCTGTTGGGGGCCCTGAGATGGCAGGAGAAGGTTGGAAACTTCTCTTTGAGTCCTAACCCCAATCTTGCATTCCTGAGGAAGTTGAAAGGAATTGGGTTCCTGTTCTAGAAGTGGAATTTTAATAATTATGTAAAACCATAAGGAACAGCCAGAAGATAAGAAGCTGTAGACTTGAAAGAAGCCAGAGAGCTGCAGGGTTAGCAGGAAGGTTTGACTCATTTCTAATTAACAGGCATTAGTATAAGCATGAGAATTTGGCTCAGTTTAATAAACTGCCTAATTTTCATCTTTTCCATAACATTTTCATAACATGTATAATTTTTGAGTCATTATAATGTCCAGAGATACATACATGTTTCTAAGGGAAGACATTCTCACTATGCTAAGTAGTTTACTATGATTGCCTTATTTCATTAGAAATTGATTTAGATGGAAAGGAGTAGAAGACTGTATAGTCAGCTTTTTGTTGCTGTGACCAAAACTCCTGAGAAGAACAACTTAGAGGAGGAAATAATTATTTTGGCTCATAGTTTCAGAGGTCTCAGTTCATGGCCAGCAGACTCCTTTGCTTTGAGCCTGAGGTGAGGTAGAATGTCATAATGGAAGGGTGTGGCGGAGGAAAACTGCCCAGCTCATGAGCTCATGGCAGCCAGGAAGGAGGGAGGGAGGGAGAGAGAGAGGAAGATTAATCCACACGAAATGGATTAATCTTGAGATCAGCACTCTCAAGATCCAATTTTTCACCTCTGAACATTGCCTACCACAAGAGCTTGGGGGGGGGTCTAGATACAACCCATAACAGACCAAATTAGAAATTGCTCATTGCTCCATTAGTAACTCGAGAGGGGGAGAATAACAATAAAAACCCTTACACTTCACACTTTCCTCTATATGACTAAAGGAGAAAATTTGTATTCCTTGAAATGAAAAAAAAGTATTCCATTCAAAGTAGAAAAAGTAAGAACTGTTTCTGAGGCTTTTTGTTTTCTCGTTAGAGGGAGATGTGTTTCTTGTTTAGATTCTAACTGGATTTAGAGATTTTGATTCAGCATACCCTTCCTCCTACCCTTTTGATCTTCTAATTTTGCCAGAAGAGAAAAGCCTGCCACACACCAACAGAAGAAAGGGAAGATCAGTTGTACATTGGTTAAGGTTTTGGTCCTGGAGATCCAAAGACTATGTTGTAATTCTGGTCTTATTGGTTACTTGCTGTGTGATCTTAGATAAGTTATTGAACCTTTCTGAGCCACTCATTTATGGATAAAAGTAGACAAAATAAGTGTTATGAGGATGACATGAAATAATGTGTGTAAATTGCTTTTTTTTAGTATCTGGTCCTTGCTAAACATTCATAAATGTTTGAGCTCATTATCAGTAAGACTGATGATAATAATTATAACAGTGGTAAAAGGTTATTGGAAAACTTAAATGACAGGAAAGTAAACAACCCAATTCAAAACATGCAAAAGACTATACAAATACCTAAGGAAGATGTAAGATGGGAAATAAGCATATGGAAAAATGTTCAATATTGTATGTCACCAGGGGAATGCAAATTAAAACAGCAGTGAGATACCACTACACACCTATTGGAATGGCTAAAATATAAACACGGACGACACCAAATACTGGTGCCAGTATGGAGCAGCAAGAACTCTCATTCATTACTAGTGGGAATACAAAATGAGGAAGACACCTTGGCCATTTCTTACAAAGCTAAACATATGTTTACCAGATGATCCAGTCATCACACTCCTTGGTATTTCCCCAAATAACCCAAACATTTATGTACACACAAAAATCTGCACAGGAATGTTTGTAGCAGCTTCCTTCCTAATCACCCAAACTTGGAAGTAACCAAGATGTCCTTCCATTGGTGAACAATGAAGGGGGGAAAAAATAATGTGATGTGTGATACACCCGGTGATAGTGTTTTGAGACAATGGAATGTTATTCAGTGATAAAAACAAATGAGTTATGAAGCCACACCAAGACATGGAGGCACCTTAAGTGTATAGCATTAAGTGAAGAAAGCTCATCCGAAATGGCTGCAGACACTATTACTCCACCTCCATGGCATTTTGGAAAAGGCAAAAGTATGGGGACAGTAAATGGATCAGTAGTTTCCAGGGAAGAGGTAGGAAGAAGGAAGGATGAATAGGGGAAGCACAGAGGATTTCTAGGACAGAGAAATTGTTTTGTATAATATTGTAATGGTGAATAAATACATTCTACCTTTGTTAAAACCAATAGAATGTAAAACACAAAAAGTAAACCGTAGTGTAAACTATGGACTTTGGTTGACAGTTATCTGTTAATATTGGTTCATCAATTGTAACAAACGAACCCCACTAATGCAAGATGATAATAACAGGAGAAATTATGTGTATGTGTGTGGAGGGAGGGTAAAAGGAAGGCATGGGAACTCTCTGTACTCTCTGTCCCATTAGACTCTTCTATAAACCTAAAAATGCTCTAAAAAACCAAAGCTGTTGATTTAAAAATTACCAGGGATGAAAGGATCTTAAAAAGGTTACACAAGACAGTTGAATTCAAAGTATCAAGAATCAGACTAGTATCAGATGTCTCAAAAACTATTGTTTAATGCTTTCAAAATTGAAAGATTATGATTTCAAATGTAGAAATGTATACTTGAACAAACTATCACCTAGGTGTAGGTAGACAAAATTATTTTTTAACATAAAAAAAGGTTATTGATCAGTCTGTACGGTGAGGCAGAAAGAAATCAACGTTCCTTTGGAAGAGAAGTTTAGGCAATGCTTCACCGAACAAGAATCCCTTGGATCTTAAAAATAAGTAGGTGACTGAGAAATGGCTAAGTAAGAAAGAGTAGAAGAGTTTTCTAGGCAGAAAGAGTAGAAGAAGCAATGGCATCAAGAATGAAGCATCCTGGATCATTCTGGAAACTACCAGTAGTTTCACATGGCTGTGATTTCTAGCAGTAGTGGGGAATATAGTGTAGGGTAAACAAGAACACAGAGAGGCCACCTCATGAAGGACCCTGCATATCATCCAAGTTTGTGAACTCTAGTTTTGCCAGGAGTTGAAAAACTTTCAATGTATGTGGTAAATACTTGCGGCTTTGTGAAAACGTATGGTCTCTTTGCAGCCATTCAACTCGGTTGCTGTAGCAAGAAAATAACTGTTAGCTTTTCACTGCTGTGACAAAATACATGGGAATATCAGCTTAGAGAAGGAAGGGTTTTATTTTGGCTCACAGTTTCAGGGTTTCCGTGCATGGTCAGATGGCTACACTGTTTCTGAGCCTATGGTGAGGCAGGATATCATGGTGGAAGGGTATGGAAGAGCAGAGCTGCTCACCTCATGGTGAGGGGGGACAAGATGTAGTACTCAAGAGTACACCCCCAAGGAGCTACTCCCTTCAATTAAGCTCCACCTCCTGCAATTTCCACTACCTCCCAATAGTTCGAATTATGAACCTCTCAATGGTAATCCACTGAGGAGGCCAGAGCCCTCCTGATCCAATCATGTCTCATAATTCCTGCCTCTGAACATTGCTGCATTGGGGACCAGGCCTTAACGCATGAGTCTCTGGGAAACACTTCATATACAGACCATAGCAACAGCCACAGACAATATGAAGATGGGTGGAAATGCCAGAATTCAATTTAGGGAGGTTGTATGTGTCTAGAAATCTGTCCGTTTCTTCCACGTTTTCCATTTTATTGGAATATAAGTTTTCACAGTAGTTTCTTGTGATCCTCTGGATTTCACCACTATCTGTGGTGATGTCCCCTTTTTCATTTCTGATTTTGGTAATTTGGGTTGATTCTCTCCTTCTTTTGGTTAGGTTAGCTGGTGGTTTGTCAATCTTGTTAATCTTTTCAAAGAACCAGCTTCTTGTTTTGTTGATTCTTTGTATTGTTTTTTATTCTCTATTTCATTAATTTCTGCTCTGATTTTAGTTATCTCCTGCCTTCTACTGACTTTGGGCTTTGACTTTTCCTGTTTTTCAAGATCTTTGAGGTGTGTCATTAGGTTGTTTATTTGGAGGCTTTCTGTTTTTCTTAATGTGGGCACTCAGTGTTATAAATTTTCCTCTTAACACCACCTTCAAAGTGTCCCATAGATTTTGGTATGTCGTGTCTCTATTTTCATTTAATTCCGGGAATTTTTTTATTTCTCTTCTGATCCAGTCCTCATTCAGAAGTGTATCATTCAGTCTCCATGTACTTATGTGGTTACTTTTGGTCTTCCTGTTGTTAATTTCCAGTTTCATTCCATTGTGATCTGAGAAGATGCAGGGAATTATATCACATCTTTTGAATTTGCTGGTGCTTGCTTTGTGACCCAGGATGTGGTCTGTTTTGGAGAATGTTCTGTGGGCAGCTGAGAAAAATGTCTATTCAGGTGTTGCTGGTTGAAATAATCTGTATGTGTCCGTTAGATCCATTTGGTATATAGTTTTCTTTAGGTCTGAAGCATCTTTATTCATCTTTTGTCCAGAGGATCAATCAAGTGGCATGAGTGGTGTGTTGAAGTCTCCCAATATTATTATGTTGGGGTCTATTTGGAACCTGATGTCCTGAAGACTTTGTTTTATGAATGTGGGATATACATGTTTACTATCATTATATCTTCTTGTTGGATTGTTCCTTTTATTAGTAAGAAGTGTCCTGCTTTGTCTCTTCTGATGTGTTTTAGCTTAAACTCTGTTTTGTTGGATATAAGCGTTGCTACCCCTGCTTGTTTTCGATCTCCATTTGCATGGTATATCTTTTTTCATCCTTTCACCTTTAGTGTATGAGTATCTTTGGCTAGAAGGTGAGTTTCTTGTAATCAGCATATAGTTGGGTTATGCTTTTAAATCCACATTGCCAGTCTATGCCTTTTAATTGGGGAGTTGAGTCCTTTGATATTCAGTGTTATTATTGAGATATGATTTTTGTTTCCTGTCATTTTGAGTTCTATTTTCTGTTTGCTGTAGTGACAAATCTCCTTGTTTAGTTGCCTACCTGATGGAGTTCACCTCTCCTGTGGTTCTGAAAATTACTTGTTTTTCCTTCTTTGTGACTTGAATCAACCAATAGCAAGCACAGAAATAGAAATAGCAATAAAAAGTCTGCCATCAAAGAAAAGTCCAGGTCTAGATGGTTTTCCAGCTGAATTTTACAAAACCTTGACAGAAGAATTAAAACCAATACTTCACAAACTATTCCATGAAATTGAAAGGGATGGAATTCTTCCAAATTCCTTTTATGAGGCCAATACCACATTAATACCAAAGCCAAATAAAGATACCTCAAGAAAAGAAAATTATAGACCAATATCATTAATGAACATAGATGCAAAAATTCTAAATAAAATACTAGCCACATGCATTTAAAATAATATTGAGAAAATTGTACACCAAGAACAAGTTGGTTTCATCCCAGGAAAGCAAGGCTGGTTCAACATACGCAAAACAATACATGTTATTCACCACATAAATTGAACTAAAAACAAGAATCACATGATCATTTCAATACATGTGGAAAAAGCATTTGACAAAATTCAACACCCGGACTTCCTGCGCAATGCAGAAAGTTCCGGACAAGACACACCCATTCATGTTAAGAACTGTTCAGAAAATAGGAATAGAAGGAACATACCTCAACATCATTAAGTCAATATGTGAAAAACCCAAAGCCAACATCATATTGAATGGGGGAAATTGCCGGAATTCCCCCTTAAAATGAGGAACAAGACAAGGATGCCTACTATCACCACTCCTTTTCAATATAGTCCTTGAAACTTTTGCCAGAGCAATAAGACAGGAGAAGGATATCAAAGGAATTAAAATAGGAAAAGAAGAATTAAAATTATCTTTATTCACAGATGACATTATCCTATATATAGAAGACCCAAAGAACTCAACCAAAAGTCTACTATAGCTAATTAACAAATTCAGCAAAGTAGCAGGATACAAGATCAACCTAAGAAAATCAGTAGCTTTCATATACGCCAACATTGAGTCCACTGAGAAAGAAATCCAGAAAAAAATTCCATTCACAATAACCTCAAAACCAATCAAATACCTAGGAATAAACTCAACTAAAGAGGTAAAAGATCTCTACAATGAAAACTATAGAACACTGAAGAAAGAAATCAAAGAAGATCTTAGAAGATGGAAAGATCTCCCCTGCTCTTGGATAGGCAGAATAAACATTATCAAAATGGCCATTCTGCCAAAAATGATCTACAGAGTCAATGCAATCCTTATCAAAATACCAACTTCATTCTTTGCAGATCTAGAAAAATCAGTCATTAATTTCATATGAAGAAACAAAAGACCCAGAATAGCTAAAGCAATGCTCAGCAATAAGAACCATGCAGGAGACATCACAATCCCTGACTTCAGATTATACTACAGAGCTATAGTAATAAAATCAGCATGATATTGGCACAAAAACAGACACATAGACCACTGAAACAGAATAGAAGATACAGAAACAAGTCCACAAACTTATAGCCAATTGATTTTCGACAAAGGTGCCAAACACATACTCTGGAGAAAGGACAGTCTTTTCAACAAATGGTGCTGCGAAAACTGGTTGTCTACCTGTAGAAAAATGGAACTAAATCCTTACCTCTCACCCTGCACAAGAGTCAATTCAAGATGGATCAAAGACCTGGAAGTTAGACCAGAGACTGTGAAATTACTAGAAGAGGGCATAGGCTCAACACTCCAACGGATAGGTACAGGTAGAAACTTCCTCAACAAGACCTCCAAAGCACAGGAAATTAAAACAAGAATTAATAAGTGGGATAGCATTAAATTACAAAGCTTCCACTCATCAAATGAAATCACCAAGAACCTAAAGAGAAAGCCTACGGAATGGGAGAAGATCTTTGCAAGCTATCCCTCTGACAGAGGTCTAATATATAGGATATACAAAGAACTTAAAAGACTTTATACTAAAAAAAAAATGATCCGATCAAGAAGTGGGCAACTGAAATGAATAGACACTTCATGAAAGAAGAGATACAAATGGCCAATAGATACATGAAAAAATGTTCAACATCATTAGCAATCAGGGAGATGCAAATCAAAACTATTCTAAGATATCATCTAACCCCAATTAGAATGGCAATCATTAAGAAGTCAAACAACAACAAATGTTGGCGAGGATGTGGGGAAATAGGGACTCTTCTACACTGTTGGTGGGAATGCAAACTAGTTCAACCGCTATGGAGAACAGTGTGGAGATTCCTCAGAAAACTGGGAATGGATCCACCATATGATCCATATGACCTGGCTCTACCACTACTGGGTATCATACCAAAGGGATTGAAACCAGAAAACTACAGTACCATATGCATACCGATGTTCATAGCAGCACAATTCACACTGGCAAAATTATGGAACCAACCTAGGTGCCCATCAACAGATGAATGGATTACAAAATTATGGGAAATATACACAATGAAATTCTACGCAGCAATAAAAAAGAACAAAATAACATCATTTACAAGAAAATGGAAGAACATGGAGAACATGATGTTAAGTGAGATCAGCCAATCACAGAAAGAGAAGGGTCACATGTCTTCTCTAATATGCACAAGCTAGGGAGCAATGAGGATACAAAAGGGCCTCCAGACAACAGTGGAGAAACCTCAGTGAAGTCAAGGAACTGATCTAAGGGAAGGGGAAGGGGAAGGGGAAGAATGAAGTTCATTAATGGAATTTCTACCATCAACCATATTTACATATGAGAATATACCAATGTCAATCTTGGTACTCTGTGTTGGGGGGGAGGGAAGGGGAGGCACCAAGAGCTGCGTGCATGTATGTTAATGTCAATTTGATTTCCATTGTGATGTGAGACTACAATGTACCAATAAGAGCACATTAAAAAAAAAAAGAAATGCCAACATTCCAGTTACTTTGTTTACAAAACCAGGTAGTGTGCTGAGCATGGCCTGTAGCTTCCTGCCATACAGCAAGGAGAGTCAAGAAAGAACTTTCATCAAGAAAATGACATTATCATATTTGAGTTTTAGGAAAATTACTGTGATGGTACCAGGCGATAACTGGACTAGGAAGAAGAAAATGAGTTGAGACTTTGACAATAATCTAGCTAAGATATAGAGAAGCCATGATGGAAGGTATTGATGATGGAAATGGTGTACAAGAGATGGAGTAAGGAATGTACATAGTGTACAATTAATAAAGTAGGGATTAGAGAGACTGTCAGGAAGGAAGGGCATGTTGGCATCACTGACACAATATATTGTATTCCTATCACTGAGATAGGGGGAAAAACTACATTTAGTAAAAGATATTGGGTTTAGTTTTGAGGTTCCTGGGCTTCATCCAGAAATCTGAGTCACTATGACATAAGTAAGTCAAGGATGGCCTCTGTATACTGGCCGTTAGGTGGTTTATTTCTTCATAGATTCGCTGAGATACATTAACTCCAAAGCCTGCTAGTGCCAAACTCAAATCTTTATACAACCAATTGTTTTAAAGATAGTTCAAAGAAGCAGATTTCTATCAATTTAGAGCCTGCCTATTTTTGTATACTCCGTGAAACTGCATCTGACATCTGCTGGAGAGCAAAGAAAACCCTGGGTTATTAATACCCGTTACTGCTGCCGTTTAGAGCTCTCTGACCCAGGCACTTCACTTTGCTGTGCTGCCGAGAGACATCACCTCTACACATAAGCCCCTCTCTGACTCCCCTCTTTCCTAAGAGTTCCCTTGCACTCCTCCACAATGGTCTCAAGCTGCAGGGGACTTGCCCCCAAGTGCGAACCTTTAAAAACTGGTACCTAAGCAAAGCTTGTGTGTGCTAGTGCCCCCTCGTGGTTATATGTTTTTCCTCCATCAGTTCCCAAATTCCCTGAACTCCCTACAGCTACAAGCAAGCTTTATTAGCATTTGTGGGATGTTTGATGTGAAAGGAGTGGATTCCGTGGGAGACCATATAGAATAAGAAGAGGTGGTCTTGTCTTTATAGACAAAGTTTTAGAGATTCTCATGTCTGATTTTGAAAACAAAACTTTAACCTCTCAAAACTCAATTGGAGAAAGGAAATTCCTGGAAAATTGGGTGGTGATGCCCCTGAGGCAGCAGAAACCTTCACTTGGACACCTTTGAATGGGACAAATACCATGAGCAGCAAGAGGTATATTTCCCCTCATTAATATTGACATGTTACTAATCTCATTCTATTGTTATAGATTTGACTCTTAGAAGAGATAATAGAATTATCTTATTGTTCATAATTTTGTGAAATATTTTGGCTTATGTTCTTTATAAATACATTCTCATTTAAATTTTTTGTGATTAAGCAGCAGAAGCATAATCTCTGGAAAGACTGATGCGAGAGATTGACAGAAAAGTCATCAAGCAAGGGTCAAGCGCTTCGGAAGATTTTGTGTAGATTTGAATGACGGAAGGAGAGGTAAAATACAGCTTTTAAATTTTTACATTTTAAAATAATTACTATTTTTATCATGCTATAGTTGTGTGTGTATGTGTGGGGGGGTGTTTACTGGGGATTGAACCCAGGGGCATTCTAGTTTTGAGCTATAACCCCAGGCCTATTTTATTTTATTTATTTTGAAACAGGTCTTGTTAAGTTGCTGAGGACCTTGTTGAATTGCTGAGGCTGGCTTCACACCTGTGATCCTCCTGTCTCAGCCTCCCAAATACTGGGATTATAGGCATGCGCCACCATGCCCAGCTATCATGTTATAGTTTTAAAAAGGGTTTCGAATACGTTAATTCATTTTGAACTCTTTACACCGGCTCAGAGCTGGAGGTGGTTGTTATCATTACCAACCCTAATTTACAAATGCTGAAACCAAGTTCCCTGGAGTGACTTAGTGAAGGTCGCACACCTTGTTAACTGGCAGCTGCTCAGATGCAGAGCCAGATGATCCCACTTAAAATGTCAAATTGCTGAAAAGTTCCCTAACCAGGGAAGCAAAGGGAAAGAAAAAAAATGGGGCAACCCCATTAGGACTGAGTAAAATTACAATGAGTTTTACTGCATCACTGAAAATAACAGAGTAGGTGGCTCCAGAAGCAGTAACCGAGCAAAACTTCTAAGAACCAACTTTGTCAGAACTCTGAGAAATAGTCAAAAGTTTACAGTAATACTGAATGAAAAAAGAAGTTAACATAAAAATGATAGGAAGGCTTTGTGGAAGTTTACCTGCTCTGCTCTGAACTGTGGTCCTGTAGACAGAAGCTCGTATTCCCAGTGTGAGTTCTTAATTCTGGCTTTGGAGAGAGGAGCAAAGCAGACCTTCTTCCCAAAGACCTTTTTCTAGGTTTGTTTTGACCTGTCTGGGGACTACCTGAAGGATGGATGTGAAGCAGTTACCTTTGCTTTACCTAATTTAGGACACCTACAGGGCAGGGCAGCACCTGGGCCCGAGGCATTTCTTGAAACTATTGTAAGGCAAATGAGCAACCCACTGCCACGGGGCTAAAGATTACAGTCCAGGAAAAGGATAAACAAGCTGGAAGCCTGGGAGCAAAAGCTAGGGAAAGTGTTTCTTCAGAAAATTAGTAACGGAAAACAAAAACCACCTGTGTATATGTGGGGATTTAGAAAAGCACACAGAAGCCCAGGGCCGAAGGTATGCTCAGAAGGGTCCTAAAAAGACTTTCATTTCTGGCGGACACCTAGGCTCAGCACAACAGTAAGTAAAGGCCAAGGAGTTCAAAATTGTCCTGCTGTGCATTAAAGGAGTGCCCCAATAGACAGTCAATCCGAGAAGACTAGGGAACAAAAAGAAATAAAAGATACTCAGAGTGGAGAATAAGAAACATTATCTCTATTCACAGATGACATGCTATTACATGTAGAAAATCCTGAAGAATCCATTAAAAGACTATTAAAAGTAATAAATCAGTTAAGTGCAATTACAGTACGTAAGCTCAATATACAAAATACAATTGCATTTCTTTACACTTCTGATAAACAATCTGAAAACGAAAGTAATAAAAATATTTTGCTTACAATAGCATCAAAAAGAATTGCATACTTAGGAGTAAGTTCAACAAAAGAAATGTAAAACACGCACCCTGAAACCTACAAAATAATGTTGAGAGAAATTAAAGATGATCTAAAAAATGGGAAAATATCTCATGTTCATGGATCTGAAGACTTACCATTAAAATGTCAATGTCAGAAGTAAATTTTTATGGTGTCATAAGAAAAGACATATTTGAAAGCAGCTCAGCAAGATGAATTTTACTTTTTGCAAAAAGGGATCCTGCCACCAGTAAAGTCAGGTGTACAAGAACAACATGGAGGAAACTAGCTGGGCATTTTATTTTCAGTTGGGGCTTCGGTGTTGTGCTCCTATTGGTGGGAACATGGCCTCACAATCTTTACGCCATTGGCTGAAGGGGATGCTCGGGGAGGGGTTGGCACTCACAGGTTCCAGGAATAGCTGTCTTTGCAAAAATACAAGCACATGTAAGGTTACACACTGGCAGCTTTACAACATGGAGTCCAAGTCAAGCTATTCCTTTGATAGAAAAAAGTCTAATTATATTCTCACATCAATACTTCCCAAATTGTTCTACAGAGTCACTTCAATCACTCTAAGGATGCTAGATGACTTCTTTATAGAAATCGACAAGCTGATTCTAAAACTTATATGGAGTTCTGAGAGGCTAAGAATAGCTAAAACAACCTTGGGGGAAAAAAGTACTCAAACATGTTGATTTTCAAAAATCGATACAAAGAAACTATAAGCAAAATAGTGTGTACTGGCATAAGGATAGACACACAGATCAATGGAATAGTATTGAGATCCAGAATTAAAATGATATATTTATGGCCAACTCTTTTTGGACAAAAGAGTAAGAATGAGCTTTTCAACAAATGGTGCCATGACCACTCAATAGCCCTGATTTAATAATAGATTAAATAATAGATTTAATTGAAATAATAGATTTTGACCCCTACCTCATACTATCTATCCCTGTTATCCAAAATGGATCAAGGTCCTTAATGTAAGAGCTATAACTGTAAAACTATTAAGAGAAGACATACAGATGCATCTTCGCTGACATGAACTTGACGGGATTTTTAGGTATGATGCTCAAAGCCCAATCAACAAAGGAAAAACGAAACGATATCAAAATTAAAAACTGAGCATTGAAAGCTGTTATTAACAAAGCAAAAAGACAATCTACAGAGTAGGAGAAATATTTGTAAATCATGTATCTTGTAAGACTATATATCTATATCTACATCTATATCTATATCTGTATATATCAAGGCTATATAAAGAACTCTTACAACAAAAGGACAAGTAATCCAATTAAGAAGTGGTAAAGGACTTGAATAGATATTTTTCCAAGGAAGACATAGAAACAGCCAAGAAGAATTAGAAAAGATGCTATACAGTATAAGTCATTAAGAGAAATACAAACCAAACCACAATGAGATAACACTTTTTACCCACTAGAATGGTCAAGAAAAAACAAAGGGAAAATAAATTAGACATCTGAATCCTCAAATGTATCTGGTAGGCAGTAAAAGGTGCAACTGCTTTGGAAAATGGTTCAGAGGCTTTTCAAAGGCTTTTCAAAAAGTTACCAAATTGTTATTAACTATTAAATAGTAACTATTACTATTAACACCAAATTACTATTTTCCCAACAATTCCACTCCTAGGTACATACCTCAGAGAATTGAAAGAGTAGGTACTCAAATGCTTGTTTATGGATGTTCACAGCGCTGCTATTTACAATAGCTGATAGGTGGAAGCAACACAATTGTCCATTAATGGATAAACAAAATGTGGTAAATAAAAGTTTGCACCCTTTGACCAACATTTCCCCATTTCTTCCACTTCTCAGCCTTTGGTAACCAATGTTTTATTCTCCACCTCTGTGAATTTGACTTTTGTAGATTCCACATATAAGTGAAATTATATAGTATTTGTTTCTCTGTGCCTGGTTTATCTCACTTAGCATACTGTCCTCCAGGTTTGTCAAAGTTGTCACAAATGGCACGATTTCCTTTTTTTTTTTTTTTTTTTTGCAGTACTGGGGATTGAACCCAGGGGCGTTCTACCTCCGCGCTACACCCCCGGCCCTATTTTTTTATACTTTATTTTGAAACCGGGTCTCACGAAGTTGCGGAGGGCCTCACTAGGTAGAGAGAGAGAGAGACAGGGAAAGAGAGAGAAAGAGCTGAGGCTGGCCGCGAACCTGGATCCTCCAGTCTCCGCCTCCCAAAGTACTGGGATTACAAGCGTGCGCCACCACACCTGGCACGATTTCCTTTTTTATGGCTGAATAAGTATGCATTTATACTGCATTTTCTTTATCCATCCATCCATCCATCCATCCATCCAGTGATGGGCATTTTGGTTGTTCCCATAATTTGGCCATTGTTAATAATGCTGCAATGAACTTGGAAATGTAGATGGATATCTCTTTGAGATACTAATTTCAATCTGTTTATATACTCAGTAGTGGAATTGCTAGATCATATGGTAGTTCTATCTTTTAATTTTTTAAGGGACCACCATACTGTTTTCCATCATGATTGTAAGAATTTTCTTCCTAAAAAAAAAAGAAATGTACATTTTGCCATATCCTTGAATTATCAGCTTTTAAGCAAGTGATGTTTCATAGACTTGACTTGTTTCTTGAAGGCATGCTTCTCATAGTCATCTGATGCCCCTGGCAGCAGGTGCCGATTCCTCCCTTGGCCCACAACACAGCTCTCCTCCTGGGGCTGACATTAATTTCCCTCCTGAAGTTTATATCCCATGCATTTTTTTCACCTCATTTTTTAGCTTAATTTAAGTACCTCTTCAAATGTCATGAATGCATGTGAAGATTTCTGGGTTTTACAGGTTTAAATGTCTTTATTTTACACTCATGCATTGGTATTTTGTTTGAGTATAGGGCTCCAAGTTAACATTTTTTCCATTCAGGATCCGGAAAGGACTTTTATGCTACCAAGTAGCATCCCATTCTATATCACCATTACTGACTCCTATACATTTGATTACCTAAAATTTACACAATAATGAATGTAGATCTGTTTTTCTTTAACCTCTATTCCTTTTCTTCCAAATATTCTTGTAATTCTGCAGTTTGTGGAAATTTTATATTATTATTTATTTGATACTTTCTCTCCCTGCATATTATTTTTGCTAACACTATGTAGAATTCTAACTCATCAGTTGGGATCATCCTTTGGTGTTTAACTCATGTGTTTAACACATGTGTGGAAGCTAGGGAGTAATCGGGATACAAGGGGACTTTAGATAAAGGAGGAGAAACCTCTGTAGTGCAATGGAGGGGGTCTAGGGGAGGGGGAGGGAGAGTTAATGAAGGAAATACTTTCATTGACATTATGTACATATATGAAGTTACCAATGCCAATCTCAATATCATGTACAGGGAAGGGGAGGGAGAGGGAAGGGAGCAGGGGGGAAGCTCAAAGTACTATGTGCATGTATGTCCCTATCACTCTGAATTTCATCATAATGTGAGACTATAATGCACCAATAAAAGTATATTCAAATTTTAAAAAGAGGCAGAAGTGACAGCAGGCTTATTTTGAGCCAAAGCTTTGGTGATTTCATGATTCCACACTGGGAATTCCTAGCTTCCCCAACAGAAGGACATGCCTCAGGTGGCCACCCCACTCCAGTCTCTTCTTCAGGACACATGTTGCATAGGGCCACCCCAGGCAACTTGTTGACCTGTATCCTGAAATAGAACTGCCCCAATGAACCTACAAATGCACAAGAAAGAAAGAAATAGAAACACATGATTGTCTTATGTTGCTGATATTGTGTAGTTGTTGAACAGCAAAAGACAATGTCAAACTTCGCTACTCTTCTAAGGAATTTGTCCATTGAACTTTGTCTCCTCTTGAGTCCTCCAATTCTCTACTCAACCAAAAGCGTTCCTGTTTGCACTCCACTGAAACATGTCAGTATCACCTGCATGAATAAAGGTATATTTTTTAAAAAATAAAGATTTGAATCTTCAGAGAGGAGAGTCAGAAATCTCCCTCTCAGGCTCTGTTTCCTGGGGAATTGAACTCACTGTATTAGGAGTCATAAAAGTAAGCACTGGAAAAGTTAAACACAAAAAATAATAAAAGTAATTGTCTCTGCATTAGAGTAAAGAGGAGTTTGGAATGCTCTGCATTACAAACCTTTTTTTTTGTGTGGTACTGGGGATTGATGCTAGGGGCTGCTCTACCCCTGAGCTATACCCTACTCCTATTTAGTTTTTAATTTCGAGACAGGGTCTCACTAAATTGCTGAGGCTGACCTCGAACCTATGATCTTCCTGTATCAGCCTCCCAAATACTGGGATTGCAGGCATACACCTCCACACCCAGCATTACAAACCATTTTTATCATATTTGCTTTTCCCCATATCAAAGAGCAAATAAAATTCAAAACTGTTGGAACTCAAGAAAAACTAACCGTAGAGAGGATTAATGGTTAGACATGGCAATTTTAGAACTACATTATTCATCCAGCTTATATGAATTCACCTTGAAATTACACAAAATGTTAGTCCCAGAAAACATGCCAGCAATGTATTTTGCAGAATGTCTTTTCAGAGAATGTGCCAGAAAAGTATATTGAGGAAAGAACTACTGGACCAAGGTTAATTTTATTTGGAGGAAAACACATATTTATTTAATCAGTATTTATTTATTGTTACTTACTATGTGTCGAAAAACTCTAGTGGGTCTGGGTGGGTGGGGGAAAGGCAATAAACAAATTAATCTGTAACTTTACAACATGTCAGATGGTGATTGTTGGTGCAGAGCAAGATGAAGCGTAGTCTTCAGTGAAGGGAATAAGTACAGAGAGGGAGGTGGACTGCAGGACACATTTTTGGAGGGAATGAATTCAATGGTTTTTGTGAGTCCATTGAGGATAGTCATGCTAAGTACAAGGTGAACTTTCATAGCTGTTTCTAACTCAGACGTTGCTAATTAGAGAAAGGAAATACCATCCCAACTAACCATGCTTATATAGAAAACACAGCAAACCAATAATTTGGAAAGGTAATGAGATACCTATTTCTCCTCTACCCCACACAGGGAATTCAAATTCCAATAAGGAAAAGTACAATTCTAAACTGACTTGTTATTGCTTCATAAGATTTGAAAGTTCTGGAGAGGCTCAATCTCTAAATGAATTATCTCTGAATCTTTGAAAGATCAATTGTCTGGTTGGTCATCTCAGCCAATAATTGGCTTCTCCCACCTTCCCCTCTGTAAAGATGGACAAACAGAGGGGGAAAGTTACCAGAGAGAAAAACAGTTCAATATTTGTAAAAGTTGGCTTAATTCAAGGAAGCAAGGCAGATGGCACATTTGAAGCAGATAGTACAAGTAAACAAGAAATTGGGAAAGCTTAATTCAAATGGGTTAAAGAGACTGAGAGAAAAGATGGCAGAGAATAAAAAGTAAAATAATCTGACAACCAGAAATGAAAAACATTGATTTCTAAAAGTTTCAGGTAAATGGAAGGAGATGAGGGAAAGCAGACTAGACTGCAGGAAAGCAAATCAGAAAATGTGATGCCAGAGAAGGAAAATATGAGGTGAATAAAGGGGAGAAGATATTTAAAAGACATGGAGGAGCTGATGTGGTGGCATACACCTGGAATCCCAGGACTTGGGAAGTTGAGACAGGAAGATCACAGGTTCGAGGCTAGCCTTGGTAATTTAGCAAGGCCCTCAGCAAGTTAGCAAGACCCTGATTCAAAATAAAAAGGGGCTGAGGGTGTAGCTCAGAGGTAGAATGCCCTTTCGTTTAATCTCCAGTAACACACACACACACACACACACACACACACACACACACACACAGTCATGGAGGCAATGTTTTGATGTTGGAATATATTTGTCTTTGGGATTACAGAATAAGAAAAAAGGGGAAATGAAGGAGAATAACAAAAATAGGCATTTTTTTCAGTGGTTACTATGTGCCAGATCCTGTTCAAACTTCTCCACATGTGCTTATTCTCTTAATTATCATAACAGTTTTCCAGAGTAAATGTTGTTATCTCTGTGTTACAGCTGAGGAGAGTTAACCATGAAACAGTGATGGAATTTGTCCACAGGCAGAGCTTAGAAGGATGGAGCTGGGACCTAAACCCAGGGTTATAATCATGATGTTATATTGTGTTTGAAATTAAAAGAAATGTCAGACAAAAATGACTCAGTTTTGTCTTCACCAGCAGATTGAAAGAACTCTGTAAATAACTTGATTGGTTATTAGACATCCTGGTTTGAAAGGACTAATGTACCATGAGATTATATAAATGCCATGTTTATTTTCTTCTGGTGCTTTGCAGTCTTATACTTAATGACTTTCTTTTTAATCCCTCTAGAGTAAATATTAGCACAGGGTATAATATAAAGATGGTATATAAATATTTCCAAATAATTAAATTCTTATTGCAGCCATGTATTGAATTTCACAACTTCCCCAATGATTTGATGTGCCACCATAGGGACTAAACTTGGTAAACACACTTTTCTCCTTAATCTTGAGTGTATTTTGTAATTTTAAAACTTCTATATTATTATCCACCTCATTGAGATCTTAAATTTTATTAATATAAGGATTATACATGAAGCTTTTTTTTCCATGTTACAATTTCTTCTGCATCTGTGGCCGTAAACACCTTTATTTGAAGTTTGGTTTACAGATATTTATTGCCCAGAGTGAAGCCAGATCTAGAGCTTCCAGAAACCAAAACACATCCTGTCATGAATTTTATTGTATGACACAGACATGGGGGAAACCTGTACAGTGGTCATGCTTGGGCAGTCTGTCAGTCATGGGTGACACTGAATGAAATGTATTCAGGTGGCCACATTGTCTCCCCATGGCAGACAAACACACCAATCACCACCGTTGTTCATCCCCTTTCTTAGGATACTAAACAGACCATTAATCCTTGAATAGTTGCTGAATAAAAACAGCAGGAGAGAAAAAACCAAAAAGATAGAGACCCAGAAAGCCTCTAGTTAGAGAAAACAAAAATAAATCAGAATAGAAAATATATGCACGCAAACCCAGGTGAATTTGTAAAGAAACCATGAGCTCAAAGAGTGAAATGATTGTAGTTACTGTAGTAAAAAGCTATATTCTGCCGTAAATTTTTATAGGTGCTTGCTTAAGAAGATTCTTGTTTTTCTCTTCTTGCCAGAGAGGGGGTAGAATACAGAGCACTGGAATCCTAGAATTGGCTTTCAGAGTGTAAAAGAACAAACCACATTGGAAAATAGAATTATCTTACAAGCCTTTACAAGAAACATTTAAACATAAGCATCTATCTACCCAGGACAAAAATTCTTCGTGAGTTTGACCAGCAACATCAGAGGCCTATGTGTGAGATGTTATCAGTCACACCATGGAAGGGTTAGTTCACCCTCTCGGAGTCAGCATGTAGGTGGGCCCAGAGGGATGACTTTAAGCAGACATTTCACTTCTCATACGTATTAAATTTGGGATAGTGGAGAGCTTTTCATTGTTCTCTTTATTGCCACACCATGTGGGGTAGAGATTTAAAATCACCCCCCCACATCATGGCCCCAAACTGGCCAATGGTAGCTATCCCAAATTTTTAGAGAGTCTAGGTGAATCAAGCAGCTGTTCTTCCCCTCAGTTCTGACTAGCTCTCTAAGCAAGGTGAGCAGAGCTTAGAAAACATGCTGCTGTAGCCGTCCATTCATATGCAAGTTTGCTAAGTTAGAAATGGCTTTCTGACTGCTCACGGGATTTGGGTCTGGGGTCCCTGCCCAAGGATGGATAGTGACCCACATGAGATCTGCCCCCTAGTGTGGCTGGGGCAGATCTCATGTGGGTCACTATCCATCCTTTCTGCATGCTGGCCATGGAGAAAACCCTTTGTTTTTCTTGTGGGACTATGGACCGGCCAGTGAAATTCCTGTGTGCCTGTGCTTGCCTCAGGTCTCGGCACTGCACACAAGGAATTAGGGTGGGTCATGACCATTATGCTGACTGTTCCCCTCGCAGCTTTGGCATCAGTGCATCAGCCTGCAGGGCAATGGCTTTTCCCTCCACGTATGGATGGTTTGGTGCCTCCAGTGCTGTGGAATCATGTAATCCCAGTGCCACTCGCAAGCTTTTAGCCCGACAATATCTCAACGCCAGCAGTTGCTGCTGCAGTGGGGGCAACAGTGGCTTTCTCCTTTGTCTACTTGCTCTGTTTCCCCTCCTATGCACGTGGGTGCCCCAGCCGCTGTGCCTTGCTGGCTCTTATTTTAAGAGTCATAGCACAGACTAAATCTAACTGTAAGACACGTGAAATCAAACTACCTGCTCTGAGTCTGTAAGAATGTGTGGCAGAAGCCCCAGAAGGAAAAGGTGATTTTTTTTCTCACTTACCCTTCTATCTTTCCAGGCCAACACACCATGACTGAAACAGGAGAGTCTCATTTCATAGGGTTCTTGTCCAGTGGATTTTGATGAAGTCCAAGGACTAGTGAAGGGTATAGAAATATGAAATTTTATTTTAAGTCAAGGAAAGATAGAAGACAAAAACTACCCCTCACACATGGAGGGGGGTGTCCCTGAAAGAGAGTAACCACCAAAGCTCTTGGGAGGTGATCTTGTAAACCTTACTGAGGTTCCTCATCTACTCTTTTATGATTGGTTGGAATTGGGTTTTAGGGAACCAATGTCTTTTGCACAATTTCCATCCTTAATTTGAATTGTTATCTTGTGGGCTGGTGGACCCTGATGTCCTGGCGCCAGCCATTCTCTCACCTCCTGCTCACCCCCCCTCCTCACAGAAGGTGATGCAGATGGCCTTCTTTAATCCCGCCTGTTCCCAAGTCCTCTGCCCTGACTCCTGACTCACTATGGCATCCTGGCTAAGTATATAAAGTTCCAACAAAATTCTGTGTGGTTAGACACAAGCAACTGTAGAAGTAGATGTTTCTCTTGGGTTTATGTTATAGTAGTATTCAGGATGTGCTCCCCAAGGACAACGGGAGCTTGTAGGATGTGGTTGGGGTGGTCAGCAATGGTGCTGGATGGCATTATGCCTTACTTGATCTTTCTACAGCCGTACCAGTGCTTATGCCTCCCAGTTATTTGCAGGTGTGCAAGGTCCCTGTGAGCTGATTGCCTGTGAATATTTAATATATCTTGGGATCAGGATTGGCAAGGGCTCCTCTGCAAGATTCCTAGGCTGAGACCCTGTGCTCAGGCTTCACACAAGTGTGTTCACTGCTTAATTGTTTATGATAAGCAAAGGCACAAAGAGCCTAAATGGATAAGCATAGGAAATTAATAGAACAACTGATTTGAGTTATATCATGAGTAGTAGGAAGAATTCTGGTCCCTGGAATCTCAGTTGCCTTGGAGTTATTCCTGTGCTTATATTACATTGCAAACGGGATTTTGCAGACAAAATTGAGGCTATTAATCAGTTCCTCTTAAAATAGGAAGGTTACCTTAGATATTTAGGTAAGCCCAAGGTAATCACATGAGCCCATAAAAGCAGAAGAGGAAGGTAGAAAGAGGCAGTTGGAAGAGACGTCAGAGAGACAGAGAGCACAGAAAGAATTTGCCACTGTTGTTGACTTGAGGATGAAGAGAACCCTCTAGAAAGGAAACTGTCAATCATGCAATTACAAGAAATAGAATTCCACCAATAACCAGCAAGCTTGGAGAAAAACCCACTCCAGATAAGAATCAAGACCCCTGCCAAGACTTCGATTTCAGCCTTATGAGATCCTCAGAAACTGGGAGATAATAAACAGGTCTTGTTTAAGCTGCTCCTGTGTGGTAATTTTTATGGCAGCATTAGAAAACTAGTGCATTGTATGAAATGCCATATATCCCATAAAATTTTGTTAGACATAACCACGTAATGGAATTGCAAAACCATACTCAAACTATATCTCTAACGTGTAAAGAAAATGTACTTTAAAACACTTTTTATCTAAAAACTTCTACGGCCTCCTTTCTCAAGTTTCCACCCTTAGAAGAGTAGGAAAACCAACCTATTTTAAATCTAGTTTCAAGCCTATTTTAGGCTGATAACTTAAATGGTCATTTTAGGTAATATTCAGCCATTCTTTCATAAAAAATGATGTTTTTCCTAGTTTCTTCCCCTCCTGCTTCCCTTCCTAAGATGCCATATGTTTAGAAAGTGCACCAGAGTACATGATTTAGAACTCATGGCATTGGAGGGGAAAGGCCCTCTGATCTTCCTGCTAACTTAATTTATACCTGGTCTTAAGAATTATGCTCCTTCTGCCTGGATTCTGTGGCCTGCGACAGAAAATTGTGGCTGGAGTAAGTCACATTCTTACTTTTCTAGGTTATGTTGACTTCTGCTCTCTCTGGCTGGCTTCACTGCCCCTCTCCACAATTTCTCCCTGGCAGAAGAAGACTTCGTGGAGTCTGGCTGAGTCTCAGCTGTAGCTCAGTTCAGAGAAACTGCTTCTTAGCCACCTCAGGAGCCCCCTGGGTCTCCTCCTGGTTCCCTTCACCAGCCTCCAGGGCAGGGTTCACACTGTTTGAATCCTGTCCATATCACATGGAAACCAGGTTAGCATAAGAAAAGCCAAATTCACTGGTTTCAGGGCATGGCCAACGCTGAGTTTTAACGCCTTCTTTTTGTCTTTTCTTTCTCCCTTCCTAGTACATCTTGTCTGTCATAGCCTCCTGTCATCAAGAAGAAAGCTACATGAATGTACTGTCATATGGAGAAGGAGGAGGTCTCTGTAAGTGTGTATCCTTCAGGCATGGCTGTTGTAATTTAAATGGGGGAGATAAAGAAGTTTTGAAAATTCTATCTCAGCAGTACTTGCCTCTCAAGCTAATTTTCTTGTGGCAAAATCCTAGTTTTCTTATCAGGAGCTGATTATTGCTTTGTTCTTTCCCCTTTCATTTCTTCTGAAACATATGTTCAACTCCCTGCAGGAGGATGGATAAGGTAAAAGAGAGAACATATTAATAATGTTCAAAATAGCAACATATTGAAATTACTTACCGACTTAGTGAAATGATCATATCTTATTAAAGTATAAAGTTACAAAATAGTAAGGAAATTATAATCATATAGAAAAAAATTGAAAGCCTGAACACAAAGTTAATTTCGATTGCACAGTAGTAGGTTTGCAGAGGTTTTGGATTTGTTTTAATGTGTCTTTCTTATCCAGTTTTTCTTTGTGAATATAAATTATTTGTATAACTTGATAAAACAGTGACACGTTATATTTAAAACAGAGGATACTTAGTGCACATATTCCTCCTTTTTGCCTCTTTGTGTTCTAATTTATTCCTCCAGTTACTTCCCCATCTGAGGTTCTGTAGTGTCTGACTGGTTCATCTTTTGCTGACCTTAGTTTTATCATGCAGTTTAGAGTTAGAATTCCATATGAAGTTAGAGGTTTTCAATGTGGATCCATGGTCCTCCCAAGAGTCAATATTTCCCACTTTTCATGTTTCTTGAAATTCATCATTGTTCTGTGAGCGTATTTGGCTTTATATTATTTTGATATTTGAACAACTAAATTCTTATAGCGCATATGTATTTTTCTCAGATAAGAATTTAATTCACTATTTCAAATATCCAATATTATGGTTGTTCTGAGTATCACAGAGACAGAGAACATACTTGTTATTTGAACAGAGATAATTTAATATAAGGAATTGTTAACTAGGTACTGTTAGAGAAAATCAGAGCTGGATAAAAGTTAAAGAGGTGAAGATGGAATTTATTAAAAACAATCAAACAAAAGCTATTGCAATAAGGGAAGAGAGACTCCAGTATAGAACTGAGTTTGATTTAAATACAATCAGAACAAATGCAGATTTACAGCCAAGGGACAAGTCGGAGGGTGGACATTGAGGGATAGAATATTACTAAGAGGAAACATGGAGTGTGTCTGTGAGGATTCCAGCTGAAATGACCTAACAGGTCTCTGGCTGTGGGCCTGCCAGGGTGATCACATATCCCTTAGTGGGGAGCGGGGATGCGGAGTTCAATCAGATATGTAGGATGAGGAATTCTTCCTAAACCTGGCAGACTTCTTGCTAAAACTGGACTCTCCATGGAAGTACATGGATGTGCCTTGTTGAGAAGAGGATCCAGGGAGTGGGACTAAAGTTAGGGTCAGGCAGAGGATGGTTGTCAATGCAAAGGCCACTTAGGAAATTGAAAGGGCAAAAAGCCAACTTCAAAGTATCAGGGTAATAGCAATTGTAGGAAACAGCTCTCACTTGCAGGGAGCAAAGGGAAGAAGTCTGAATTATTAAAACATAGTAACTCAGAAGGGGAGTCCTACAGAGCTGGAACCCGGACCTCTGAAGGGAGAATTCCAGCTGCCCTTGATTGCTCCATAAGGTTGGGGGGACTGTGAGGCTGGTTTTGTAAGTGATGGAAAATTGCAAACTGAATTGAACACTGCCACTGTGCTGCCGCCAGGGTAAAGAAAGGCTGGACATTGCTCATTCAAATGCTAGGAAGTCAGGAAGCAAATGTGAAGGAGCAAATCCCCCCCAGCCCACCCAACCTCACACACATGCCCTGCAGTCTCCCTCTACTGCCCTCTACTGGCTGAGCGTAACAGGGACAGCTGGCAAAGCAAGAATGCTGTTCGAAGCATTCCAGCCCCTGCATTATAGAGAATTATAGACCAGAGATGTAAGAGTTGGTGTGGAATTGAGAGACAGTTACTTAATAAATGGCACAAGCATAAAAATAATGGAAAATTTTATGTTTAAATTAAATGAGAGGAGCATCCTAAATTTCAGGTAACTTTGAAGAAATTTTTGCTGAGGTTCGAACCCAGGGCATCATGCATGCTAGGCAAATACTGTACTATGGAGGTACATCCCCAGCTCTTAAATTTCAAATGACTTTGTAGGGAACCTGTGTGCCTCCTTTCTTTGTGAATTTTTGCAAATTTTGTAAGCAGTTGCTTGACTCAAGAATTTATTCTTGTAGGTCAGCTGTATCTTCTAATCCCCAAGATTAGATATGCACTATATGACTGAGGAGAATTTCTCTCTTCACCCTCTGAATGGTCAAGTGCTTACGCCTGCTAAAATGAATTGGCAATGGACAGACTAATAGTAGAAAGACATAAATTTATTTGCATGCATGGGGGTATCACAGAATAGTGAGCACCCAATAACTCAAAGAGATTCAGAAACTTATACTCCCTTCCTCATAGGGGAGAGGAAAATGGGAGTTGTAGGCAATTTTAAAGGGTGATAAATAGCTGGGTGTGGTGGTGCACACCAGTCATCTCAGTATTTGGGAGACTGAGACAAGAGGATCGCAGGTTCAGGGCCAGCCTCAGCAATGTAGTGAGACTCTCAGCAACCTAGCAAGACCCTGTTTCAATAACAAAAAATAAAAAGGGCTGGGGGGTGTAGCTCGGAGGTAGAATGCCCCTGGGTTCAATCCCCAGTACCACAAAAATGGGGGAAGGGTGGTAGTAAATGATTTTTAGGGGAAATGGATAAGTCCAAATAACACACAAAGACCTGGGACAAAATTCTCTGGGCTCTAGGTGTGGCATTTGATATTTTAGTCTCCTCCTGTGATATGAGTTTAATCTTCCTTGGGTAATGAAATTTCAGTAAGAGGATTGAAGCCAAACGTGTTTCCTTTTGGCAAATCCATTCTTTAAAGTAGATAAGGGAACATCAGAGAAAAGTGTCTCCCTGTGTTGGGGTGGAGGACACAAGGAGGGTAGAGGGACCTTGGGTGTGTGGCAGCTTCTTAGTTCTTCCAGTTTCCTTCAGCTCAAAGTGCTAAGAGGCCATTCTTTGGGGTATCCATTTTTTGAGCCCCGGCACTACTATAGAATCTGGTAATGAAACTAGTTAGGGCCTGGACACACTTGGACATTAAATTACTTAAATAACAATGTGCTTTATTTGTCTTCCAAAGTAGCGTCTGGAATCCACTCAAGGACAGTTTGAAACCAGCTTTTCAAGAGTGGAATGCACAGAAGCCAGTTCCTCTGACTGATGACTTCAGAATATTGTAAGCTTAAAGTCTCCCACAAAATATGGCAACCCACCTTGAAGAGAAACATGCAACCTGCAAAGAGGTATAAAGAGCATCTATGCTTGCACTAAAGAACCTCTGCACAACCCCTTCTCACCATCCAATCAGCAAGCAGCTTTCCCCCTCTCCATTCTTATAAATCCCCTGGATACCAACTGATCAGGGAGGCAGATCTGAGCTCATAGCTCCTTAGCTTTCTTGCTGGTTGGTTGCACAACAGAGCTCTTTCTTTTTGCAAAACCCAGTGCCATAGCATTGTTTCAGTGCATGTGGAACGGTGAGTTCTTGCTCAGTAGCAGTACAAGGGTGAGGCCAAAGACTCAATTATGTTTGTGGGAGGGGCCTCGACTGGAGGAGGAAGGTATAATGCCCACATTGAATAATCAGCTTCATGAAGATTTACCCTTTGATTTTTACAAGAAGGCAAACATGAGGGAATTCTCCAAATTTAAGCCGAGTTATTTCCACACTCATATCTTCTGTGACACCGTAATATGTTCATCCAAGTCTTTGCCATGTTTATTACTTGAGTGAGATACAATGATGCTAATTTTTCTTAATGCTAATCGCTATGCCAATAAATTATATTCAAAACAATTCCACTAATGCTTATTGAGCATTTTTTAAATTGCCAGGAACTATGATCAGCATTGATATCATATTCACAGAGCTTTGAAGTATTAAAAGAACTTTTCATATTCTACTTTTGTTGAAGCAAAAGAGGAATTTATTCTTTTATAATATAAATAATAAATATTTTTGTGCTACAAAAGAAATGCATATATATTATAGAAAACTTAGAAAGTATAGATATATAAAAAGAAGGAATAAAAACCATTGACAATTCTACCACACAGAATTAAGCACTGTTTAAATTCTGATGCATAGGTTTTGGTTTAAGGGTATGGAACACACACACACACACACGCACACGCACACACATACATTTATGTATATCATTATTATGTTTAATCATATATATAATTATTATTCATCTATGGTATTATATGAACAGTTATTATATATAATTGGTGGTTCTAAGGGGCAGGATACATTTCTCCTTGCATAAACAATGCTGTCAAATTCATATATTTAAAACTAGATGATAAACCTTACTTTGTTTTATCATTAATGTTCTTTTCTCGCACACTTCTTTCTTTGTTTCAGAGAATGATGGTTCTAGAATTTGGATCTTGAATGTCCCTCAAAGACCCATGTATTAAAGGTTGGTTCCTGATCTTGGCATTAGTGTGTGTGTGTGTGGGGAGGAATGGAACTTTTAAGAGGTGGGGCCTAGTGGGAGGTCCTTAGGTCACTGGGGGCATGCCCCTAAAGTGGGACCCGGCCCCTTCCTTTTATTTTTTCTTCCTGGTCATGAAATGAGCAGATACATGAGCCCACCATGATGTCATTTCTCTTGACAGGCCTCCAAGCAAGGGGCCCACTGATCATAGATTGAAACCTCCAAAGCTAAGAGACAAAATAAACCTTTTCTCCTCATAAGCTGATGATCTCAAGCATTTGTTATGGTAATGGACAGCTGACTAACACAGATGTATTTAAGCCTAAAGTCTGAACAACTCTTGGAGTTCTACTCTTACTCGAGGTTTACCCATTTCTAGGTTATTTCCAATTTGTACAGAAAATGTAGATTCTCCTTGACTTACAATGCGGTTGCATCCTTATAATCCCATCATGAGTTGAAAATACTGTAGGTTGAAAATGCGTTTAATAGACCTAATCCTCCAGACATCATAGCGTGGCCACACAGTGCACTGTCGGATATGATTTGTTTATCCTTGTGATCACATGGCTGGCTGGGAGCTGTCACTTCTGCCACCCTCTAGCATCATGAGAGAGTGTAGTACTGCATATCTGTAGCCTGGGAAAAGGCCAGAGTTTAAGATAAAATGTACAGTTTCTATTAGATGTGTATTGCTTCCAAACCATTGCAAAGTCGAAAATTGTAAGGTGAACCATCTGTCTACATATTATTAGACTTGTGTTCATTTGTTTTTTTTCTCGTTACTCCATCTTTTGTTATAGGGAGTCCCAGCTAATGATTCATGAAGGGTGGAGGAGAAAGTTACTTTTCCTTCCATACAATTCCTTTCTTATAGAATTATGGGAAGATACTTTGGGTTCTGTGAATAATGTACACAAGATGGATTTTGTTACTAGTGGAAATAAAATGAACGGATGAAGAAAATAAATGAATAATGTCTATTTTAGAATAAACAAAGATTTGTTATTGACCCACATGGCTCATTTTGCAGCGAGAGCTCTGGTTACTGGCTATGGTTAACAATGAATTTTACAGCAGTGGAGAAAACACAGAATAATGGACTCATTGGAAACTAAAACCCAACTTCCTTTATGAGCTCTAGCTAACTCAGCTGTCTGCTTATTTCCAGAAAATATGCCCAAAGTCTTAGGACAAACTGATAAAGGACTTCTTTTGCCATTTACCCATTAAAAGATAAGACTTGATTTCGCTCATGATTTTTGAGCCTATAAAATCAAGTAAGAAGATAAAGCACATTAAATATCACATTGAGGTTTTTAACACGAAATCCTTCCCTGGATTTAATATTATTTCTTCCTTTTGTCTTTACAGCTAAACTTGTTTGAGAACTCCTTTATAAGAAGAAATATGTACAAATTCTGAAAGTTATGCTAGATTTTAAGAGGTTTAACTTATAAATGAAAACCAAAAAACAAGCCCAAAGAACTTCTGCCCCAGAACCTCATGATGAACCCCCTGAACAACTCTTTTCCTCTTTTTTTTTCTTTTGTGTGTGTGTGTGTGTGTGTGTGGTACCAGGGACATTCTACCTCTGAGCTACACCCTCAGCCCTATTTTTATTTTTTATTTATTTATTTATTTATTTATTTATTTATTTATTTATTTATTTTGTGGTACCGGGGATTGAACGCAGGGGCGTTCTACCTCCGCGCTACGCCCCCGGCCCTATTTTTATACTTTATTTTGAGACCGGGTCTCACGAAGTTGCACGCCCGGCTAAGCAAAGTCTTTTTAAAAGGAGGTAATGTTGTTAATTTTTAAACTGTGTAACTAACCCAGAAACAGTTGTGTTAATGTAATTTCAGTATGCTCTTCACTTTGTGAAGCTTTTCATCCTCTGATACTGATTTCTATCCTTTAATAAAAGTGATAACAATGAATAGCATCTCTTGAGGGTTTGAGTA
Organism: Glis glis; assembly: GCA_004027185.1. NCBI lineage: Eukaryota > Metazoa > Chordata > Mammalia > Rodentia > Gliridae > Glis > Glis glis. The sequence continues at coordinate 59,670 of PVJS01000060.1, forward strand.
AGAACGAGGTCCTCTTCTGCTTTGTATCTGCATCTATTACCTCATTTAATTTTCACATCATCTTCACTAATTCACTTATTGAATGCTTATAGGATGTCTGCAATAAGGTTTATACTCTGTCAGGTCCTGGTGAATGACTGTTGAGGAAAAAGACAAAGAAAAAATAAAAGACCAAAACCCAGTCCTAACCTCCATAGAGCTTACACCTTGGCAGTTGCCCTGTGAGGCAGGCGACTCTGATAATCCCACAATTGCAGAAGAGAAACAAAGGACCGGAAAGACAATATGCCTTGCTCAGTGTAACCCCATGGAAGGTTCTGGGCTGAGGCTCAACTCAAGGCCTCACTCTTACCTTTCTTCCTCCAAGCTCCACCCACCCCTCCCTTTGCTCCTCCTACCCCCTACACATGGCAGTTCATGGGATGCAGCCTTGAACCAATGCCGAGCCTTGATTTATAGAGTGCACATCTGTCTCCCACTGGACTCTGACTTCCCAAAGGCAGGTGTCATTTTAATATGCAATATTGCCAGGCATGGTGGCGAACGCTTGTAATCCCAGTACTTTGGAAGGCGGAGACCGGAGGATCCGGGTTCGCGGCCAGCCTCAGCTCTTTCTCTCTCTCTCTTTCCCTCTCTCTCTCTCTCTCCTTAGTGAGGCCCTCCGCAACTTCGTGAGGCCTGGTTTCAAAATAAAGTATAAAAAATAGGGCCGGGGGCGTAGTGCGGAGGTAGAACGCCCTGTGTTCAATCCCAGGTACCGCAAAAAAAAAAAATGCAATATTTATTTCTCCCCTACTACCAATCTGATGCTTATTAATAATGCCAAATGAGGAGCAGGGTTTCAATCAACATGGCCTATTGAAAAGGATGCTAGATTTAGAACAAGAGTAAGAACTGTGGTATCAGAAGGGTTGATGTTCAAGGCACACTCTGCCCCTTCCCAATATGTAAGACCTTGTGGAATCCATTTTGACTTAATTTATTAATCTTTACACTAATGATTATAATGTGTTAGTATGGAATAAAACTAGTTTACATGTTAGAAATGTTTTTCAACTATGGCTCATGGGGCGCACACCCAAGGCCAATTGGTATGGGAGTATTATTGGACAGCACAGTAGCAGGCAGTGTGGCCCCTGGCACCTCAAACATTATCAACTTCTGGGAATGTGTCAGAAATGCAAAAAATCACTGGATCTGACTTAAACCTACTGGATCAGAAACTCTGGGGGTGTGGCCCAGCAATCAGTGGCGAAATAAGCCCTTCAAGTCATTCTGATGACCCCAAAGTTAAGAACCCCCTGCTGTACTGAAAATCTAAGTCTGTGATTTTGGACCAATTACCTGTTTCTGGTAATCAGCCTATAAACTGATAAAATGCTGGGCTGGATCAAGTGGTTGTTAAGGCCCCGTCCACATGTGACAGTCTATAATTCTGCTTTTAAGAGCTGTTGGTAAGTTTATTCATAACTTTTATGTCTGACACTTGGTTAGCTACATGATGGATAATTTCAAATAGTTATAGGAAATTTGTAAAATAAAAAACTGAGGTTTAAGCAGCTGATGTAACTTGTTCAAGACCATGAAAATAGTTATGAAGCTGGGACCACAGTCCAAGACATTAGTCTCCAAAACTGTGCTTAACCACACATAAACCCGCGGGAATGCTTGTCAGCACTGCTGAGCCATTTTTATTCAAAGTTCACAATGACGAACAATGCGTTTTGGTTTTTGCTTGGTGGTCTTTTACAGTTTTCAACAGATTGAACTAAGACTGCTAGTAGAAGATACAAATCCCTCTTTTGTATAGAATTTTGCTCCCCCCAAAATAACATCTCCTCACCTGATTTTTTACTAGGTAGAGTAATAAAAATTTTAAATATGGCCATTTAAATTGTTATTTTAATTCCTTATTGCCTTAAAACCAAAAAGTAATTATAGTCATAATTTTAATACAATGCAAATTCAAAGCATATATTGTATCAGACATCTTCATGTAAAGCATCTAGATGTGTAGTTTGGAAAACTCAGTTATGTTTAAAACTCACAGATTCTTATGTAAAATGAAACAAGTAGTTTTCTCTCTCTATCATCTTGTAGGTAGGTTTGGCTGGATTTAGTCAGTTTTTTGACAATCTGTTTTATATACTTCATAACATAGCCTTGATAACTTTGAATAAAAATCAAGGAAACCCACATTTGTGTTTCAACTCTGCTAAGTCTTTATTTCTTATCTGTAAAATAATGATAGTTTTAATATCTCTGTTTATTTCCCAAGGGTTTAGTGAAAAACAAGTATTATAATATTGGAGATAGCGTTATTTATAAGAAACTTGATTTTTTCAATCTTTAGTACTTTATGTGTGAAGAATCCACAAAGTTGTAATGAAATGCACTTTGCAGGCATAAACAGCACAGTTTCCAGCATGGAGAAAAAGCTAAATACATATTTTAAGTATTAGGATGAAATAAATGGACATTATGTTCATCTGTATTTCCAGCCTTTGGAAACATTTTAGCTTTTAGTAGAATTTTATCTTCTATGAATTTTTATTTATGTTCAAGTTTTCTCATTTGAAAGTTTCAGTGATGTGTGTGTGTGTGTGTGTGTGTGTGTGTGTGTGTGTGTGTGTTTACCAGAATTGAACCCAGGGGCATTCTACTTCCAAGCTACACTCCCACCCCTATTTTTATTTTTATTTTGAAACGGGGTCTTGCTAAGTTGCTGAGAGTCTTGCTACTTGCTGAGGCTGTCCTCTAACCCGTGATCCTTCTGTCTCAGCCTCTCAAGTACTAGGATAACAGGTGTGTGCCACCAGGGCTGGCTTGAAAGTTTCCGTGATTTAAAAATGCTATGTCATGCTTACTATACTGCAGACTCTGGGGTTGATTCTGGGTCATAAGAGTGAGCAACACAACTGTGAAGAGCTTATTGTTCAGTGGTTCAGGTAAACTCATATACAAAAATTCAATTATAATAAAGCTTGATAAGTCCCTCGGTATGGGGTGCTGGGGAATGAGTGGATTTGATGAATACATAGGTGACTTAAGAGATAGGATTTAGTGAGTTCAGTTGTGGGAGGTGAGGGAAAAACCAAGGATAAGTTGGCTTGGGGGAATGAGCAGATAGTGGTGGCATTTTGTGGATTAGGGATTTTGGAGAGTAGCAGGTTTATGTGGAAAGGTGACGTGCTTACTATCGAATATGATTATTTTCAGATGTTCTTAAGACACCCAGAGAGAAATGGCCAGTTGGCAATTGATTTATGTGTGTTGAACTCCAGAGATAGATATTTTAACTTAAGGATTAATATTTAGGAATCATCAGCATATAGATAATAACTTTTCCATCTTCACAGTGTGACAGAAATATAAATCTCTTCAAGGAAGATGTATGGTTGCAATATATGAATTCGTCAACATTCTTAGTTGATATTCAGGAATTTCAATTTAAGCAGACCAGCTAAGCACACTAGGTTGTAATGGAGTCTGAGCTGCTGATCCATTATCTTTAATCATTAGAATGTGGGTTTATGTGAGGGCTGAGATATGTTCTCATGTAAACTGAGAATTCATTCGAAAGGGGTGGATGGGAGCCACACACATTAAAAGAGACATCTTGGCATCTTACAGTGAGGAGCTCCCCCTTTCCCATGACTGAGCAAGCTAAGGGAAAAGACGGCTTCCTAAGCAAGTCCTTGTTCAGATGCTGAGGGAACAAAGTCAGGTTGATTTTTTCATTTGGGTCCTACAATTATGGATGCAGATAGCATTTCTTGACACTGCGCTGGTTCTTAATAGAATGCTCAGCACACATTTCATTGTAGATGGGTGGCTCTTGAAGACTCACTTAGTATGTAAACCCCAAATTGCTCTTCTGAAAATCTGGATTTTCAGACGTTCGAGACTGATTGCTGCCACTTCCTCTCTTCCGTCACCTCCACTGTGTTCAAGCACTCTCCATCTATTTATCCCTCAAGACTTGATTAATGACATTAAGACGTTCTACAAGTTTATTATGTCTTGAGAGGTAAACATTATGTCTTTTCACTGATTAGCTTTTCTTAAACTTTATTTGCCATTAAACAAAATAACAGAAATAGTAAAATAAATTTTAAAGTGAACATAAAATTAAGAATTCCAAGTTTGGGCTTTACCCCTGGTATGTGCCATTTTCACTATGATCAAATTCACATTCTCCTTTTGAAATGTAGCTCTCTTCCCTCAAAATAACTATGACTGCAGTGAATATCTTTTTGGAATAGTTTTCTTCCTGGAATTGTTTCGTGTAGCAAATTAGGAACATAATTGCTGGGCCAAAGACACTGTCACCTGAATTTTCATATTACTTTCCAAATGTTTGAGCATTTTTCAGTGCCACTTGTTGATTTTTAGGGCGATAATTGTGTAACTTTTCATTTCCCCACTACTTCCAGTCCCCTGTATGACTGATTACCAGTTTTATAGGCATACTCACAGATGATTGTATTAAGGTAATTTTATTACACTACTATGAAAATGTTTTTATGGGAGAAGGAAGGAATGAGCAGACTTTATTTAATTTTAGGTGCTAGAAACAAAGATAATATTAAAAATAATCAAGAATGTCATGTGTGGTGGTACATGCCTGTAATCCCAATACTTGGGAGGCTGAGACAGGAGGATCACAGGTTTGAGGCCAGACCCAGCAATTTAACAAGGTCCTTCAGCAACTTAGTGAGACACTGTTTCAAAACAAACAGTAAAATAGGACTGGGAGTATACCTCAGCGGTAGAATAACTCTGGGTTCAACCTCCAGTACCAAAACAACCAATCAACCAACCAACCAAACAAACAAACAAATCGAGAGAGTGTTTGTCATAGACACTGTCCAATCAGAAGTAATGTCTGTTCACTAAGAATACACAGTGGGGTGAACAACTTATACAATTGGACTGTGGGTCTGGTTGAAGGACAGCCCTAGCTATGGAGACAAGTAAGGAGTTGATAATTCATGAAGTTGAGAATGATAAGACTTTTGAGACTATTCGGTGTAAGTCACCAGTATCTTCATTGACTGCCAACTGCTGCAGTGATTAGACTCTGAAAAGGTAAGAAACTTAAACAGTTAACAAAAATTGGAGAGATGCTTGCTCTCACACATAATCAGAGAAACACAATTCAAAAGAAATAGATCCAATTTTATACTCTGTGTCGGCAAATATGGTTATGTTGGATAATTCCTGGTGTTGGCCAAGATACAGAAAAAAGAAAATATTACTGCTATAGATGTGAAAAACGATGTCTTCTCTCAGGGGAGCAATCTGGCAACACTTCGAGAAGTGAAGGATGAGTATTCCATGGGAGCTGGGTTCCCACACACTTAGGACAGTAGGAAGGCAAGAGGGAGTGTTCAACAACACAGTTTGAAATGGGCCACTGCAGCGCCCACATCCATGGTGATAAAAAATTAAAATGCAATGTATGGGCATAAAGCCACATGGGCAGATTTTAAAGCACAATGCTGTGAGATAGTGTTTTCTCCCTTCCTCCCTCCCTCCCTCTTTTCTTTCCTTCCTTCCTTCCTTCCTTCCTTCCTTCCTTCCTTCCTTCCTTTCTTTCTTTCTTTCTTTCTTTCTTTCTTTTTCTTTCCTTCTCTCTCTCTCTCTCTCTCTCTCTCTCTCTCTCTCTCTTTCTTTTTCTTTGTTTTTCCTTTTGTACTGGGGATTGAGCCCGGGGTCAGTCTACCTCTGAGCTACACCTCCAGCCCTATTTTATATTTTATTTTGAAACAGGGTTTTGCTGAGTTGCTGAGGGCCTTGCTAAGTTGCTGAGGCTGGCCTTGAACCTGCTATCCTCCTATCTCAGCCTCCCAAGTACTGGGCTTACAAGCATGAACCACGATGCTTGGTGAGATACTGTAATTAAACAGAAAGATCTACAGCACAATATCATTCATGTAAATGAAAATACTTTATTTAAAATAACAAGTTGCACAATATTTATATGCATGTATCTGTAAACAGAGCTGGCGGTTAGAATGGTAGATAGATAATTGGAAATGGTCAAGTTTCCTTCCACATGCGGCTCTACCCAGAACATGCATCAAACATCTTTGTGCAGGATGCTACAGGGGAGAGAGCAGCAGGAGCACTGGGGACTGGGATGAGGGTCAATCCAATAAAATTAAAAAATGGGAGGTCTGACATAGAGACTTGATAATAGTGTGCTTACTTTGAGGAGTGTATTAACTATTATTTGTACTGAGGTCAAAATATAAAAAGAAGAAGAAGGAGAAAGAGGAGAAGGAAAAGGAGAAGGAGAAGGAGAAAAGAAGGAGGCAGAGAGGGAAGGACAGAGAAAGAGGCAAATTGAAATAGATATGAAGTTTAGTGGAGATGAAGACAAACATAAAGATAAAAGTAAGAATGTCCAAATGGGCTGGGCGTGGTGGCGCACACTTGTAATCCCAGTACTTGGGAGGCGGAGACCGGAGGATCGGGGTTCGCGGCCAACCTCAGCTACTTAGTGAGGCCCTCTGCAACTTTGCGAGACCCAGTTTCAAAAATAAAGGATAAAAAATAGGGCTGGGGGTATAGCTCGGAGGTAGAACGCCCCTGGGCTCAATCTCCGGTACCGCAAAAAAAAAAAAAAAAAAGAATGTCCAAATGGTACATTTTTGATGGTTTAAAAAAAGCATATTTTTGAATTAGCTAGCTGGATGCAGTTTAGATGACCCCAATTTTGCTGGCAAAAAAATCCAAAGCATGGTAACCAGGACCCAGTGGAATGTGGAGCCTGCCTTTTCTCCATCAGGCCTGATCAGAGGGTGGACCTGGGCCACATCAGTGTCCTGGAGCATCTTCGCAGCCTGTGTGATGTGGTGCTCATTGGCTATGACATCCACAGGGAACACAGGTGTCCTGTCATCTGTCTTCCTCATGGCACTTAGTGGTCAGGGGAACTTGATGATGGCTTAGTGGTCGAGCTTGCTTCTCCCGGGGGTGCCCATCTGGGGACATCCAGGCTGCCTCTGCAGTTGTGGTATCGTGGCCCCAGAAGGTGCGTGGTGATGTGTGGATCTGTGTTTTTGTCACTGTGGACATCCTTCAGCACTGCCTTTTTGGCCTTTAAAGCTTTTGCTTTGGCTTCGCTTTGGGAAGAGCAAGTGCTTCCTCTTTTGCTTTCTGTAACCGCCTTGGTGAAAAGATAGTATTCTTTTTTTATCATGTAGTTATAATGAAAAATAAATTTATTTCCTCAAAAAGGCAGCTCCACCAGTTGTGTAAGCAAAACAAAAAAGTAAATATGGAAGAATATATTTTCAAAATATAAAATAGTCTGAGTGTGTGTGTGTGGGTGGGTGTGTATGTGTGTTTTGGCATTTGAGAAAATCTTATTATTTCAAAGCTCAATATCATGGAACATTTATAGTACAAACAGTTCATAAAAAATTATAAATAGCTAGCCATTATGTGAAAAGTGAGAAATTATTCATAATAAACTAATGTAAGCAAGAATAATATTATCAATTATTATATTGTCACAAATTACAAAATTTCACAATGTCCACCAGGAGTAAGGGATTCTGGAAATTTCATTTACTATTTTTTTTTCCCTGTAGTATTAGGACTTGAACCCAGAGGCTTTCTGTCTACACCTTCCAACCAATTTTATTTCTTATTTGGAAACAATGTCTCACTAGGTTGCTGAGAGCCTCACTAAATTGCTGAGGCTGTCCTTGAACTTGTAATCCTCTCTCAGCCTCCCAAGTACTAGGATTACAAGCGTGCGTCACCATGCCCGGCTCATTTACTATTGAAGGGAATATATAATTGGGATAGTTTCATTTAAAAAGCAATTTGGCCATATCAATCAAAATTTAAAATGTGTATTTTATTTAACTCAGATTTCTTGTAAAGTATTCTATGTATTAGCATATAGGAATATATATATATATATATATATATATATATATATATACACACACATCATCTGTGTAATTTGGGTAACTTATTTAACTTCTATGTGATTCATTTTCCTCCTATGTAAATGCAAGGTCATAATAATGACTACTTCATAAAGTTAGTGTGAGGATTTAATGATTTATATGTAAGCTGGGCATGGTGGCGCACGCTTGTAATCCCTGTATTTTGGGAGGTTGAGACCGGAGGATCCGGGTTAGTGGCCAGCCTCAGCTCTCTCTCTCTCTCTCTCTCTCTCTCTCTCTCTCCCTCTCTCTGTCTCTCTCTCTACTTAGTGAGGCCCTCCGCAACTTCGTGAGACCCGGTTTCAAAATAAAGGATAAAAAAATAGGACCGGGGGTGTAGTGCGGAGGTAGAACGCCCCTGGGTTCAATCCCCTGTACCGCAAAAAAAAAAAAAAAGATTTATATGTGAGTCACTTAGAATAGTTCCTGGTATATAGTAACAGTGATAACAACAATAATAATGTGAACAATAATATGATTACTAGGGCTAATAGTAGTATTTATTGCAATAATATTAATGACATAAAAACCATTCAAACATTAATTTTTATCATAATGACAGTTAAATAATTATGATATAGGCATCCAATGGCATACTGTATGTGTGTACTGAAATTAAAGGTTTCAATAACACATTATTAAGTGAACAAAGGAAAATGCAGAATATTGCATTTTTAAATGTTGATTTATATGAAGAGGAAAGCATATAATATATTATATGAGAGAACATATAATTATTGGTGAAGGATATTGATGGAGATAGAGTGGGAGAGATTCTTTAAGCTTCTTGAATTCTTAAGTCCATTTATTTATTTTGGGTGGTGGCACTGGGAAATGAACCCAGGGGCATTCTACCTCCTAGCTATACCCCCGGCCATATTAAATTTTAAAACAGGGTCTTGCTAAATTTTTGAGGCAGGCTTCAAACCTGAAATCCTCCTGTTTCAGCCTCTCAAGTACTGGGATTGCAGGCATGTGCTACCATGCCTGGCTAAGTCCTTTGTTATTTTTATAATGATAAAAGCACTGCCATAGTAAATATTAAGCAGAAAGTATTTATTGATATGTAAAACCACTCTGAATATATACTTAAGTGAAAATAGAAAGCTACAACAGTAAACATTTATTCTATTCACCCTGCAATTCCTGGATACATATTGTAGGGGACAGAAGATTTCTCACCCATTGCAAAGCTCATGTCATGGCTAAGGCACCAAAAAGAAAAGATTAACAAGAAGAAAACATACAAGTTTATTTAATATAAGTTTTATGTGACACAGGACCCTTCAGAAATGAAGATTCAAAGAAAAAGGGAAGACTATTTTTGTGGACAGTTGTGCAGAAGTATGATCGGAAGTCAAATGGGTATAATCTAATGGTAAGAAACTGGCTGGAACTTAGCAAGACTTGCTTACTCATTCAGCTCCTTTCCTGTGTCCCTGAATGATACTCATTTCCTCCGGGTATGGGGAGGTCCCCTCTGCAGTAAGGGTCTTCTGACCTACTGTAGGGGAAGGACAGAGAATTATTTGGTGGCCTACGTCAGGAGGAGGGGTGAGAGGTTAGGGAGCCTTCCAGCTTCTGGTGCTTCCTCAAATGCTGAAGTACGATATTTTGAGTCAAGTCTCCTGAAAGGGGTATGCCAACATATAACCACTGATTGTCTCTGAGGAGCAGCATACCAGGAAGTTTTATTTTTCAGGTCTGCTTCATTTCCACAAATTTTTGAAAAGTAACATGAATTCTTTTTGACACATGACAATTATAGATATTTACATCTATGTGTCTATGGAAAATATTAATATTTACTATCTCAAGATGAAATTAGCTGTTTGTCTTGGTGATCTTCTGTATCTTCTATCATAAATTCACATTAATATTTAAATTAGATAATATTCAAATGTAAATGGCATATTCTGAGTTTAATTTCAGCTTTAAAAATTCCTAGCCACATTGACATCAGCCTATTTAATCCCCCCCCAGGCTTTGTTTGCTTCTCTACAAAACCTGAGGATCAAATTAAAAACAAATATGCAAACCCTTTGGCAATTTTGTCAACTCTTTTCAAATGTTAGTTGTTAATCTGATAAAGTTGTATGGGCGGATCATGTTCAATGATGGTTGAAGACTTCAGAAAACTGAAAAATAAAACAAAGATCCTGCTGCAATCAATTATTCATTGCAGAAGTAGTCGAATTCGGAAGGCATGGCCTCCCCACTGATTCCCTGATTCCCCTGGTCAGCCTGGGGCAACACTTAAATGGCTTTAGCCACACACAGCATGGAAAGATGAGGTTTCCTTTTCCTTTTCCTTTTCCTTTTCCTTTTCCTTTTCCTTTTCCTTTTCCTGCTCAGAAGTGTCTAAACCAGTTTGTTTGACCTCACGGAGGGTCAATTAATTTTATCTGAAATTTGTCACAGAAGCTTTTTTAATCATTGTTTTCATCCAAAATAAGTATTTTTATGGCGGCTGTACTCTTTTCTTGCCTTTGTGAAATGAAACATTTCATTCGGTTCCGTATGATAGGGAAATGCGGGGGGGATTAAACTGCACTAGAATGAGCTCCTGCAAAACCCCCCAGACAAGGTTGCCTGGCTCTCTGCTCTTAGCTCCTTTTGCTTCCCTTTTGATAGTGGTTCTGTGAAACCGATTCTCTTTGATCTAGGAACAGTTGGCTAGATCCTTTTATGATTTGGATAGAGTTAGATAATCAGAGTTGAAATTTTAGAATTCATGTCTTCCTGGTGTTTGCTTCTTTTAGAGGACACTTAAGGTTCTGAAAACTATCCCTGGGTTTAAGAAGCTCTCTCTGCCTTGATAGAAATGGCGACTTTCAAGTGCTAATTGACACACTTTGAATATCACAGGATGCCAAGATCTCCAGAGAAGACACCCAAAGAGAAATATCAAAAGCTGCCTCCTTCAAAGGAGTTCCCAGAAACTGTTTGCTGGGAGTGCAAATTGGTGCTGATATTCTGGAGAACAATATGCCTGTTATTTATCAAAATTTTAAATGCTCCTTAATTTTGAACCAGCAACCCCACTACTTAGAACATACATTGTGGATATACACGCATAAGTCAGCCAATATGACTACAGTACAGAAGTTCTCTTTATTTGCATCTTTACTTTCTCTGGTTTCAATTACCTTCAGTCAACTGTGGTCCCAAAATAACTCATAGTTTTAAGTTACCGTTTTTAGTACTGTGATGATTCTTAGAAGGGTGATGAAATTTCACGCTGTCCTGCTCTGTCCTGTCCAAGATGTGAATCATTTTTTTGTCCAGCATCTATATACTGTATATACTACCTGCCGAGAGAGAGTGAGAGATAGAGAAATATATAAATATGTGCACAAACCCACATTCACGTAACTTTTATTATAGTATATTGTTATAATTGTTCTAATTACTGTTCCTAATTTATAAATTAAACTTTATCATAGGTGTGTATGGATGGGTAAAATATAGTCTACTTAGGGTTCCACATTATTTGTGGTTTTAGGCATCTGCTGGGGGTTTGGAATGTATACCCTGCAGATAAGGGGGGAATCCTGTGTATGTATATTCTTTAGAGTATTATTCATATTATCAAAATGCTAGGCAAACTATCCAACATCTTGTGATAATGAAGAATATCCTTACTTATAGGAAATGCATGTTGAAATACGTAGAACAGCTGACTGACAAAATGTTCACGTTGTATCTAGGCGATGGATAGAAGGATGTGTATTGTGCTATTTCTACTTTTCTCCATGTTGAAAATTTTAACAATAAAAAATTTAAAAAGGAGGTCCATTGAGAAAACCTTGAGCAAATAAGTTATTGTCTACCCACCCCATGACAGCTATGTAGTTGTCAAATATGTCAAGATAAATATCAGGCATATTTTTAGGGAGAAGGATAAATGGCAGAAAATTATTCATTCCTTGTAGAATATTTGAAAAGTTGTTTAAAATAAGACTCTGGATCTCTAATAGAATAGCATACAGAAGGCAGATGCCTCCTACTGAGAACAATTAAAAATCTGGATAGAAAACAAAACAACATGTGTTTGAAGGCATCGGGGAACTACTAAAGCACGAGGATGTAAGGGTCCAAGATCCCACAGAGAAGAAAAGCTTGGAGGAGACCCCATCTGTAACTTCTTCTTACTTGAGGGCATTCATCTATTCGTGGTCCTGAGGAGAGCTGAGTGGGCAGGAACAGAGCCAGGAAGGGGTTTGAGAGAAGCCAGCAGGAACTGTGGCAATCTCACAGAGCCGGAGGGACAAAAACTGAAGTTTGGAGATGTAAAGACACCAGAATATGGAGTGGGGACAAAAACCCAGCGAACAAGAAGGCATAGAAAAGTGAGATCAACATGTGGCCATTTTTGTCTATGAGAAATTTGCCAATTTCTTTTCTTTCTCCCCTTCCTTCCTTCTTTCCTTCCTTCCTTCCTTCCTTCCTTCCTTCCTTCCTTCCTTCCTTCTTCCTTCCTTTACTTTCATTGGTGCATTATAGTCTCACATCATAATGTAGTTCATAGTGATAGTTACATACATGCACACAGCACTTGGTGGATGCCAATTTCTTAAATTATGCACGGCAGAAATGTTAGACCTTACAAGTCTTAACAGTGAAAGTCAGAGTTGAGTTTCACTGTGTGCTGGATGCATGTATGTTTCTATCACACTAAACCTCAATCTGATGGGTAGTTACAATGCACCAATAAGTATGTTAAAAAATTAAAACAAAATAAAGTTTATTCTCTCACAAATCTGGAGGTCGGACGTCCAAACCAGAGGTATCTGTAGGACTGAGCTCTCTGAAGGCTGCTAGTTGAGAATTATTTCTTCTCCTTTTCAGCTCTAGGGGCTCCAAGCATTCCAGGATTTGTGGGTACTTCCCTCCAGCTTCTGCTTTCATCTTCATGTGACCATCTTTTCTCTTTCATCTCTTAGCAGGATTTTTTGGAATTAGGCCCAACTAGATAATCCAGAATGATCTCATTTTGAGATCCTTTTAAAAAATCATCTTGCAATTCTTAATTATATCTGCAAAGACCCTTTTTACAAATAAGGTCATAGTCACAGGGTCTGGGATTTAGGATGTGGCCATATCTTTTTGAGGGCCACCATTCAACCCACAATAGAAGGGTTATCAAAATCAGAAGTATTTTAAAACCTTCACTCTTAGGCTGTGGTTTTTCTGTCTTTGAAATAAAAGTCTTCCAAGGTATGTATTCATAATAGATACCTGCTTCATCAAGAGCAAACAACACAAACAGAACTCCAATGCATAGCCTTCTCTGATTAGCTTTTTCTACTACTACTACTACTACTACTACTACTACTACTTCTTCTTCTTTTTTTTTTTACTACTACTTTTTTTTACTACTACTTTTTCTACTACTACTACTTCTTCTTCTACTACTACTACTACTAGTATTGCTACTAGACATCCTACTGTGTATTTCTGGTTTGCACTCTTTAAGAGTTTCTGACTGGGTATTTCTGAATGTTTGAAACCATCAAAATAGTTACTATTAGCACTAAAAGTCATTTCAGCAGAATCTAGAAAGTTCTGTTTAAGGTCTTTGTGTATAGACAGTGCTTTCTCTTTGATCGGTCATTTCTGATATTTTCACTGTCTTGTCTTCAATCTATATTCTCAACAATCTTTTTATTAAAAAATCCTTTAGGCCTGTTCTTGTTGACTTCTTAGCAACTGAAGTGGTTCCCGACTTTCTGGGAAATAAAGACCTTTATTTAATTTTCATAGCATTATCTGTCATGGTCCAGATGTACATTCATTTATGATAATTGTTTGAAAGTTATTATATCTTCTTTCATTTCTTTTAAAATACTGAATTTCTACCTTCTCTTAAATACTTAAAGTTTTCATTTTGTGTCTACTTCCTGGTGTTTTTGGACCAAGACCAGGATGCTTAAAATCATTTAGGATGTTGAGCATGCATGTGCATTTGCTATAGAGAAGTTCACAAATGAAAAAAGAATAGTAAAATACACCCTTGTAGATTAACATATGTGGTGAATTGAGGAGGCAATAGATGTTTGAGATGTGTGCATGTGTATATTTTATCTGTTCCAGTGTTTTTCACAAACAAAATTGTATATAAGAAAGCACAAAACTTGTATTATGCTCAAATTATTCCCTAATATAGCAGTCATGATGAAACAAATTAGTGTTTTCAAAGCAACCCTTATAGCATAACCAATTGTACTAGAATGTTCATGGCATCACTATTTCTAAAAAGCCCCAAATTGGATATCATTAAATCATCAATCAAGGCCAGGCGTGGTGGCGCACGCTTGTAATCCCAGTACTTTGGGAGGCAGAAACCGGAGGATCCGGGTTCGCGGCCAGCCTAAACTCTCGCTCTCTGTCTCTCTCTGTCTCTCTCTCTCTCTCTCTCCTTAGTGAGGCCCTCTGCAACTTCGTGAGACCCGGTTTCAAAATAAAGCATAAAAAATAGGGCCAGGGGCATAGCGCGGAGGTAGAACGCCCCTGCGTTCAATCCCCGGTACCGCAAAAAAAAAAAAAAATCAATCAACAGGAAAATGGGTAAATAAATTTTGGTAGGCACACAGGGAATAGTATGTAGCAATGAGAATGAGTGATTGTACTATATGTAAAAATACGATGTCTTTGGCAAACATAAAATTGAACAAAAGAAGCCAAACCTAAAAGAGTATACACAGCATGACTTTATTTATAAAAGACAAAAAACTAACTCATGTTGTTAGAAGTCAGGATAGTGTCTACCCCTGGAGGTAATGAGCCTTCCAGGGCTGGTTAAACAGGTGGGTTCACTGTGACAATTCACCAAACTATGGACTCAAAGTGTGTGCTCTTCTTGTACATACAGAAGACATTAGTTAAAAAATGTTTTTTAAGGTCAACTGTGAAAAGAAGGAAAAATGATACCGGCTGGTTCTGGAATCAAACTAGCAGAGCTTAAACACTAGTTAAGTTACTTACTAATTTTGTGGCCTTGGGTGAGTGACTTACTTCCCCTAGGACTCAAATTCCTTACCTGTACCATGTGAAGAGAAATCACAATAATGATGAAACAACAGCAATAATGATATTGATAATACCTATTTTGTGGGGTTGTTGTGAAGATTAAGTGAATTAAAGGCATGAAACACCAAAGCAATACCTCACACAGCCCAAGAGCTGGTGGAGTATCTGTAATTATTTTTATTCAGTATGTTTGACAGCCTGTATTTTTATTGAAATTATACTTTGAAGCTATCTTTCTTTGTCTGTTTACTTCTTGAAATTTTATATAAGGAGGGCCCTCTAGTTTCCAGAACTTTCCTTATTCCTAATGTCTGAACATCTAAAACAGATTGAGAGAGTAAATCAAATTCTGGGTTTATGACCTGATTTTTATCCTAGATTTTTTAAATTTCTATTCTATATGTTTTTTCTTTTCTCTCTCTTTTCTTTTTGGCTTATTGATTTACATGGGATACTCTTTTTTATTCTACTCTCTCAAAACTCATCTTCCTTTCAGTGATTACATGATTTTAGACCCAGTTTAATATTATTAAATTATATCCTTTTGTAATGTTCCATTTTTTGTTTCTTCTATTCACAAATTATTTTGGCAAAGACATTCATGCCCATATTTATAGCTTCTTTTACGCTTAAATTTATGTTTCCCTGCTTTCTGCATGTACTCTTGTTCTTTTATGCCACCAACTCTCACCCACTTGTATTTTTATTGTGATTTATCTTTCAGTTAGTGTAACTTTTAAAAGAGAGGAATACTGGTAGAATATTTATGTCCCCTTTTACATCTAAAAATGTATTCTTGTTGTCTTAAAAGTAACCCAAATGTAGCAACATAAAATAATTCACTTCTGAATACTTGGGTCATAGTTTCTCCTTCAAACCTCTATAATTTTGTCCCATTTTTCTACTGACATTTGATTTTTCTTTGTCCTCCTCTGTGGTTCAAGAAGCCCTATCAATCTACCACTGCATGGATGGGAGGTGTACCTTTGGATGTTCTTGTAGTGGCAGTTCACAAGGGACCACCCACCTACCATTTCTGGGAGACAGAGAACTTAGCAGGTGCAGCTTTCAGAATATACAATAATGTTTGCTTTTCTTGCACACATTTTCTGCATTTGTATTTCTGTGATCTTTTGATTTTCTACCTCAAGGCTTTTAAAATTACCCATATGCTGTCCCTAATCCCTATCCTCTCCCCACCCTCATCATTACATCCTTTTGAGCAATGGAAGAGAATCCTTTCACATACTTTCCTGGAAGGATAAATAACTCAATTTTGCATAATAAAAGAAATTTCTAAATAAAAGTAGAGCCCTCTTCCAAGAAGCAAATACTGTGATCATTCCATTTGTTGTATGGGAAAGTAAGGTTACGAGGACGAGGACGTAGAGTTCGGCAGAGCCAATGCATGTGGAAGAGGGGCAAAGAGTTTCTGAGGGGAAAGAATGGCAGGTGGCCAGGCAGGAAAGAACCCAGGAGAGAGACTTGATCCAACTATTCAGATCCAGCTGGGCCTGGGCACACAGCCAGAGGGGATGGGACCAGAGATGCCCCACTGGGAGGACTGGGAGGGAGAGTATGCTATGCGAAGGGTCTGCCCCTGCTGGGGCCACTGTCCACTTTGACCATGACCACACTGGTGGGTGTCTCTGTAGGACTGAAGCTCATCTGGACAAGCAGTTGCAGATTTCCCTGGAGAATCTCAGGCTGCACACCGGGCTTCTAACAGAACACCAGGGAAGACTTCTGGCTCCAAGGTCTACACTTGCCCATAGCATTGCTTGGCCACTTCCCACTGGGCCCCTACAGAGTCACTGCAGCCATAAAGAGGTTTGCTGGAGAGGACTGGAGTAAAAGGAGGGGTGATCGCAGCTCTGTTGAAAAGTGATGGGTGTGCAGTGAAGCAGAATAAAAACAAGTCATGAGGGCAGAGGTCCAAAGGAAGCAAAGTTGTGCTTTGAGCCCCCAATGTGCCCCTCCCATCTAGCCATCACCATGGCCCTGGGACAGAGGAGGGGATAAGAAGCCGGGAAGGTAAGAGACTCTTGGTGTCCCCAACTGCCAGCTCTGTCTTAGTTCAAATTTGTTCCCATAGATATTTTCAGACTCATGTCTGCCCACCCCAGGTGCACTGGGAAAGTTTCCTGCTGACTTCTTGTGGCCCTGACCTCTGACTGTGTTTCTTGGGTGGGTGTCAGGATTTTAGCCTCAGCCAGGGCCCCGCTCACCACCTCCAACACAGCATCTCCCAGAGACACCCGAAGGAGGGATCGCAGATGATGAGGATGGAAGAGGAGGCAGCACTTAAAATGAGGGATAGCAGCCGGGCGTGGTGGGGCACGCTTGGAATCCCAGTACTTGGGAGGCGGAGACCGGAGGATCCAGGTTCGAGTCCAGCCTTAGCTACTTAGTGAGGCCCTCTGCAACTTCGTGAGACCCGGTTTCAAAATAAACTATAAAAAATAGGGCCAGGGGTGTAGCGCGGAGGTAGAACGCCCCTGGGTTCAATCCCCGGTACCGCAAAAAAAAAAAAAAAATGAGGGATAGCCACAACCACACACACAGCCCCAGACTTGCACAGACACTGCAGACAGATGCAGATCCCCCACGCACGGTCTCACCCCCAAAGTCCGTAGTTCTGCCTCTTTGTTCTCTCTGCTCTCCAGGTGTTGCACTGCAGGGATCCAAAGGCAACAGGATGACAAGATCTTTGATAGCAATGGTTTAATGTCACCAGGGTTGGTTTGCTAGTGCCTTAAGTGTTCTTGTGTTTATATTCACAATAGTTATTGGTTTTTGGATTTCTTGCCATATATCTTTCTGGTTTTGGTATCAGTGTTATACTGGCCTCATGAAACTTCTGGAAGTGTTTATGAAGAATTGGTATAATTCTTCTTTATATGTTTGGTAGTGAAATCACCTGGGCCCGAGCTTTTCTTTGTGGGTTTTGATTATTAATTCAATCTCTTTACCTGTTGCAGGTTTATTTAGATATTTTTCCTTGAATCAGTTTTGGTGGTCTATCTTTCTAGGAATTTGTACATTTTAATCTAAATTATCTAATGTATTAGATACAATTTTTTACAATATCCCCTTTTTATTTCTGTAAGGTGGGTAGTAATAGCTCTTTTTCATTTCTAATTTTAATAATTTGGAGCATCTTTATTTTTCCTTTGTCAGTCTCGTTAGCATTCATAATTTTTAATACTTTCAAAACACCAACTTAAATTTTTCTATGTTTCTGTATTCTCCATGTTATTAAATTCCCCTCTAATGTTATTATATGCTTCTTTTTGCTTACTGTAAATTTAATATGTTCTTCTTTCCAGTATCTTAAGTTGGGAAGTTAGGTTATGGATTTGAGATATTCTATTTCAATATGGAAATTGAAAGTTATAAATCTCCTTTTAAGTTCTGCTTTAGTTGCATTCGGAGTTTTAGTATGTTGTATCTTCATTTTAAGTCAGTTCAAAGTAATTTCTGGTTTTCCTCGTGAATTCTTCCTTGATCTAATCCATTGTTTGGTTGGGAGTATGTTTTTTAATATATATTGAAATGGTCCCCTTCATCATGTCTCTCATAGATATATTAAAATTATGTAATATGGGGGGCCCACTAAGTGCTGTGTGCATGTATGTCACTGTCAGCCTGATTTACATTATGACGTGAGACTATAATGCACCAATAAAAGCATATAAAAATTGTGCTAATGGCTTCACAACTCCAGGGATATGCTGAAAACCTTTGAATAGTACATTTTAAGTGGATGAATTGTACATAAGGTGACTTCTATCAATAAAACTGTTATTTAACAACAACAATAACAAAAATAAATAAAATTATATAATATATAAAATTTTATATATATATGAAATTTTCACATTTCTTTCTTTTTTCTTTTTTTCTTTTCTTGCGGTACCGGGAATTGAACCCAGGGGCGTTCTACCTCTGCGCTACACCCCCGGCCCTATTTTTTTATACTTTATTTTGAAACCGGGTTTCACGAGGTTGCAGATGGCCTCATTAGATAGATAGAGAGAGAGAGAGAGAGAGAGAGATGAGGCTGGCCGCGAACCCAGATCCTCCGGTCTCCGCCTCCTAAAGTACTGGGATTACAAGCGTGCGCCACCACGCCCGGCCTCTTTCTGCTACTGTTTTCTAATTTCATTCTCTTGCTATTAAGGAAGATATGTTGTATGTTTTTAATCTTTTCACATTGGTTGAGATTTGTTTAATGGTGTAGCATATGGGCTATCCTGGAGACTATTCCGTGTGTATATACAACTGCTATTGGCTGGGTCTCATGTAGTCATGTATTATGTGTGTTGATTTATAGCTTTATTTCAGTTCTATTTTCTTGTTGATCTTTTTGCCTACATTTTCCACTCATTATTGAAAGTAGAATATTGATGTCTACAACTACTGTGATTGGACGGTCTGTTTCCCCCTTCAATTCTGTCAGCTTTTGTTTCGTGTACTTTGGCTCTCCTATGGTTAGATGCACATGTGTTTCTCATCCTGCCACTGCATAGACTTTGCTCTTTACTGAAAAGTAACCACCTAAACCTCAGGTGCCTAAACTTCACCTGTGACATAGGATTCTTAATGGAAATTCCCAAGGGAAGAGAACTTTTGCCCTCATGGACTGACCTGGCTAGATCAGTACTTGGAGCCTTGGCTTTTGAAAGAGGTCAGGTCTTCTAAGACCAGTGTCCTAAGGTCAGTCCGTGTGTATTCCTGAAATCCTCATAGAGGCAACACCCTTGACCCTGGCGCAAACGAGCCAATTCTGGCTTTCTTATTAGGGTTACCAGTTTAGCAAATAAAAATGCAAGAATTCCATTTCAATGTGAATCATTTCTAGTGATTTGTGCATATGTACATTGAAATAAAACTACTACATGAGCACATTTAAATAAAAGTTATCCATTTATCGTCTTAAATAAATTGTGTTCCCAAATTCCATAATAATACTTTCTATTTCTTTGGTGTCCTAGCTCTGTTGGTTCCTTGTTTTACAGAATTTGCTTGAAAAATCCCTTATAGTCACAATCTTTGCTCCATTTACATTGTATCATGGTTTCTATAGTGTCTTATACAATTTATTTCCTTCTTTTGTCTATTCAACATTCATTAACGAGAACAAATGAGCTACCACTCTGAGCATTTACTATCATACTGTTTGCCACCCTGAAAAAGCTTTTAAATTCAGACATGTCAAAATTCATAATGGTATCTTTCATAACATAGCTTGCTTTTTCACTCTTCGTGATTATGTTACACCTCCTAATCAATGACTTTTAAATATGTTTTTCACTGACAAAAAGGGCATTAGCATTAGTAATGTTTATTCTCTTCCTCAGCAGTACACATCCATAAGTTCATCTGTTCCCATCCGAAGGAGTATATACCGACATCCATGTAAAAGAATTGAATTCTTCCAGAGACGAAATCCATTTCAAAGGATAATCATGGTAAATGCTGTAATAATTATCCTCTTCAAATCAAAATTTCTTCTCCTGATTGTAAGGAATGCAGTGTCTAGTATGAACAAACTTGACACTTAAAGGGATACATTTTTGACAATTCTTTCTTTAATCCATTCAACAAGTTCCTGAAAGCCATGGAGTACTTCAATAATACTGTTTACTCTTCATTAAATTTGTATAACTCTTTTTGCTAAAGAGACATTGAAAACTAGGGGAAAATAAGTGCGCTTTCCTCAATGAATTATTTTAAAAGTCAACAAGAACTTTGTAGGCCACCAGAATTAAAGTCAGATTTCAATGCTTTAAAATAAATTGGAGATTCTCTCAACTGCATTTGTTGAAGAGAGCCAACAGGTTTTTGAATTTGAGCAAAGTGAAGAATATTGAATGGGAGCAAACTCACAAAAATGCTTCACTCATTCTCTTTGAACAGTGCTGAGATAAGAGAACAATTTCATGACTACTACTTCAATGTCAGTAGAAAGGAAACAGATGTGGTCTGAGCAACATTAAACAGAATATGGACAGAACAGCCAATACTTTTGATAGAATCATTTATGCTTGCCTTCAACTCTGAGTAAACATTGTTTGTACCTTTACACCAAACATTTTTATTTGTATTATCTCCATCAAAAGCAGTACATTTTTTAATCAATTCTTTACTAAATAGGAGAATTTTCTACAAAAATTTGCTTTTGTTTCTAAAGTCTCGTTTGAAAGGAATTTTACTTACGGTAGCCTTATAAACCAGTCCTTTACATGAGAAAAATATTGCACAAATAACAAGAATTTTTTCTCATTGTGATTACTTGCAATCATGCAATCATAAAATAAGGTGAGACATTTAGATCTCTGATAGTCTCTGTAATAGCAAGTGGAACAATTACTTTTTTTGTTATTGCAGTAGATTTTATCCCGGCACTTGAAAATTCGCTTGCAATTTTGGAATCTGAAAATACTTCTGTTAGCAATATGTTCAAACAGTCATTTGTGCTGAAAGACTGATGATGAAATACTGCGTGGGAAGAAGCCATTACAACTTCTGCTGCGATTATTTTGTCTTCTTTGTCTGAATCTATCTTAATAAAAAAATTTGTTATTTTATCATTTTTTTGGAAGTAGTTGAGGAAATCATATCTCTCTTAAGCTTTGCTGTCAGTATATGCTGACTTACAGGTGATTTCCAATTTTCAATTCAGAATAACAATTCTGTTCGAAAAACTATACTTCCAATTTTTCAATTCTGAATAACAACACTGTTCAATACTGTTCAATTTTTGATACTGAATAACAATTACGGACTGCTTAAAGAGCTATGAGTGCCATTTTCCTCTTTTAATAAATGTCAGAATTTGTCACAAAATTTACACATATGGTTTGACACTTGAGGGTTCTAATATACACAAATAAATAGGTAATAGCAACTACTCAGGATTTAGAAAGATTGCTAATCTTACTTCTTCTTTACTGTGTCTGTCACTCTCAAGTCGAAACTTACATCTTAAACGGGGGTTGAACCACTAAAAGGATTGAGAACTTGTGAACAGCAATAAATTAGATATGTAATAATACAAAGCGAGGTGAATTTCCCAATTGCCTGCAAGGGAAGTTAGGCATAGTTAGGTATAGTCTTGTTAGGTATAGTCTTGTTAGGTATAGTCTTGTTAGGTATAGTCTTCCTAAACAAAACAAGAGTTGATCTTATTTAAGGTTTTGGGAAGCCTGGAGTTTGGAGATTAGTGAATTTTCAGAAGTGGGGGCATCTAGGGATTGATGCATTTCCACCTGTATTAGGTGTAGTCACAGATTAAGACTGCTGTAGACGGGCTCTGGGAGCAGGATCCTGGAAATGAGACCTGTGACTGGCTCTTGTCTGGAAGGGTGGGTCTATCTCTGATTGGTTAACTTCCAGAGGCCAATTAATGGAGTGAGATTGTCGCTGATTGGTTGATTTCAGAGCCTGCACACTGATTCAAACTTCATTCTAAGAGTGGCAAAAGAATGGTCTTTTCCTTTCTTGAAGAGCAAAAATAAGTATTTTTAATGCTCAGCCTCCCTCTTTACAGACCCCCTCCATTGCACCTTGGTCCTCCCTTTAGCCAAATCTGCATGAGTGCTCTGGAGGGATAGCCCAGATCTTTCTTTGTAGAGGTATAATTTTCATCTAGTGTTGTTACTTATGTGATTTAAGAGCCAAATTCTGTGGCAGAAAAGTATGTCAAAGTGCTGAATTCTTGCAATTAATTGAAAGAAAATCTGATTACAGAGTATTTAGAGTGTCCTGACAAAGTCAATACAGGAGGCAAGGATATGCCATGGAAGTGAGCCTTGTTTTCTGAGGTCTTCCACATCATAAAATATATCCTGCCTCATTGGATGACATCTCTTTATTCTCTAACAGAGTCCCACATTTGTTTTTCCAACAAGGAAGTTATTTCCATAATTTTTTTTACTGTAGTTATGGTTCTGTTTGCCTATTATCCAGGAAAATTATCTTTAAAATTTCTCACCTGTGAGTAGGCTCCTTCTCTCTATTTTGGACATTTGGACATTTTGATCATTTTTTTTTCTGTTCATCTGAATATTGTAGTAGAGATCAGTGATAGTTCAGATGCTGTGTTCTCAGAACTATCCAATCCAGAAAGCTCCGTTTGGCTTTTGGCATTAATACAAACCTAAATTGATGCTGTTTGAAGAAGATTTAAAGTGTAAACTTCATAATTTTCCTTTATGTTACTTCTGCTATTTCTTGCAAATTGACCTTAGAATTCTTTTTTTTTTTTTTAAGAAAAAGGAAAGACAGAAAGGCCTTGTTTTCCAGAAATGGTTGCAATTGTGTCCCACTCAGTCCCTAGTCAGACTTGAAAGGGGAATGCCCCACCTCCTTCCCAAGAGTTAGAGTGGGAAGAAAGAGCAGAACAACACACTGAAACCGGGGCAGAAAGTGAAGAAAAAGTGGCTGTCCTACGTCTGAGATGGGCCATCAGGTTTAATTGTCGGCATGTCTGTTCAGCTTCTCCACAGGGATCTAGACAAGGCATAGGCATTTTCTATAAAGGTTCAGATAGTAAATTTGTTAGATTTTGCAGGACACATGCTCTCTGTCACAACTACTCAATTCTGCTATTGTTTCATGAAAACAGCTACAGACAGTACATAAACAATTTGACTTGGTTTTCCCCCATAAAACTTTATTATAAATATAGGTGATGAGCCAGAATTGGCCTGGGTTGATGACCCCTAATTTAATCAGTAATCTTTGAATTATGACTATTAATTATTAAATAACTAGTGATATTTGGATTTAATAAGTCTTAGGAAGCAAATATTAAAGTTATTACTTATTTTAGATAGATTAGATTGGTACAGTGAGAACAGATATTATATGTACATGTGATTTGATACTGTATGTCTGCATATATATGTACACACAGAGTGTGATTATATATATATATATGTATATATATATGTGTGTGTGTTTGTGTGTATAACATAAATTTTGCTTGGCATATACTAGGAATCCAATAAGTATTGTTTCACAAATGAGTAAATGCTAATAATACATTCTTCTCTGTTGCTCATATTACTTAAAATTATTACTGAAATGTCATATTTTTCCCTTTACCCACACTTGCCTTATGACTCCCTTTGACACTCAGAAAACTCTATTAGAAGCTACATATACTCATAATGAACTTTAATTCTTTCTCATCCTGTGTGTACATTTGTGATGACTGAAATCTGTCGTCTAGTTAGCTTCAGCCTTTCTCTTATTTCCCACTACTCAGACCTCAGTTTCTCTACCACCATTGCACCTCACTGCACATTTGGCTGCAGGAAATTTCTCCAACAACTGGCATACAGAAGTAGTACATACATTCTTTGGGTTTTTAAACTTCTTGGATTTTTTTTAGTCCTTTTACACTCTCTAACTAATAGACATATTGGGAATTATCTCCCATGCATGAAATGCCATCCATTCTGCTCTTGTGCATGAAATGACAATTGTATTCTTCTGAGGCCCAGAAAATACCTTTTATGGGTGGATCATGGGCCCCTCAGATATTTTTCACTTTTATTGTCTATCCTTCCCCTCTTTTATGACATTCATTTCTCTCTCCATGGGCCGCTTACGTCCAGTGAAATTATTTAATCGTATAAGCTTCCCTTCAGTCCACCCTGACAGGAGAATAAAGTCCACACGGCTTCTTCTTGACATGCCTAGCCCTCTGGGGAGGAGTATTTACTGCCTTTGCTATCATATTCTCTTAGTGTTGTAACCATTCATGCCATCTAGACCCTTGGACCAGCAGGGGAGAGTCCTGAGCTCCCAAGCTCTTGATCATTCATTCCCCATGGCAAACACTTCATATGCAGGGTCACCCCAAATCCCATGAAATCTGGTCTCTACAGGATGGACTCCAATGTTCCCAGCTAGGTCTTGAGATTCACAACCAATGCCAAGACCAAAGAACCCCCTGCAGATGCCAGGACAAGGACATCACCATCAGCTTCTGCGTAGGGTGTGAATCAGGGGTAGAAATTGTGGACTCAGATACATAAAGTCTATAGAGGAGTCCCCAGACTTTTTCTGGAAAATCTGAGGGGTCTCTGGTTACCTGAAATTGTCCCAAAGAACTTCAATCTGATGAAATCTTTCCTCCTGAAGACCTTTAGAATTTCAAAATCAGAACATGGAGAAGCTTTGGGAAGCCATTTCACCCTCCAAATAGTTTATTTGACTGACTGGGTGTGACACCTGGTAAATGTTTTAGAAATCAAGGTTGGTCCTTTAAAGGGATGTACATAGGCCTCTAAGGGCACAGGGTGACTCCATAAAGTGTCCACTTGTGGACATGCTCTGACTGCATTTGAGTCATTTCCCCAGGCTCTGTGAGGCTCTTCTATGGTAAGGTTTGGGTTCACCTCTCAGCCTCTGTGCTTTGGTGATGGAGAGGCAGGTATAGGTACATATGATTCTGGATCATCACTCATAGGGTAAATCAAATCTATCATCCCCTTGACATCTTTGGAAGCAGACAATAGTAAGACAAGAGCTGAAAAACTTCTTTTCTCTTCACTCCAGGTCTGAAAGAATAGCTTCACTCAGTCCCAATGGGTCAAAGAGACCAGTCCTGGGCTCATGGGCCAGGGGTGAGGAAGAGGTTCAGGGAGGTAGGAATGAAATAAGTTTGTTCCTGTTTCAAGGTATGGTTCTTGGAGGTAACTGGGACTTCAGAAGGCAGAAGTGAGATACTTTAGAACTCTAAAGAGAAGGGGGACAGGGTTAGGCAGGGCTCCAGGCTCCAGGTGAGCATAGAGAAGCTTTCTTAGAATACTACAACAATTTCCTTTGGTTTAGAAAAGAATTTTTTTTCTCACTACCAATCACCCAGTTTGTCCTAACGTCTGTATTGACTGACAAGTCTTTCTAAAAAAATGTAGGAAACTATGGTCTGACATAAGCAGGGTATCTGAAGAATCTCTATAATGCTTGCAGTAACAGGTAAATAGGCAGTATGGCGTGGGCCAGAATTAGTATGGTATGTTTCCAGATTGCTGAGTAAACTGCACTAGAATAGAGAGGTAGAGAAACTAAAATGTAGAACTGGAACCACTTCAGGGGAGTCAGGTAAGAGAAAAGGGGGAATGGATTCAGTGGATATGTGTGGAGGGAGCCGTGTAGGCGGCAGGCAAAGTCTGCATCTGAGGGCAGCTTGTGGCGAGCCTTAAGAAGTCTTATTTCAGGAAAATGGAGTGAATGAGACAGAGGTGAAGCATAGATACATGGCTTCATAATGGCCAGGGAATTGGCCTCCAAAAAGTTGTTAATCTGCTAATATGCACTGCCTGTTGCTGGGGTTCAATGGGTTGATGTGGTTCGCATGTGCAAGCATGTGTAGGAACTGTGGGCTCTGCGAGGCCATGGAGATACTGCACAAGTGCAGAGGGCCGAGTCCTGATCTTCAGTTGGGCTTCGTTCTGTAGATCCGCAGAATAGCAGAGGGGTATGTGTAGTCCTGGGAATCAGACAAAGTGCTCCCTCAAGTCATGACCCTTGAGTGTGTAA
Source organism: Glis glis (assembly GCA_004027185.1). Lineage (NCBI taxonomy): Eukaryota > Metazoa > Chordata > Mammalia > Rodentia > Gliridae > Glis > Glis glis. The sequence continues at coordinate 86,231 of PVJS01000060.1, forward strand.
TTCAATCCATTTCTCTAATCCGCATCGCCACTCATCTTTCTCCTACCTCTCATGTCTCCGTTCCCTCATGTTAACTGTTCCACCTTCTGCTCCTTCACAACTTTGCCCCAGAGTATTCCAAAGAGCCCCTGGAATCCATACTTTGTGTCTTGTTAATCATCTTAAAGTTCACAGCTGCCGAAAACAAAATCTTCATTGATGTACAACTTCATCGAATTTCACTTTCAGCCTCTGTCATGCTGTAGTTCACTAGCTTACTGTAAATCTCAGGAAAATTGTTTGTGATCTTTTACCAGATGCCACCCTCCATCCATTCAAGGTGGACTCGTGGGAGTTCACTTTTTCAATCAGATTTTAGATGGCAGCATATTAAGCAGAGTCGATTTAGAGTTCACTTTCTTCCTCTTTTTCTTCCCTAACGAATAGAAAAGTCCTATTTATGTGTCTACGGGGATACCTATGATTTGAAATTCTGACCTCTTGAGCTGAGAGCTAAAACATGAGCAAACCGTAGTGTAAATTTTCAGAGCTTTTGAGCATCTTTTAGGACAGTTCCTTTCTCGAGAGGTTTGAAGGGTCTTTTTTGAGGAGCCAAGTGAAGGAAATCATGGTTGGATGAGGGTTAGTCTTTTTATTTCTCCCACCGGAGCTCAGTAGTCCATGATTGCAGTCTTTCATTGAGAAGCCAAACCTGTTGCTTGACATGGCTGGTTCAGAACCTGTATAGGTCAGAAGACAATGTCTGGGGGTATATGTCCATTATTTTCTTCAGTTCATTAGTTTCACCGAACATGTGCTCTATGTAAGGATTTGGTTGTGTTTAGAAAATTCAAATATGAATATAATAAAAATGTGTTTTGGGTGTGCTATATTTATTATGGGACTCTAAACACCAGCTACTATGCTACGTGCCATCTGCAAACATATCATTCTTTTTTATGACAAACTTGTGAGTTACTGCTTTTCTATAGGAAAATTTTTCATGAAGGTTAAAAAAATTAATGTATGTACCAGTATTTCCATAGTATAAAAAAATTATTGCACTTCTGCACCAGGCTATATCCATCTCTCTCTCTCTCTGTATCTATCAGCATTGTTTGTAAAATAAAGGCAAAACACAACACAAATATGTTAATCAGCAGTGAAAAATGTGTGCATATATATGCAGTATAAATGTGTGCATATATATGCAGTATAACCTATATGAAATATAACTGAATAAAAATTATGATTTTTATTCAGTTATATTTATATTTTTACAACAGTGAAAAATGAATGAAGCAAAGTGACATGTACCAATATGTGTGAATCTTAAAAACGTAGTATAGAAAGAAAAAAGTTACCCTCTATTGGATGAGATACATAAGGTTGCATTTGTATGATTTAAAATGAGGGAAAGCAAATAATATATTATTTAGAGAGAATTTTGTATATGATAAAACTATGTAAATGTGGGTCTGATTAACTATCAGAAAGTCAGGGAAGTAGCTACCTCAGTGGAAGGTTAGGGGATACAGGTGGGGAGAGACAAAGAGTGGGCTTCAAAGGGATTGGCATGTTCTGTTAAGTTTGGTTCTAGATGAGCATATTATTTATTATTATAATTGATGAATATAACCTTTTGCAGGAATGGTGGTACTTTTATAACAAAAATTAAAAGTCAGGTGGAACTGTAACTTTTGTTCATGTCTATGTGACTTCACATTAACTAGATATAATGAGCTAATAGTTGTGGAGGTGGGGGGGTCAGGTGGGGAGAAAGCCAGGACTATCAGGGAGACTTAGAGCCAGCAGGTGATATTTCCCCCCTTTAGCCTTTGCTATCTGTCTGACCTTTCCCCAGTGTCTCAATCTTTGGGCATCATCCCCCATTATTATAAGTTATTTTGCTTCTCTTCTTAGAGAATCTGAGTCCTGGCAGTAATTATTGGTACCTCTGCAATGAGTTGATTATATATTTTAACTTCTAACAGCTAGTTTAAAAAATGTGTACATTTTCCTAGAAATATACTCACTAATCTTTAATGATTTTTAAAGAAATTTCATTTTAGTTGAGTCCTGAATAGAGGCTCTGGAGGCAACAGCACCAGATTAAAGCAGATGCTATCTGTCTGTAATATTCTCTATCTGATGACCAACATCGCCATCAACTTTACTCATTAATTGAATATTTCAATATCACCCTTACGATACTTCCATTTTTTCCAACGTCCACCTTTATTCAAAGGCTACATCCCCCCAGGAAGATGAGATATGCAATGGTCTAGTTTAAGCATGTTTGGCTTCCCTACTCCCATTAAAATTTCTCACTGCATTTCAGCCAGTCTTTTCAATAATCTCTTCCTTGGGATTCTATTCCTATTCTTTCATCTCATTTGCTCAAATACCCTCCACTTCAGCCTCATAGAAACCCCAAGCAACGATTCTACCATTTTCTCACAATCTGTTGTAGTTCCCTAGCTTTCTTTTGTTGCTTATTCACCTGTATTCTGTGGTCAGTTATGATAATAAGCCCTGCAAAATACTTCTACTCTGTTGCTCTTTCTACCATTTTATATGTCTAGAAAAACTTACAATGTGCATTCTCATATGTGGTAGTGTTCCAGGAAAGAACAGTATAGATGCTGTCCCCGAGTGGTAGGTTCAAGTCATCCAAGCCACTGAATACACATCGGAACCCTCATCTTGGCCTATCCTCCAGCCACATAAAATCCTCACCAGATTCCTCTCCTTGCTCTTGCAAGCCAATTTTGGACCCGATTGGGAGGCCTGTCTTGCTTCCCCCAGAAGGCTTCATTAAATGAGTGATAAATATGTTCATACTCTTTTGGGGGATGTGGTGTCATCAGTCTCAATATCAAAACCAAATGTGAAGTGGGGACACATCTGTGTCTGCAAAGTGAACACAACAACAACAACAACAACAACAAAATTACCCAGCAAACAGGTTCATATGAACTCCTTAGGTGGGTGATATGTTGTATAGTATTTTGTGGGTCACTGTGAGGGTACTGTTTTTTTTTCCTATGTCAGAATTTTAAAACTTACTTTGATTGCTTTGAGGAAAGTTGACTGTAAGGATGTAAGAGTGAAAGTAGCAAGAACGGTCATGAGACAATTGCACTCGTTCAGTTGAGAGTTGACACTGGCTTGGCTTTAAATAGGAGCAGTGTCGGGCAAGGTGTATTTTGAAAGTTTGAGCCAAGAGGATTATCTGGACACTGCTATAGCAGGAGACAGTGGGGATGGAGCAGTTTTGAGGTTAGAGTGAGGGTGACCAAGAGTCTTATCTTGGCAAGTTGGATTTGATATGTTTACTAGACATTCAAATAGAGATGCAGACTGTGTGGTTGGATATAGAAGTCTGGGGTTCCGGGTTGGGGTGGGGCTCTGGGCCTGGGCTGAAACTGGTGGGAAAATTTCCATAAGGTCGTAACATCTATCTGAAGGTAATTTACCTACAAAATTGAAGCCTAATATGTTACTAACATGCATCAAATTATTTTTTTCTTTCTGCTTTGTTGAAGTACAATTTATAAAAATTATATACTTTTAAGGGGTACAATGCGATATTTTGAGATATATATATATATACCATATATACTCACTATATATATATATACACTATATATACTATATATATACACAGTCATATATATACTATATATATAGTGAGTATATATACAGTATATATATGATGTATATATATATATCATACATATATACTCACTATATATATAGTATACATACTATATATATACAGTCATATATATACTATATATATAGTGAGTATATATACAGTATATATATATAATGCCATATATATATAATGCCATATATATATATATATATATATATAGTCATTCGTTGCTTAATAATGAGGATATGTCCTGAGAAATACTTTAAGGAATTTTGTTGTGAGAACATCATTGAGAGTACTTACACAAACTAAAATGGCTACAGCATCACCAGGAATTTGATCTTATAGGACCACCATTGTACACCTATATATCCTGTCCATCCTGGACCCAAACACTAAAGCATCCTTATGTGGTACATGACTACATTGTGAAGTGATCTCTCCACTCAAGGTAATTAACATGTCCATCACTGCACAGAGTCCCCTTCTTATGTTTTTGTTGGAAGCACTTAAGATCTACTCTCTTAGCAAATTCCAAGTATAATACAATATTGTGATTTTTAGTCACCATGCTACATATTAGATCTCCAGAACTTATTCATCTTATATAACTGAAACGTGGTATCCTTTGCCAACAATTAAATTATTTTATGAATGGATTCTTGTGGATCCCTGATATTATTGTAGAAATGTGTGCTCATAAAAATTTGAGGGTTTTAAAAGTGTTAGACTTTTCTTGACTCTAAATTGACTATCTTTATTGGTACCCTCAATTATGTTTTTTTTTTTTTGCGGTACCGGGGATTGAACCCAGGGGCGTTCTACCTCCGCGCTACGCCCCCGGCCCTATTTTTTTTTTTATACTTTATTTTGAAACCGGGTCTCACGAAGTTGTGGAGGGCCTCACTAGGTAGAGAGAGAGAGAGAGAGAGAGACAGGGAGAGAGAGAGAGCTGAGGCTGGCCGTGAACCCGGATCCTCTGGTCTCCGCCTCCCAAAGTACTGGGATTACAAGTGTGCGCCACCACGCCTGGCTCTCAATTATGTTTTATAAGTTAGGATATGAGTTAGTGTATTGGTCATATCAACAGAATTCACAGAATGAAGAAAGGAAGGGAGGGGGGAAAAAGGATTTATTAGATTAGCTCACAATGTAGTCCTGAATTTCGACCGCACGTGAAAAGTCAGAGGAATTAGCAGCTGGTCGGGCGGTCTAAGAGCCGGAGCCCCAGGATTGAAGCAACCACCAATTCAGTCCAGTCCAAGATGTGAAGATCAGGAAGCTCTTCAGAGAAACGATGGTGAAGTTTCAGTTCGAAGAGTTGGAGGCCGACGATCTCAGACGAGAGCAGAAGATCAAGAAGTTCTCCAAGGAAACGGCAAAGTTGGAGACTGACGATCTCAAACGAGAGCAGCCGCGTTTTCCTCAGGAAGAGTCGCCGCTCCTTCTACGTGGCTTTCTCCTTCTTTTATCCAAGTCCTGCACCTATCAGAACCCTGCTGCCCACATTTAGGGCAGGACTTCCGGTTCAATCGGTTGCTACACAACGAAAGTCACATGATCTGGGGTGAGTCAAGTTGACAAATCAGACCAACTATCACAGTTAGTATTCTCAATTATGTTTTATGTTAGGATCTATATTAAAAGCTTTAATATTTGGCTCAACGCCAAATCTACCTATATTCAAAGATAACAGTGGCTATTGCCTATGAAAGTAAAGAATTATATAGGATTTTTTACATAAGAGAAAAACTCAAAAGCTTCTGACACCAGTATTTCTTCCATTGCTATTGTGTCAACTAGTTGTATAAAATTCTTTATAAATTACTAGGTCTTCTATGTTTGTGCTTCCTAATATGTCTCCCCTTGGGGACATTAAAATGTTTCTTCTTTTTAAATATCAGTAGTGTTGCATTCTTGTATTAATAGAAAGTATATCTATTCCTATTTAACAACAACTTAATTAAAATGAATTAATACTAATTCATTAATACTAATTTCTTTGAAGAAAGTACATTGGGTGATTCTGCAGCTCAGGCAGTGATCTTTTTTTTTCCTCTTTTGTAGGTTATTTTGTTTTTCCCTGCTTTCCTGATGTGGCAAATGTGCAGGATCAATATCCAACATGAGAACACACTTTGAAGGTTGTTTTTAATATCCAGGCAATCTTAGATTATCTCTGGGTACTAGACTCATAGCTCTTCTTCTTGTTCTTATTCACAAGTTCTCTATTTCAGGTAAATGAAGGAAGGGTAATATGTTGGTTTGCTTCAAATTTTATGTAAACTAATCAGGACTGTCCACTAACATGTCTTGTGCCTTATTTGTCAAGTTCACGATGTAGGAAAACCTGCTAGGGCAGCTATTGCAATGTGATCTGTCTCTTGAGTACTCTTCTAAACTCACCAATGGATTTTATTAATATCCCAAGGTGTGTGGAGATGAAAGTCATCGCATGACTGTATGCTTACTTTCAGGATTTCTGGAAGTGTTGATAATGTTGCATTAACAAAGAAAATGTTAAACTATTTAACTTCTTATTGGAGATACTTGCATTCATTACAAGAGCAAAACCATCACGTAGGTCAGGACAGCAAAACAAACCAGTAAATATTAATGTAAATTAATTATATAGCATTGTCCTTATCACTCTTAAAAGTGCAAGCAGTTGAGAAAAGAAATAGGACATTAAGGAATAAAGAGGCTAATATCTGTGACCAAACAGATTAAAATTGCCCTGGAGTCTTATCTTTTGCCACAAAAGAAAAGTCCCACTTTCTCCAACTAATTGGATTTAATCCAAAAGTATAATTTGTTTAATCAAAATCCCGAATATAAAACTGTCAAACAAATAACACTAAATTATAAATGCCATGAAATCATAACTTTGTGTAGTTTTGGACACTCAAATGTTGCATTAGAAGTAGAAAACTCAGCCGGGCGTGGTGGCACATGCTTGTAATCCCAGTACTTGGGAGGCGGAGACCAGAGGATCCGGGTTCGCGCCAGCCTCAGCTACTTAGTGAGGCCCTCCGCAACTTCGTGAGACCCGGTTTCAAAATAAAGGATAAAAAATAGGGCCGGGGGTGTAGCTCGGAGGTAAAACGCCCCTGGGTTCAATCCCTGGTACCGCAAAAAAAAAAAAATAGGGCTGGGGGTGTAGGTCAGAGGTAGAATGCCCCTGGGTTCAATCCTTGGTACCGCCCAAAAAAAAAAAAAGAAGTAGAAAACTCAGTTTTTCTTATAGACCACATTCATAACTCTTTGACAATATAATCCCTCTAAACTCAGCTGGCTTTATTTCTTTCTTGTAAGTTGCACATATACGTAATCAGAGCTAAAGGTTTCATCTGGACATGATTCTTAAGCCTGGGGATTCACTTAAAGTAAGATTATTGTCCCCCACAGATTCCCTATTTCTCTTTTCTCATTTTGTGATGAAGATATATGGAATAGGCTGGATTAGAAAGACACCCTCTTATTCAAATCTATATCACCATGTTACCTCCTATTTCAGAAGAATATCGATGAGAAATGTCAGGAAAGGGATTGGCACTGTTTTCTTTTTTCTCCTTCTAAGGTTGTATCTTCAGATTAGTGACCATATGTACCAGTATGGACTAAATATTGCCTATTTATACCTGTCATCTCAATGAATTATTAATGGTATTTCCTTTCATTCACAAGTGTAACCTGAATTGGATAATAAATGATTTATTCACCCCATTTCTATGTTGCTTTTTATAACTGATTCAGTTTGGGATGGGTTTTGCCTGATTTTATCTCTCCCTTGTAAGAGTTTTCCTAAAGTGACTAGGAACATTCATCATACACTGACATTTTTACTTTTACTACCTGCTTAGAGTTTAGATCAATAGGCAAGAGAGTGATGCTTGCCTGACTTCTTCTCTACGCAGTAGTATATGAAGGGTTACAGGATTGTCACCTTATGATATCTGTGTCCAACTATTACAACAATGCTAAACATTTCATGTATTGTTTGGGAGGTCCCCAACTCTGCTCTAAATTCCTGTGTTACTAAGGAGAGGCTTGTGTAATAAATGGGCCTAAATACAGTTGACCCTTGAGCAACACAAATTTGAACTGTGAGGGGTCCACTCACACACAGATTTATTTTTTGGAGATGTATGACAATTTGAAAAACACTTGCAGATGAACTGTGTAGTCTAGAAATATTGAAAAACATAAGAAAACTTTAGGTATATCATGATTGCATAAAGTACATGTAAATAGTAGTTTATCATTTGCGACAATAACACATACAAAAACTGATCATAAAAGGTTAAAATTGATCACAACTTATTCACACATAGACCATACATGGCACCGTTTGTAGCTGAGAGAAATTTAAACAAATATAAATGCACACTATTAAATTATAAGTGTATCAAATTAAAAGGAGTACATATTGTGCGACTGGGACAATGTCAGAGTTGCCTCCTGATACTATTGCAGTGAGCAGGTATGTTTTGAGTGTGTACTTAAAGTGTCCTGTGATGCTAATCTCCCTGTGAACAGTTTATCCCTTCAGTAAATTATATATTGTAATAAAAAGTGATCTCGCATGCTTTTTACCACATATAACACATATACTATAAAATGTATGTGTTAATTTGCTCTTTAAGTTATTGGTAAGGCTTCCAGTCAACAGCAGGCTACATGGATTTTCAATGGCACCAGGGGCAGCACTACTAACCCCAGCATTGTGCAAGGATCAACTGGTCATAAAGATATTAGAGTTCTACTCCCAACATGGCAGAGTCAGCTACTAAAGACCAATCCTCCTGCTATCTGCACAATACAAGATCATAAAGATTTTTTTTTAAGTACTGGGGATTGAACCCAGGGGCATTCTACCTCCAAGCTACACCACCCCCCAGACCTATTTTTTCTTCTTTATTTTGAAACAGGGTCTCACTAAGTTGTGGAGATAAAGAAATTTTAAAAGAAACCAACTCTCTGAATGCTCTTGAGGATGTAGAAAAACAAAAAGCTTCTGATAGGGAGTCAACCCTTGGAAAGCAAGAACTGCACATAGCAATTTCTCCACATTGATATCTTTTAACCTGAAGGATGTCAGTTGGTGTAGCATGGAGTAGCTAAAACTCCAACAGTATCTGTGGAGGACAGAGGTATGGAATAATAAAGCAGCAGGAAAATGAGGAGGGAAGAAGAGATAGACCATAGGGATACAACTACATGGATAGAGAGAGGGGGAGGGGAGGGAGGGAGGGAGGGAGGGAGAGAGGGAGGGAGGGAGAGAGAGAGAGAGAGAGAGAGAGAGAGAGAGAGAATATATGCATGAGTGTACCTAAATTCTCTATTTTCCTCTGTCCAAATCTCTGGCTGACTCTGAACCATGGTTGCTAGGCTAGATTGCACACAGCCCAATTGAGGATAAAAGAACTGAAATGAGATGTGAGCTGCTGCTGGAGATGTTTGCAATTTTAATCTATACAAATTAATTGCCTGCTAAATGAACACACAGATCAAAACAACATTTTTTTGCATCATTTACCAGAATCCAGAGTCTCCACAACATAGCATTCCCAATGTGTAGGATATGACCCATAATAGCAGGAAGCAGTAAAATGCAAAACACGCTCAAGACACCACAGAGGAAGTAAAGGTTGAGTCTAATTGTGAAATGGCCCAGATGGAAGCCACAGAAAAGGACTTTAAAGTGGTTGTTAAGTGATGCTCAGTGATATAGAGGGAAATATACATGAAATCAAAGAACATGCAAATTATCTAGAAAAAGCTACATGTGATTTCTTAGACTGAAATATATGATTCCTGGATTAATTCACTGGATGGTCTTAACAGTAGAATGGAGGTGACAGAAGAATGAGTCTTTGACTATGAAGATAGTTTAAAATGATATAATGTGAAAACAGAAAACCAGAGTAGTTGAACAAAAATGAGAGAGTGGGGGATTTGGGGGCCAGTATACAGGTAGGTTTGGTTCAGGAAGAAAAGAAAGAGAATGGGACAGAAAAAAGAAATTAAAATAAAGGGTTGGTCTTTAATAAAAAATAATAATGGCCAGCTGAAAGCAGGGAGTAAATAATAATGGCCAGCTGAAAGCAGGGAGTGGTTCTTGTCACATGTTCTCGTTGTCACCTCTGTAGAACAGGACAGTAGAAGAGACAAGACTTACTCACGCATAGCTGCATCGACTCACGGAACTCCTTTCTGTCAGTTTGTTGGGATACCTGATGCAGAACATACCATGAGACAGCAAAGCCTTCTGTGAAAATACATTCATTGTGGGCTGGTACTCAAAGGCTATACTTTATGAAAATGCAAAAATCAAAGTCTTAGCAAGTCCACCCAAGCTGGAGTCTTCAACACAATCTGCAAAGAGGTGCAAGGGGACCTTCAAAAAGAGTCACTTAACCTACCATTGAGAAGAGTCAACAAGCCCTGAGCTCCCAAGAGCCTATGATTGTATGATTTAGAGGGGGAAAGATAGTTTTAAGGACTCTTTTTCCTAATGAAGTTCCACCTCCCTGCCTCTCTTCCTCAGCAATGCCATCGTTGTCATATCAATTATAAAACATCTTCAACACCCTAGGAAATTGTCTTGAGTAAAGATAAGAGGAACTTATACAGGTCATTATTATTCATTATGATATGTAGATATAATTTCTATTTACTGTGCTGGCCTTTTTCCTTTTATGAATACAATTATAAAGATAAATATTTTCATATATTCAATTTCAATCTTGTTACCTGCACCCTATCTTAATTTAGGTCCTTAAGCTCTCCTATCTTTTATGAAAACTTGAAATTTCGGGAACCTCTCCCTTGAAGTCAGGGACTGATTGTAATATTCTTGGATTTCATTTGGAAGTGTAATGCATCTTTACAATAAAACCATGAAAGATGGGAGGAGAAATAGACCTTAATATGTTGATATGCTTAACCAAGTAATCAAAGCCTCTAGTACCTGGCTGTACCAAATATGAGTAGCAGAGCAGCAGCAGCACCACAGGCTGGGAGCTTGCCCAAACTGCACAATCCTGGGCCCCACTCCAGAATACATATTCTAAAGCATTCCTCTAGGTGATTATTATGAACATTAAACTTTTAGGAGCACTGTCCAGATATAGCTTCACCTTTCTCTCTCTCTTTTTAAAAGTGTATTCTTTAGAGTAACTTAATGTCTACATCTTCTTCTTTCAAATGTTAACTGCTCCTTCCTTTTGTATCAGTCATTTTTATTGTGTTGATAGCCAACCAGATGGAGAATCTCTGTACACAGCCTAACTAACACAAGTTAGGAAATCTGACAGGAATGCAGATGGGGATGTACTCTCTGTCTCCAGTGAGTTGATATCTAAGAGGGTGGTACTCTCCTCCATGTCTGACAGGTGTTTGAGGCATTGACTAGGGATGTCTTATTAACTGGTACAAAAGATAAGGTCAAGGTAGAGAAGGGTGGGTAGTGATTATGTAGGGGAAATGACGGCAGGAAGGACCCTTGTCAAGCATTTCTATTCCAAGAGAGATTTGTAATGCAAGATGAAGTTTTATTATTATCATCATCATCATCATCATCATCTTCATCATTATTGTTGTTATTTTAATTCTTTTTTGATAATTTTATTAGTGTATTGCAATTGTACATCATTGTGTGGTTCAATGCAATAGAAACATGTATGCATACACCTCTAAGAGTTTTTTTTTAATTGGGCGAATTAAACAGAAATAAGGAGTTTGATAGTATGCCATCTGATGTTCTCTTGATCTTAGTATTGTTGGTGCTTCTCACTAATGAAGTCTTCTATGTTCACTCACTTAAGATTCTTATCAAAAGAGAAATCAAGCAAACTTTAACAAACACACAGCACTAATTAAAATGGTCTGGCTACTGATTTTAGAAACAAAAGTACCACTAATGCATAACTAGGTCAATAATCATAACCTAGACTTCCAAAATGTGTGGCTGAACTTGTATTCCAGAGCTGTAGACAATCGATGCCCTGCTTTGATTCTTGCACTCTCTTTCATTAATTCTGGGCCAACACATGGCCCACTCTAATTAGTCTGTCTTTAATGGAGGCAGTAACTGAATGTCAACACCAGGGTAGGTCACTAAATGCCACTTGTGCTGATAAAAAGCAAGGAAACAGTGGGAAGAGAGCACACCAAAGGCAAGCAGAAACTTGGAGTAGTGAGACGATGGGGGAGGGGAGGTGCCGCTAATGAATGGTAATGAAAGAGAAGAGGCCAAGGTCTACCACAGCTCTGAAGTTAACAATAATCTTGTTTTCCATTTAATGAGGTTGGGATAATCTTCAGGGGAGAGGCAAGCAGGAGACTAAGTGAGGGCTTCCTTGGGGTAGGATAAATTATGACTAAGCATAATAGAAAGCAAACATTATGATCAAGATTTTTTTAGCCTGGTATTTTAGCCTTTCTAAACCATGGAATGTGCAGAGCCATGTTTCACTTACAGTTGTGCGAATGCTTGCTGCCTGCCCCATCAGCATCTTGAGTGGTATCTTGAGGTTTGCAATTTGTTTTCACGTATTTGATTGATTTCTCTCACAATGTCGCTATCTATGCCTGATCCCATATTTACATTTCACAGGCAAAAAAGGGTGCAGTAATAGGAAAAACATGTTTGCAAAGTGAATTTCACTTTGCAGACAATGTCTTGTGTTTTTGCAGTGATTCCTGATTACTTATTGAAGTTTTCCAGTTTCTGGCATTCTCTTACTCTCACTAAAGAATTTTTCGTTTGGAAAACACACCCAAGATCTCCTACAGCAATATGTCTAACAATGGTAGGTTCTCAGTGGTATAGGAAAAAACAACTGGTTTTCTCTCTACTCACACTCAACACTTCTGTGACCAAGTGTGTGTGTGTGTGTGTGTGTGTGTGTGTGTGTGTGAGTGTGCATGTGTATGTGTGTGTTTCTCATACTGACCAATTCTCCAAAACCAGCTGAATGTCTTAGAATTCAACTCAATCTGACACTAACTGGATTTAGAGCAAGCCCCACAGCTTAAAGCCTCAGTCCTATAATACCACCCCCAACTTCAGACACTACTCTCAAGTAGTAGGTCCCAGGTTACCCACAACTTCTGTCTAATGTGGTAACAAATCAGGCTCCCACACTTCCCTCTTCAGGTTTGATCATTTTCTAGAAAGGCTAAAATGGTTCACAGAACTCAGAGAAACACTTAGGTTTACTGGTTTATTACAAAGGATACAGATGGACAGCCAGTTGAAAAGGTACACCAGGCAGAGTTGGTAGGTTTCCATGTGAGGCAGGGCAGAGAACCTGGGAACAGGAGAGATTAACAAAAGCCCATCTGCATCATCTTCTCTGAGGTGGAGGAAGGTGAGCAAGAGGCGAGAGACCCGTGGGCGCCAGAAGATCAGGGCCCACTAGCCCACAAGATAGCAATTCAAATTAAGGATTGAAATTTTACAAAAGACATTGGTTCCCCCAAATCCAATTCTGATCAATCATAAAAGAGCAGATGGGGAACCTCAGTAAGGTTTAAAAGCCCACCTCCCAAGAGCTTTGGTGGTTACTCTCTTTCAGGGACTCCTCCTCCCTGTATGTGTGTGGGGGGGAGTTGTGTTTGTCTTCTATCTTTTCCTGAATTAAAATAAATTTTCATATTTTTAAACCCTTCGCTAGTCTTTGGACTTCATTCGTTGAAATCCACTGGACAAGAACCCTATAAGAGGAGACACCCCCATTTCCGTCATGTGCATTGGCCAGGAAAGATGGAAGGGTAGTGAAGAAAAAATCTTTTTCTTCTGGGGCTTCTGCCACACGTTCTTATAGGCTCAGATCAGGCAGTTTGATCCCATGTGGCTTACAGTTAGATTTAGTCTGTGCTGCAACTCTTAAAATAAGAGCCAGCAAGGCACAGCAGCTGGGGTACCCACGTGCATAGGAGGGGAAACAGAGCAAGTAGACAGAGGAAGAAGCCAACATTGCCCTCACTGCAGCAGCAGCTGCTGGCATTGAGATATGGTCTGGCTAAAAGCTCATGGGTGGCACTGAGATTACATGATTCCACAGCACTGGGGGCACCAAACCATCCATATGTGAAGGGCAAAGCCATTGACCCACAGGCTGATGCATTGATGCCACAACTGTGAGGGGAGCAGTCAGCATAAAGGTCATCACCCACCCTAATTCCTTGTGTGTGGTGATAAGAGCTGAGGCAAGTACAGGCACACAGGAATTCTACTGGGTTGTCGATGGTCCCACGAGAAAAACAGGGGGTTTTCTCTGTAGCCAGCATGCAGATTCAGCCATGCGAGGGGGGCAGATCGCATGTGGCTCACTATCCACCCTGGGCGGGGACCCCAGCCCCAGACCCTGTGAGCAGTCAGAAAGACATTTCTAACTTAGCAAAACTGCATATGAATGAACAGTGCAGCAGCATGTTTTCTAAGCTCAGCTCACCTTGTTTAGAGAGCTAGTCAGAACTGAGGGGAAGAACAGCTGCTTGGTTCACCTGGACTCTAGAAATTTGGGATAGCTACCATTGGCCAGTTTCTGGCCACGGTGGGGGAGACTTTAAACCTCTAGCCCACATGGTGTGGCAGGAAAAAGAACCAAGAAAAGCTCTCTACCACCCCAAATTTAATATGCATGAGAAGGGAGTGTCTGCTTAAAGTCGACCCTCTGGTCCCACCTACATGCTGACTCTTGGAGGGGTGAACTACCCCTTTCATGGTGTGACTGATAACATCTCACACCTATGCCTCTGATGCTGCTGGTCAAACTCACAAAGAACTGCTGCCCTGGGAAGATATATTATGTTGAAATGTTTCTTGTAAAGGCCTGTAAGATAATTCTATTTGCTAATATGGTTTGTTCTCTTGCACTCTAAAAAGACAATTCTAGTATTCTAAGGTTCTGTATTCTACCCCCTCTGGCAAGAAAAAACAAGAGTTTTCTTAAGCAAGCACCCATACAAATTTAAAATAGAATATAGCTTTTTACTACAGTAACTATGGCTGTTTCACTTTTTGAGCTCATGAATTTTTACAACCTCACCTGGGTTTGCACGCATATATTTTCTGTTCTGACTTATTTTTGTTTTGTCTAACTAGAGGCTTTCTGGGTCTGTATTGTTTTGTTTTTTGCTCTCTTGCTGTTTTCACTCAGCAACTATTAAAGGGTTAATTCTGTTTGGTATCCTAAGAAAGGGGATGAACAGCGGTGGTGATTAGTATGTTTGCCTGCTATGGGGAGACAAAGTAGCCACCTGAATAAATTTGATTCGGTGTCACCCATGACTGGCAGACTGCCCAAGTATGGCCAACTGCACAGGTTTTCCCTATGTTTGTGTCATACAATAAAATCCATGACAGGTTGTCTTTTGGTTTCTGGAAGCTCTAGTTCTGGTTTTACTCTGGGTAATAAATAACTGTAACTTTTTTGTCCCCTATCTGTTGATGTTCTTTGTTGTTTATGTGTGTAATGTATCTGTATACATGTGTAATGTATTGTCTACATGGTACCAAAAATTGGCAAATTAATAAATGAGTGCTCATAAAATAAACTCTAAAATAAAATGCCTCTGAGTTCACGTGACTTAAATAAATTTAACAACTGAGTAAATGTAAGATTTATTCATGGTATTAAAGTAAAAATGTCATTAAAATTATTAACACATGCCTTTTTCCTAGGTAAATAGTCTATCAAGATTATGTTTGTTTCTGTAGGATGCTTTAAAATACAATGTTCATTACTTTTAAAGTATTTTCTCTGGCAGGTAAAATGTTTTAAGACACTAATGATGTTTATTTGACTTTTTGATTTTCAGGGGTAATCCATAATTTAATTATTAAATTAAATTGGGTTGTTGCAGAAGGCTTGGTCCATGAAGAACAAGAGACAGAGGCCAGGGTAGGATAGCAGTTTCTTTATTCACTGGTGAAGGCCCAGTGAGCAAAGCTCTGGATCTGAGTCCCGAATAGCATCATCATACAGATTATATAGCCCCAAAGAGACAGATTTTGATTGGATAAATAACAGGCAAGGGTACCAATATGAGGGCTCAGGTCAGGTTTCATTTTCCCTTCCTGAGCTAGATTTCCTGTATCGGCCTCCACGTGGATGGGAATGGGTGGCACCATCTTGGGCCCCATGTGGCTGGGACTGGGTGGTGCCATCTTGCTGGACTTAGTTGCCTTATCTTATGCTCTTAGCTGCTGAGAGAGCCCCTCCTTTGTTTACCTCAGAGGAGGGCCTGCAAAGAAAGCTTTATTCTCCTATCTTGTCCCTATTTGGGTCTATTAAATGGGCTTCTAAATTGCTGGTATATAGGAAGACATTATTGTGGGATGGCATTGTTTTTGAGTCTTTACTAAAAGACAACAAAGGTTGCTGGAAATCAGGGTTCAAGTCAATGGCTAATTTTGCGTACATTGCTTTGATGGGAACAACTATCCATTTTTTTACCTGAGCACCCTAAAAATTTGGAGACAAAGATTAGACCAATAAAACACTCCTTAACAATCTTCAGCTGGTAGAGCTGCATGGAGATTTTCAAATCCTCTAGAAAAAGAGGACACATTTTATTGGTCCAGATGCTGGAAATATAATGACACCAAGAGCTGGGCTATACATCCCGAGTTTCATTCCCTTGCTGGCCATGGTCCTGAAAATACACTAAGGACACTCTCCCCTTTGGCAACAAAGAGAAGTCACAGGCAGACAGTAATATGTGTTGCAGCTACCACTAGAACATATATGACCGGTGGTTGGAAATGGGTGCTGGCTCCATGTCTCCCTAGCCACCACCATGGATGCATGCACAAGTGTCTGGCAGTTGTAAATAGGTGCTAGCTCCATATCTCTCTGGCAAGTACCACAGACCCATGTCCAGGTGTCTGGAAATCGTAAATAGGTGCCAGCTGTACATTTTTCTGGTAAGCATGGATAAATCCAGTAGATGTGTCCTCCCATGGCCATGACTGGGTGGGAATCAGGTTCAGATCCTGAACAGCATGCTTTAGGGAAATTGTACAGTGAGAGAGCTAAAAGGATACTTTTTTTTCTCCTCTTTCAGAAGGAAAATACCTCATCCACCAAGGCCACTAGCACCCTTTTAGATTGTATCTTATGGAACTGGGGATCCGTTGACACCCAGACACTAAAGAAAATGCCTAGTCTTTTTCTGTGCCTGAGTTTGGTAGTATAGATTAAAAGACAGAGAGGATGGCCACCAGAGGGAAATATAAACAATAACATTATCTTGCAGCTGTATCTTTACGCAGGAGGAAAGTAAAGGGTCTAAAGTTTGTGTTAAGGAAAATCCAAAGCTATGCCAGAAAGGTAAATCAGATGTGGCCCTTCTGGTCACACTGATAGATAAATATTTGCCATACCACCAAAGCCCAAAAAGACAAAAGAAAACCCAATAAGTAAAAGGAGATATTTATAGGCATGAGGGGATATTATAATGAAGTAAGTTAAAAGAAAGAGGGAAATGCTTTTAAGTGGAAAAGGATTTTGTATTGCAAGATCTTTGATCAAAATAACTGAGTTTTCCCGGAGGGAAAAAGAAAGAAGAAAACAAAAATCAGAATGTTAAGCAAGTTGTAGATGGTTTGAGGATGTTGCAAATAATTTGTAAAGGATAAAATTTATGAAAGAAATTTTGTATGTGATGAAGCTGGTTAAAATTAAAAAGAATTATTTAAAGAGTTTTCTAAAAGTCACATTAAATGCATTGATTCTATGTTTGAAACAATTTGGTTTTCTTAAGATATTGATCTTCTTCTGGTAAAATTTTATAAAAGACAAGCCTAGAGGGCAAAAATTTTACATTTTATTAAGATAATTTACTGTGCTTTCTGCTGTCTATTGACAATAATCCTTTAAGTATTTGTGTTCCCCAAATGTACGGGACTTCTAAAATATGAAACTTAATAAAATACTTCACTGAGCTAATGGCATCTAAACAAAACTGGGAATAGTGATGCCCTTTCCAGGTTTATATTTATATATCCCCAATTGCATTATGACCATCTTCTTTATGCAAAGATACAAATGGGATTTATTTTGTTCCTGATAATTCTGTTTTGTGTTTTTCTTATACAACTATGTAAATATTGTTGTTAATGTTTAACAAAAATCCAACACCCAGTGTTTTTAGATGATAGCCATCACCTACAAGACAGCTTAAAAAGATTGGTGAAACTGACCTTCTGAGTGTTCAACAACTGAGACTTAAAGAACAATCAGGAATAAAAGGGCTAAGGAGAGAACAGCCAATATTTTGGCCCTCACCCTCCAAGGTTAAATAGGACCCAGGGGAAGATCTCAGGAAGGCCCCTGCAACTCTGGTGAGTCATCAGACCTCCTGAAACAGGGAGATCATGAAGGCCCCAGGGACTGGAAGCCATCAGGACATATTCTGCAAAAAGGAAGTTCATTGGAGGAAAAAATGTCCTTTATGTATCAAGGGAAGCCAAATGGTCAGCAAGACCGTGACCCATCCTGGTAGATGGCACAACTGGTAGAGGTAAAGCCTCACCAAGTCCCACCTTGAGGAGCCTTAACTGACCTTTACAGCAAAATAATATTAGAAAAACTTATGTTTGCCCAACATAGGGCTACCTGCTTGGTCTTGAACACCCAGTAAAATAGTTCATCCAGAGGCAAATGTGCTATTTCCTGAATAACAAAAAATGAGCTATACCGAAGCC
Organism: Glis glis; assembly: GCA_004027185.1. NCBI lineage: Eukaryota > Metazoa > Chordata > Mammalia > Rodentia > Gliridae > Glis > Glis glis. The sequence goes on from PVJS01000060.1 coordinate 104,593, forward strand.
ATTCATATAGTACTTCTACCTATAAACTCACAGAAAAAATAAGATATGACACCAATGCCCATAACCCCCCTCCAATTCAGTCCTTATAAGATGCTGTAAAATTAAACATGTTGCTCTTGAGGTTTTGCTCTTTTTGTTTTTCCTGACTCAAAATAAACTTTCATATTTCTAAACACTTTGCTAGTTATTGGACTTCATTCATCGAAATCCACTGGATAAGGACCCTATAAGAGGAGATACCCTTGTTTCACCAGGATCACCAGACACTACAAAAAGTAGAGATTCCTATTTCTATAAACTCCTGGAGGATCTGAGTCCTGTTCAAAATCTTACAGAAAAATAAAACCTGTTTAAGCTAAGTTAAAGACAATATGCTTGGTTTTTTTGATGTTTTGTGCCACAAGGACTTTTCTCAATGTTATGTATAATGACTCATGGTCTATTACAAATGGGTTGGCTACCTGACCTCCAATTTAAAATGTTAACAGGTAAAGAGCTTTAGAAAAAACCCATTATTGCAAGGTATCTAGAATATTATGTAATGAACTAATGTATCAGTTTTTCATGTAGGTGCCCACTGAACCACCATGAATGACTTTGAACAAAGATAACCAGGCTCCTTCAGCCCTCCAGCTACAGATGGTTATGAGAACAAAACCTCATGTGACTTATTCCTTCTTCCATGGTCCTCTGAGATACTAACTGCAATACTCTGACAGTGCCCTCTACCAGCTCGAAGCTGTTAAAGAAGTCGCTCCATTTCCCTAACAGCAGTTAAGGTCATTTCATCAGAGGGGGGACATAAGTTAGGGCAGAGGAACTGGGAACAAGAGGGTAAAAAAGAGATCATATGCATCACCTTCTGTGAGGTGGGGGAGGTGAGCATGGAGATGAGAGACTGTTGGGCACCAGGAGATCAGGGCCCACCAGCCTACAAGATAACAATTCAAATTACAGGTTGAAATTGTACAAAAGGCATTGGTTCCCCAAAACCCAATTCTGACCAATCATAAAAGAGCAGATGGGGAACCTCATAAAGGCTTAAAAGACTACCTCCCCAAAGCTTCAGTGGTTATTTTCTTTCAGAGACCCCTCCCCCATGTGTGCGGGGGAGCTGTTTTTGTCTTCTCTCTTTTCCTGACTTAAACTTTCATATTTCTAAACCCTTCACTAGCCCTTGGACTTCATTCATTGAAATCCACTGGATAAGGATCCTATAAGAGGAGACACCCCTGTTTCACAAGGAAAGAGCTTCTGTCCCTGTAGACTCAAGGTGTACCACCCTTCTGGCTCTCCAAGTCAGAAGCTCTCTAATTCTTTCTCTCTCTCTCTCTCTTTTTTTGGTACTGGGGATTGAACTCAGAGGCATTCTACCTCTGAGCTACATCCCCAGCCCTGTTTTATTTTTTACTTTGAAATAGGGTCTCGCTAAGTTGCAAAGGGTCTCACTAAGTTGCTGAGGCTGGCCTTGAATCTGCAATCCTTCTGTTTCAGCCTCCCAAGTACTGGGATTATAGGTGTATGCCACCACTCTCAGTTTCAAACACCATATTTTAGGGATTTTTACCACATAGGCATGTTTGACTATTAACTCAATCTCCAGCTCCTCTTCCCTCCCTGTAGGATGAAGGTGGGGAGAAAGTTCCAAGCTTCTTATCATGGTTTGGTCTTTCTCTTGACCAGCACCTACCTAGTATTCCACCCAGAGTCAACTCATTACAACAGAAGATCACCATTTCCCTATTACCCAAAAAATTCCAAGGGGCTTAGGAGCTCTGTATCAGGAACTGGCAACAAAGGCCAGCTTTATATTTCTTATTATATCACAATAGTCACATCCATCAATGTGTTTGAAATTTATATTCTTTTCAATGTTCATTTAAAACATACAAACATTATTTTAGTGCTTGTCACAACAATATTTTCTCATCAAATACTAAATATTTTTATTCCAACATTAACTCTAGAGGTTATAAAGAATTTTATGAAGTAAAATTATAGACTGATGTTATTTTATCATGTTAATTTAGATTTTTCCAATATAGATTAGTTGATTTTAGATAGGAGATGACAACAAAATATAATGAATACCAAATCTTTTCATAATTATTTTCTCATGTGTTTTCAGGACTGATGTTTCACATAGTGAAATAAATCTTCCTTTGAATATCTTACAATTTAACTAGCTGCAATGTGATGATTTTAAAAATACCCAAGACTTTTCTCCTGAAAACAGATACACAAACTGTAAGTTTAGAAATGTGCCTTTAAACAGATAACCTGTAAGATTGGAACCGTTTTTGAGCCTTGTAATAAATACCATCACAATTCTGTGTCTATTTAGAAGAGTTATCTTTAAAAAGGTTTGCCTAGCACATAGTACTGACTCAGAAAAAATAAAGTAAATGCATCTACAAATATCTCCTTCATTTAGCCTTGTAAATTGGATTGAGTGTTATACTCTCTTCTTTGCACATAAAGAGCTAAAACATTAAATAACTGTCCAGGCAAGGAGTTAAGGCTATGATCCTATAACCTGGTCCTTACTCCTAAAGTGATCTCAATCCAATACATAAATAAGACAAAAAAAAAAGTTACAGAAACAGTATGATGTAGGCTGTAGTAATTTAATTTCATTGGTAGGCTAATTATTACCTCTGTGTCCATTCTTTCTGTCTTACAACTGTCTAATCCTTTCCCACATTGACCTAGGACTGGCCTTCCTGCAGCTGGCAGAATGAGGAGGAGATTCTGGGTCTATGTCTCAGAGTCGTTATCCCTCTGTTTGGATTCTGCTTTCCTTGTTCACTCCAGTCCTCTGTCCACACCAGGTGAACATGCCTTACACCTGGAGGAGGAGACACATGGAGAACAGCCAACAAGGCCCAAGTGACAGACAGCCAGTGCCCAGTAGCAGATGCAGTCCTGCCCAGACAAGTGCAGCTTGCCCCAGATTTATGAAACCACAAGGCCCTCCAGCTAAGCTAACCATTACATGAGACTGAAAGCTGTGGACCTTTGATATGTGTGTTGATGTTTCTCAAACTGGTTTCCCTATACAAAAATATGCTATTCTGATCAAATTGTTGTGAGGCTGTGCATGCCACATTGCTTGGGTACACTTAATAAATAGCAGTTACTGTTACTACTCCTATTGTTGCAGTTATTTTACTACTACTATGGCTAATTCTATTACTGTAAACCAAGAGCTATAATAATGATATTTTGATATGCTATGGAAACATGGAGGAGGTGGGAGCTTCCTGTCCGTTTATGTGCCAGAGAAGGCTGAAGAGAGGTGGTCATATATAAGTTGAGTCTTGAAGGTTGTTTGAGTGTGAAGAGGGGATGAAGAAACACTTGCAAAAGTCTGGCCTATATTGATAGTGGAGACAAAATTCATTGGATATATGTAAAGTTTCACTAAAAGAAGCATTTTCAGAAACAATAGTTTATTTGATATTCACAGTAGCCGTTCACAGCAGAAAATTTTATTATTTAGAAGTGGAGATTCTAAGTTTCTGTGAGTTATTTCAGGTCATCTAGCTTGAAATTTGTGGAGCTGACCTGGAATCTCAGCCTTTTGGCTCCAGCAAAAGGTGGTTCCATGCATATTACAATGCTTTTTATATTATATCATTTCTCTATGCAGTAGAAGTATTAAAAGTTTATAAAGGAAACATTTATGTAAGACTGCCAATATGCTTGTGAAAGTATATCTTTTAATTCAGAATATACTAAATGCTTCTTTAGGTTTCTCCAAATATTCAATAGTTAAGCAGAAAAGTTGTCACTATAATTACATTAATATTGAAAATGTATGCATCACACACATTTCATACAGTAGGGGGGAAGGAGAGGGGTGGAGAGAGAGAGAGAGAGAATATATCCCATAATAATCGCAGTCTTTTGTTCTATCACATTAAATTTTTTCCAATTCTAAGAAACAAATTGCTTAAAGTAATGTGAAGTTAGAATGGTTAGCATTCCCTTGCTCCCTTTAATTGGAAATATAGAAGAATTTGAATTACTTTCTTAAGATCCAATTAAGTCTTTTTAATTTCATTCTTTGACATCTAGGAAAACCTTTCTGCTATGTGTTAAAGACCTATCTATTAATGATTTAGGATGCATCCTGTGACTGAGAGCTAAATAGAAGAGTATATTTGCAGCCCATTAACATCTTTTTAAAGGTTTAAGCCACATGGAAGCACAAAGTCCAGTTTCAGATGTCAGCAATTTCACTGTAAATCACACTTAGTGTGGTTTTCTAGTTTAAAAATGCCATTTTACAAGGCCAAGGATGGCCCAGATGGAGTCATAAATTTTGATGAAACTTTGGCTTATTAATAGTCTCCAAATTGTGCTGATAATTTCCCCAGGTTTATAGAGATTACTACGTCATTACATTTAAATGCGTCTCCAGCATAACGCACTTAGTCCGTTTTCTGCCACTATAACAAAATGACTGAGATTGGGAAATTTATAAAGAAAATAAATTTATTTTGGCTTGTTGTTCTGGAGATAGGGAGTCTGAGATTGAATGGCTGCATCTGGTGAGGGCCTCATGCTACATCAACTCCTGGCAGAAAGTAGGACAGGAAGGTACATAAGGAAAAAAAGAAAACAGGAGGGGCAACCTTGCTGTACAACAACTGCTCTTGTGGCAACTAATCCAGTCCCGTAAGAGCAAGAACTCACTTACCCAAAAAAGGCATTAGTACTTTCATGGGGTTCTGCCCCAACCACCAAAACACCTCCTGCTAGGTCCTGCAGCCCAACACTGCCATATGGAGGTATTAGTATTTCAACACATGAACGTTTGGGGGACACTCTCAAACCATAGCCCACTGAGAGCGGGGCTAAGGAGTTGGTGAAGCTAAATAGAAGTGTAGATTTACAGACCATTAACATCTTTCTAAAGGGTTAAGCCACACGGATACACAAAGTCCAGTTTCTGATGTCAGCAGTTTCCCTGTAAATCACACTTACTGTGATTTTTAGTTTAAAAATGCCAATGGGCACCCTCAAACTGTAGCCCACTGAGAGCGGTGCTAAGGAGTTGGTGCTAACATCTCCTAGTGATACGTAGCTAAACTGAAGAAGGCAGCATGTTCTCCTGGACTTCTAAAAGCTGTCACTCACTGTAGACTGCATCCATCGTACATATCTCTGCAGCCCAGACCTTGTTTCTGAGTTCCAGCTCCATGTACCCAGTGTCCCACCCTGGTCACTACAATTTGGGCATGAACTGACTGATTCCCCTTCTTTTGATAAGAAAAACATCACTCAGAAAAATAGGGAAAAGATTTGATTAGCCATTTCACAAAACAGGGCAACCGAATAGCCTTGTATCCCATGAAAAAGCTGCTCATCCTCACTAATTGGTCAGGAAAACACAAACTAAAGCCACAATGAGACACCATCACATACACACCAACCTGACCAACCCACAGGAAGGGAAGGCCAAGCGTGAGATGCTGTACTGCTCCCTGTAGGGCCGTGGTTCTCATTCAAGGACACTTGTCTCCACAGCAGACATTTAGCAATGTCTAGAGACCCTTTGGGTTATCAGAACAGTGGCGACACTACTGGCACAAGTAGAGACCAGGAATGATGCTAAACTTCCTACAATACACAGGACAATTCCCAGGACAGAGAATTATCCTGGCCAATATGTCCATACTGCAGAAGTGAAGAAAGCCTGCTATAAGGTTTACTTGGGAGAAACATAAAAAAGAAAACACAAGATATTGTTGGAAAACATTTTATACTTTTTAACTGTTTTTATTTGAAAAGCAATATTTTGCCTACGTAGTGGAAGGCTTGGTTTTCAAAGTATACCCCAAACCTGTCAGAATAAGAAGACTAGTGAGACCCTGGGGCAGGACGAGACGGAGGACCCCGTTCCTGCACATCCTGGGCATTGCAGACTGCTGTGCCCTTTGCAGAACAGAATTTCTAGAAACAGTAATAATGAGTGAGGGATGATGCCACCATGTTGCACAGGAGCTGGCTTTTTGAAACGGCAACCACGCTGGGCCTGGGCTGACCTCTGGTATCTGCCACAGAATGCAGGAGCAAATGGACTCTGAGAACCAGAAAAAGGGGGATAATCCCTCGAATGATGAAAACGCATTAGGAATCCAGGAAAAGGATAAAAATAAGACACAGAAGGTTGCTGGACACCTAAGTTACAACAGAATCACTGTGGCTATTTTCTATGCACTAATTAATTGCTTTCAATTTATATTTTATTAACTATTCTTCCGCTTTTCCTTAGGGTTGTTTTTATTAGTTTCTTGCTAAAAACAATTAGATCCTTTATTTGTTATCTTTTAATGCTCAATAATAAAAGCGTTTTCCTCTGCATACAGCTTTGTCAGAATTCTATATTGCAGTTTGATTTACATTTTGAACAAAAGTGATTTTGAAGAATGTTCTAATATTTCTCTGCTGGCTGTTTTGTTTTTTCATTTGAGAGATGGTGGCGTTTTTCCTTTTGTTTTCTTTTTTTCAGAGAAATTATTAATATGTGGAATTTATTGTGATTTTCCTTATAACATGGTTATAAAATGTAATGTGGACCTTTTAAAAGAAAATGTTTTATATATACATACATTTATGTGTATTTTATACCTAAAATATCTATATTTTTAAAGATATAAAATATATAACTTTATTTATAAAAAGAAATATTTTTAGTTTCCTAAAGTTGAGAGGAGCATCTCAAGCTTCCTACAATGACTGCGATTTTATCAATTACTATTTCTATTCCTTATAGGTATCAGCTTTTCAACTTAAAAGATTGTAAGGATTGACACTCTATTATCATAGTAGAATTTAAAGCCAAAAATATTAAAAAGTAAAAAGGATGTTTTGTGTTATTTCATGATTAAAATAGCTTGTTTTGTAGGTTTTTAACTTTCTATCTCTAATTACAATTTGTTCTTATATTTTCTAAATAAGATCAAGAAGTTAGAGGTAACCTCTCATTAGTCTCTGTCACAACATACTGTTTATTTCCTTCATACAATTATTATTATTATTATTATTATTATTATTTTTTGCGGTACCGGGGATTGAATGCAAGGGCGTTCTACCTCCGCGCTATGCCCCCGACCCTATTTTTTATACTTTATTTTGAAACTGGGTCTCACGAAGTTGTGGAGGGCCTCGCTAAGGAGAGAGAGAGAGAGCGAGCGAGCGAGCTGAGGCTGGCCGCGAACCCGGATCCTCTGGTCTCCGCCTCCCAAAGTACTGGGATTACAAGCGTGCGCCACCACGCCCAGCTCATACAATTATTATTATTGGTTTGTTTTGCTGGATTTGTTTCATTTAATTCTCTAGTTACTTCTTTATTAATTGATTAATCAATATGTTTCATTAAATTGATTGTTTCTCATTTATTTTCTTCTCTATGCTCTATGAGGGCCAGATTTATATCTGTTATGTAAGCTAATGTATCACCAAGCCTTATCACTGTTCCTATCATAAATACACAAGGGTGACAATACTTTTTTGGATAAGTGAATGAATTAATAGAATGGTGATTCATTTTTTTGCAATCAAGTCACAAAAGTATACTGTTTCACTTCCAAGTATCTCCACCCATCTATTTTATTGGAGTATTTGGGACTTTAGAACGTCTTGACTCTAAGATTAAGGCTTTGCTTTCCCCAGGGTGGCCTCCCGAGTGCACCCCATCTCATTCCCCTCTCAATTCATGTTTACATGGAGACTTCCAAGAACCCACAAGGCCAGGATGCAAGACGGAGTGGGGGGCAGGGCAGCTGTCTCCCAGAGGTATGGAGAGATGGCCATCTCTGCTGCTACTTGGGGTGGGGTGGCTCTCTGGTGGAGGGCAGGGTGGAGGTGAGGCTGGGCCAGGGCAAGGCCCTACAATGAATGTGCCCACTGCTATACCCTTGGGATGCGGGTGCCAGCAAATAATAACCACTTGGAGAGTCAGAAGTGTTTTAACTGCCTGTTAAGAGCTTAGCTCTGTGACCATGAAGATTTCTATGACCATCACTCAGCATTTTAGTTATTAGACACTGGAATGTACATGAGAGGAAAGCGAGATGACAAACCCGCCTTCCCATGATTCTTCCAGAGGAGGGTGACATCAGACGTGGAGGACAGCCCTCAGGAAATGTGAACTGAGGAGGGCCAGGTGGAAGCTGGGTCTGAAAGATCTAAGCAGGAGTGGTAGCAAGTAGAGTTGTGGGGAATGGGAAGGGACTCTGGGAATGAGCCCGTGGCTGCTGAGGGTGGAAGGTTGGGAAAAAATCTTTAGAAGAAATCTCCATCTTGAAAACTTCCCCACTGTAGGCATGACCCAGCAACAGCATGGGAAGCAGGGTGACAGACACGGGGCTGTGAGGTCTCCATCTGTACTAACACAGCATCTTCAGAAACGTGCACACTATACCTCCCAAGAGGCTCAGGGGAAATAAGAAAAAAAGGGGCTATTTTCTTGCTTTGGTTTGTGTCAGCCCCAGGTGCAGAGCAACGTGGGTAGATGAATAATTCAAGGAAAACCAGAAATCAACGAGTGAGAACCGGAGAGTTCATGGCCTCAGAGGTTTGCATGGGTGGTGGCCTTGGATGTGCCCTACAACATGAGGGGTTGAGTCAGACCCATTGGCTGCGCCTCTCACAGGACAGGGTGGAGCTTAGAAGCCATCAGGAAAATAACTTGCAACATCCGATTCTGTAAGATGAAATTACTGTACATTAGGGAAACACCATGAAAGCGTGTTAAAATTGCAGAGCAGAAACTATTTCCAATACCAAATTCGATGAACTACACAGATCAACAAAAATATGCCAGTAGAAAATGAGCAAAATATAAAGATGAAAATAAACAAATGCAAAGGAAAAGCCACAAGAAATAAAAAGTTGTCCAAACTCGCCTGCCTTTCAGGAGTAAAAATTTAAAACATCGCGTACTGGCAGAGGGAAAGGCAAACTAATGTTTAAAATCTAGGGCTGGCGAAGGGTTAGGAGATGAGCATTTCCAAACACACTAGGTCTTGATAAAAACTTTGTGGAGCGGAATTTTGATACTTGTGTGTTAGAATGAGAATATAGATCAAGCTGGTTTGATAGAGAGGAGCTGTTTGACTCCCAGCCTGTGGGGCAGGCGGGAGGAGCCCTCACAACCCAAGGCTGCAACACAGAGGTCAGCAATTCCCCACTGCCAAGGCTATTCAGGGGCCCAAGTGACAGAGGAAGAAAGTGGGGCTCAGACAGGGGAGGGCACTCCGAGGACCACCTGCTCAGGACAGAGCAGACCGTGTCCTGGGGAGGGATGGATACGGAGGGTGTGAGTGCACTGGGATTGATCATCCCCAGCACCAGCCAGGTCCCTGCCCTCTGGAGGGACTATTCCCCGGGGCTGTGTGTTTCCGGGATCCAGTCTCTCCTTTAGTTCTGAGCTGTACTATTCTCCTGCAGGAGGGGTGACCCTGGGCTCCATGCTCTGTCCTGGCCTCCTGAGGCCCCTCTAGGAGGACTGGGTGGTGGGGTGGGGATGAGGCTCATCAGCCCTCTGGCCCCGCCCTCACCTCCGGGGTTCTGTGCTCTCCCTGTCCACTGTCCTCTTGATGTGTGTGTGTGTGGTGGGGGAGACTTCTTGACCTGTTACCCAAGGCTGTTCCATCATCCCTGAGCTGAGAGAAGTCCCACCCTAGGAGCCACCCTGTCCCCTTCCAGCTCCTTCCAGGGCCTATCTACCCTCTCACCTCTGCACCCAGTTTTGAAAGGCAACTCTGAACACTTTTGATCTTCCTTCATGTTTTCAATTGTAGATTTGGGCTTCTCTCTCTCTTTTACAAATCTGTTTTGTAAAAAAAAAAAAAACATTGTTTGAAATGAAATCATCTCTAGATTTTGTATTTTGGCATTATGGCCTTCAGATTTTCTGAGTTTTAAGATGTTTGAATTTGTTTCTATTTCATTTCTGTTTCTCTGATTTGACTGACAAAGAATTCCTCCTGGGAAAGCATGGGAGCTGGGAGGGACCAGAACAGTTTTCAAGAGCTGAAAGGAAAGACCTGTTAATTCAGAATCCTGTATTCAGCGAAAGCATCTTTCAATAATGAAGGATAAATCATGTCATTCACAGCGAAGAAAATCCAAGAGAATCTGTCACCAGCAGATCTATCCTGAAAGAAAGGCTAGAGGAAGTTCTCTAATCAGAAGAGAAATGATACAGTAAGGAGGCTCGGAACATGGCGAGAAGGAACAAACGGAAGAGCAAAATGTGGGTAGAGGCATTAGACTTTTCTTGTCTCTTGAATTTTCTGCATTATGTTTGACATTCAAGAAAAAATTATAACTTTCTGATGTGGTTGTAAATGTATGTACACAAAGTATTTTAGACAATTACAGACAGGGAAAGGGTCCTAAAGTGAGGTGAGGTTTCTACACTTTACTTGAACTGGTAAAATGCCAACCTCTGTAAACTGTGATAGATTATATAATGTAGTACTTAAAGCAACTACTAAAAATGCTATACAAAGAGATGCACTGAGAACATTATGGGTAAATAAAAATGGAATTCTAATAAATGTTCAAGTAACCAATCAGAAGGCATGAAAAATAAAATAGAAAAAGGAAAATCTGAGGGAACAAATAGAAAACAACAAAATAATGACAAGTGCTAAACAAGCAAGCCACAGCCTCCAGCAACAGAAACCTCACAATGATGAGCCCGTCTCAAAACAACACGGGGAATCTGTGTGGTGATGCATGCCTGTAATCCCAGTACTTGCAAGTCTGAGCCAGGAGGCTTGTAGGTTTGAGGCCAGCTTCAGCAACTTAGTGAGGCCCTCAGCAACTTAATGAGACCCTGCTTCAAAATAAAAAATAAGAAAGGGCTTGGAATACAGTTCAGAGGTAGAATGCCCCTGGGTTCAATTCTCAGTACAAAAATAAAATATAATAAAATAAAATAGACACAAGAATCAATTGAAAGAATTCAGTGTCCGAAGTTCGAGTGATATAAAAGAAACACACACACACACACACACACACACACACACACACTAATGGAATATTATATTATAACCCACAGTTTAAAATAAATATCCATGAGTTCATACATATATAAATAGTGATTGAGTAAATGAATGAGTGGAAGAGAAGAGACAAGCCTCAGATTCAGAATTTCAAAGAACTTATATAGGTATTCTTCCCTCAAAGCAATGGAGCATGACTCCTCCCTCCTTACACCTGAAGCACCACACTTCCTTCCCTGGAGCCGAGGATGGCTGGAGGGGTGGCAGGTGGGGGGACAGCACCTAGGCCCCAGGAGCCTATGGTCGAGGTTAGTCCCTAGGCGATCAGGTTGATATTAATAGTGATGAGTCTTGCTGATAGCATGCATAGTCGACAAGATGTGATGAGTCTGCTACTCACTTCTGTGGTCTTCCTTCCCCAAACTCACTACTCCAGTCTAATATTCAGGAAAACATCAGACCAACCCAAACTGAAGGACGTTCTTTAAAATTCCTGACTGGTATTCTTCGAACTGTCAAATATTTTAAATACAATGAAAATCTGAGAGACTGACATGGTCAAGAGGAGCCTAAGGAGGCATAACAAAGAAACATCATGTGGTTTCTCAATGGAATCCTGAAAGGGAAAAAGGACATTAGCTGAAAACTAAGGAAATCTGAATAAAGCAATGGAATCATCATCGATATTTATTCATTAACCGTAACAAATGTATCATACCAATAATGCAAGATGTTAATAATAGGGGAACTAGGTGTAGGGTATGTACAATATCTTCACATTCCTAATGTAAATATCAAATTATTCTAAAACAAAAGGTTTATTGAAATAAACTGGCAGATATATCATCATCTATGTTACTATATCAATAATTACATTAAGTATAATTGCCTTAAATCTGCTGATTATAAGACAGAGATCAAAAGAATACATAAATATCATGACCAAACTATGTGTTGTTTAAAAGAAGTTCACTTCATATATCACAATATAGGTAGATTGAAATAAATGGATAAAAATGATATATCATGAAAACATTAATCAAAAGAAAGCTGGAGTGACTATACTAACATCAGTTTAAGTAGATTTCAGAACAAACAAAATGATCTGAGGTAGAGAGGGGATATCATGATCATAAAAGAGTCAGTCTATCAAGAAGATGTAGCAATCCTAAATGTAAATATCAGGGATACAAACTATGTGAAGCAAAATATGATATAACTCAAAGGAGAGGTAGACAAATTCACAACTAGACTTTAACACTCCCACTCTACAATGGATGAAACAACTAATCAGAAAATCAGCAACCCATAGAAAAATTCAACATTACCACCAAACAAAGGGGACTAACTGACATTTATAAAACACTCCACCCAACCATGCAGAACACACTGACTTCTCAAATTCCCACGGAACATAACACCAACACAGACCATATTATGGGTCATAAAACAAACATCAACACACTTAAAATAATTAAAATAATAGTGTGTTCTTTGATCACAACAAAATCAAACTAGAAGTGAAATAATGGAAGATAAAAAAAATCCAAACACTTGGAAACTAAACAACATGTTACATAAGAGTCCATGAATCAAACTAGTCTCGAGGAAATAAAAAACTACATTGGACAAAATGCAAATGCAAATCAAAACATGCTAAATTTGTGATATTGAGCTTAAACAAGACCGAGAAGGAAATGCGTAGAACTAAATGCTTACTTAGAAAATAATAAAATTTTAAAATCAGTAATTAAAATCTCACTTTGGAAACTAGGAAAAGAAGATCAAAGTAAACTCAAATCCAGCAGAAGGAACAACCTAACAGAGACAAAAAACACAAATTAACAAAATTAAAAACAAAATATAAGAGAAAATCAATGAAATGAAAAGCTGCTTCTTTGAAAAGATCAATAAAATTGACAAACCTCTAGCAAGACTAAAAAAAAGGAAGGTACAAAATACCAGTATCAAGAATGAAATAGCAAATATCAAGGCACGGGAAGGGCAGCAAGGAAATACAATGAACAACTCTATACACATCAGTTTTATAATTTGAATAAAATGTTCCAATTCTTTGAAAATCACAAACTGCCACAACTCATCCAATATGAAATAAACAAGTCGAATAGCACTATAACTATTTTGGAAATTAACTTCATAATTTAATATATGTCAAATGATAAATCTACAGACTAAGATGGTTTCACTAGAGAAAGAATGATAAATGCATTATTTGTCAAATGTTTAAAAAAGAATTAACATCAATTCTACATTGTTTGTTCTAGAAAGAAAAATGGATACTTACTATTTCATTTTATGAGACCAGTATAACATGATATCAAACTAGATAAAGTAATACAAAAAATGAAAGCTATTGACCAATATCACTCATGAAAACAATTGCTAAGAAAACACTAGTAAATATAATGTAGCAATGTATACACAGAATTACACATCATGACCAATTGTTTTTTATTCCACAGATGCAAAGTTTTTTTTTTTTTGTGGTACTGGGGATTGAACCCAGGGGCATTCTACCTCCAAGCTCCACCCCCAGACCTATGTTTTATTCTTTATTTTGAAACAGGGTCTCACTAAGTTGTGAAATTGTGGAGGGCCTCACTAAGTAGCTGAGGCTGGTGGTGAACCCGGATCCTCCTGTCTCAGCCTCCCAAGTACTGGGATTACAAGTGTGTGCCACCATGCCCGGCTATTTCAATATTTTAAAATCAATCAATGAAATCATATATATAGGCTGAAGAATAATGATGTGATCTTATCAATAGATGTAGAAAGATCATTTGACAAAAAGTCAACACCCATTCATGACACAAAGCCCCAGAGATCTAAAAATACAGACCAACTTCTTTAACTTGATCATAAATATCTACAAAAAAAATCCCTATAGTTAGTATCATAGTTAATTACTGTGACTAAATGTTCTCCCTCTCAGAAAAACAACAACAAAATATAAGCATGCCTGCTATTATCACTTTTACTCAGTATAGGACCGTATAGTATAAGCAGCACAATAAAGCAAGAAAATGAAATAAATGGTGTATACACTGGAAAGATAAAAATGAAACTGCTCCTATTTGCAGATAGACATGACCTGCAATCAGCCAAAACCTCAGGATACAAGATCAATATATAAAAAGCAACTCTATTTTTATGATCTAGCAGTAAATCATTTGGAAACTGAAGTTAAAATATAATTTTATCACCAACTAGTCAAATGAGTAAGATACACAAAACTTAGTTGAAAACCTAACAAAGTCCTATGCATAGGACTTTTACTCTGTTATAAATGACAAATTGCAAGAAATTAAAAAAAGATGTAAACAAATAGAGACATACCATGTTTGTGGATTAAAAGACTCAACATAATAGAAATGTTAGTTCTCCTTAGATTGATAGGTTTACTGAAGCGTTCTCTTTTTATTGCACTAACTTTATTTTAAAGGGGCTAAAAATCCTGACAGTGGGCTGGGAATGTAGTTCAGTAGTAGAACTCTTGCCTAGCATGTATGCTAAGCCCTGGGCTTAATTTCCAGCAAACACACACACACACACACACACACACTTCCTTCCTTACTCCCACAAACCTAAATTTTAACCTTTTTGGTAAAAACGATTAGAAAGAAGAGGACAAAATAATTACTATATATCCCAACCCTTAAAGTTTTCCAAAAGCAAAAGAGCTGGGAGATAATGTGTTCCCTCTCAGTAAATTTATTTAAGCAGACAGTAAACCACTTGATGGGGGTGGTTGTGACTGAATTTAGGTAGGTTCTGCCAAGATTTCTTCAATCCCTGAGAATAAATGGTAACCTGAAATATCATCTTCATCATAATCATCACTATCGATATTTATTGTGGCCTTATAACTTAGGCTAACCACTACCCTATGAGGCTAAGAGAGTTTAAATAACTCACCCAGATTCACACAGAGTCTAAGTAGCCTCACTAGAACCCAAACTCTTGTTTCTGTGACTACAAAGCTAGCAACCCAATAGCAGTGGAAATTATAGAAATTGTGCGTATTATTTTAATTTTATGTGTTTCTTCTTTTCATCTATATTGTATACTAACTAATTTACATGACGTTAATATGATGGCATACATAAAATTAATTAGTAATTGGGTATAGGGCCGTGAGATTTTTAAAGTTTTCCTTCATTGATCTTTAACACCTAGGAAACCACTCCAAAGTACATTCTCCTGCCTTCTCTGTATACTTATACAACTCAGCTGTGTGTGATCCATCAACACCCCAGTGACGAGTCATAATTCTAATGTGCAAGGTCTGTAAATGAGAAAGCTAGACATTATGATTAAGTGTCTCTACATCTCTTTTTTTTTAACATGTGTCTGCCAACACGCAGTGGAACAATGTTCTGCACCCACCTTTGAGGTCCCGCTGTAGAGATTTCTCCTACCTGAGTGTTTTCTTCAATATTTCCTGTGATTAACAGTTGAGGGGGAGAACCCACACTCAAAACAACATACTGTTTTGGCATCTCTCCTATGAATTCCTAAAGCAATGAAAGTCAGAAAAACATTGTCAGGATAGGGTCATAATAAAAGGCCCTATTGAATGCTGTTCTCCTGAGCCTGTAAATTCAGTCAAGTTTATTGTTCTGATCTTGAGTCCACAGATTATGCTGTTTGATTTAAGGCACTAAAGAAGCAGTCAGTTTGAGCAGCAGTAAAATTTCTGCAGAATAAACAAACTCATAAACTGGCACTCTGCTCCTCCTCACACCGCATTATTTCCTCTTGGTTGTTTCACTCCAGAAGAATAGTGGAAAAATGATGCACAGCACAGACTGACTTCTAGAACTTAAAAAGACAGGATTCACCTTAGGACAATGCCTAAGAGAGTGCCCTGGGATTCGACATTTTCACAAGGTGCTTTAATGAGTGGACATTTTTCATAATAATAAACCCAATGGTCCAGTGGTATATTCATTGGCGTGGGCAGCTGTGTACAGGGTCTATGAGAAAGCACATTTCCAATGTACTTACTACCACTGGTCTGTGCTCTTTTTTGGCTACTGCTGGAGTTAATTAAAAATTACCCAGGTAATGCCTGGCTGACCATAAAAGGTTCTTGTGTGGACAGGGTACAACAACTTGTAGCTGGTGTGTGTTTCCTCCCTATGTCCTCGGCACTCCCTTACTTTGAAGCAGCTAGCAGAGCCTTTTTAGAATTTAGTATCTCTGTAAATCTATGGATTTTCTAGTCTTTTGTAAAAGCCAAAACTATTTGGAGAGAGACTATAGGTGTCCCAGAAGAGTTGGAGTAAAAGAAAATGACTTTGAAAAAATTGTGAAAGAGAATCTGATTTCTATCCCAGCCTGGGAAGGATATGATAGCATAGAACTATAGTCAGTATTTTGACTGTGCACAGAGAAAATGAAAAATTGATGGCTGGCTCTGAAAAAGAACAAATTTACTAGGCCTCGAGCCCGAATATGTCCATAGTCCATTCTAAGATTCTGGGCCCCAGAATCCAGAGCCACTGTACCTGGAGGGGCCTTGTGTATGCAGGGCCAATAGCTGCATTAGTGTTATCTGATATGGGCGGGTGGCTGGTGGCTGGAAGGGCATCCTTAGTGCCTTTAAACCATATAAGACACTGTGCTTTGAGCAAAGGTACCGTGTTGTACTTAAGGTTGGGAGCTAGAAAATGACTGAAGTTGATTTCCTCAAGTCATGATGGAAGATGGTGTGACAGGATTTGTGGTCTGTTATTTTCTCTGCTACCAGGTATTCAGATCTTTTATCCTTAGGGTCTGCAACAGTAGAGACCCCCTTGGAGACATTCCTTCCCTTCATTGATACTTGTTTCCAAATCATTTGTAAAATATGTCCTTTCTGTTCACCTTAAATTCCACTTACAGTGTGGTTTACCATCAGTCTCAAAAGATGCTTTGATGTTCTTTCTGATTTGGTTGCATCATATAAATTCGTATACTCTTTTAACATTATTTATAATCTATGATTAGTGATGTTGAGCATCTATTAATGTGCTTATTGACCATTATTTCTTCTTTGGAAAAATGTCTGTTCAAATATTTTGACCAGTTTTCAAATTACTCATTGTTCAGTTTTAGAAGTTTTCTACATAGTCTAGATATCAATTTCTTATAACTTATTCTGTTTTACTTCTCAAAACCCCTCCACTCCTCCAAAAAAAAAGGACACGAGGAGTAGGATGAGGAAATTTCACTAACTAAAACTGAGATCTGAAGAAAGACAAAAACTAAAAACCAAATGCCAAGATATGTTATTTTAAAAACCTAGAACATACGTGCTTTAGTAGATGCATATCATATTTTATGGAATCTATCTAAGATATGGTAGGTTGTACAGTTATTATTTTAGGTACTAATAAGAAAGAAAATATTCTGCCAATTAAACTGGTATAATACTTTCTTATCACTTATAATTTTATTTTATATGTATTGAAGGAACTCACATACTTATTTAAGTTTAGGCTTTTATTATATATCAATTTTGTGCATGAATAAAAAGAAGTGTGTTAATCAGCTTTCTGTTACTGTGGCAAAATACCTGACAGAATCAAATTAATAAGAAGGAAAGGTTTATTTGGCTTCATGGTTTCAGAGGTTTCAGCCTATGGCTGCTGGGCTCTGTTGCTTTTGGCCTGTGGTAGCATTGTATATCATGTGGCACCGGAGGTGCTCATCTCATTGGTGGTTGGGAAGCAAAGAAAAAAGAGAAGCAGCAGGTTTCTGATATTCTCTTCAAGGGCACACCCCCATGATCTAACTTCCTTGCACTAAGCCCCACCCCCTAAAGGCCCACCACCTCGTGATAGCATCACTGGTAGGAGAACAAGTCTTTGACACCTGGGCCACGGGAGACACTCCATATCCAAACTACAGCTGAAAGTGAAGATGAGATCAATGGGGTAGCCTTATCCTGAATCTCGTCCACCTCTGGTATCTGACTTTCCTGAATTGCTTCCAACTCAAAGCCATCAAGCTCACATTTACCCAAACAGACCGAGTCATCAACAGAACTGGCGAGGAAGCATTTCTTTAGACAACGCTCTGGAGTTTTCTCTCAAGGTGTCAGTATCCATTCTGCAAGTGTTGACATGGCCACTTGTCATGTTTGCTCATACCAAAGAAACGAGAACTACATCATAATTGCCACCTGCCTACAACAATCATAAGATGCCATATTGTGATGAGCAATTCAATCTCAGTATTAAACATTTAAAAAGAATACGTGCCTTAGAATCAACAAAACATGGAATTAATAGTAACTTGTTATAAAATAGATTCATGACAGGAAAATTATTTTGTAGGATTACAAAGGAAGACCTTTTACCTTGCTTTCTTACATTTTTGTTTTCAAGGCAAAATATAAAAGCTTTTCTTTAAAGCTTTCAGATAGGTTATAGCCCACAAATATAGCAAAATGATTTCCACTGTGTTTGGTTTAATCATTTAAATGTCTGTTTACATTAGATAATAACTATTTAATATTCTCCCATAGTGCTTCTGTTGAAGAAAACATCACAACAATCAATTGGGAAATAGAAGACACCAAACAAGTTAGTCAATGAATGCAGAATGTTTTTCCTTAAATATTACCACTTATTTCAGTATACAGAATGGGAAAATTTTGATATAGCTATTTGAATACATTGCCTCCTGTATAAAATTGTTCCTTTTTTTTCTATAAGTCTTGGAGTGGTTTTCTATCATTTTAACTGTGATCCTGCATAAGTAAAATGTTTTTAGCATGCACCATCAATGCATGTGTGTGTGCTGATAAATTATATACATGTGGTACTATACTAATTATTATCCACAATTAAACCATACAAAATATGCAAAGTATATAAATATAAGGGAAATGATGAGAAGCAAATGCAAATGTTTTAATATGTTCTCCCTAGATCCCCAAAGGATAATCTTTCATGCTGGTTTTGAGGAACACATTCCTAAACTGAACTGTGCTCAATCTCACGAGGGTCTTTGTTGCTTTTTGGGAAAGTACAACTCATCATTTTCTCAGTTTCTTACTAGTGTCTTAATGCTAGGGGGTTAATTTGTCTCTGCAAGTGAGCCTTTGATTACAAGAGTGCAATAGTTAGTCTTAAAAAAAGTTCCTTGTGAAGTTAATTTTTATAAATTGAGTCTGGCTCCCCGCTGACTTCATAAAATGAAAAACTTGTTTCTCTTGGGGCAGCAGGGGAAACGTGGCCCTTAGATGTAATAAAATCACACTAAAGTACAGAGAAAATCTTTGAAAAGCCTATGTTTAAAAGAAAATCATTACTTTTATGCTCAAATAATGCTACTCGGAATGAGATCAAGTCCTGATTGCCAACAGTAATGTTTTCTCCTTGGCTTTTTATATTCCTGATACAATACTAAAGGATCTGAAGGAGATAAGAAAAATAACAAAAATATCACCTTCATTAACTAAACAAAAATTTTCCTATTTACTTCTTTCCTTTTTTCCAAAACCCAATTCAAACTCCAACGATTTAAGACTCTCACATTAAGCTAACACTAAAGTAGGTCACTGTTGCAAGCAATATAATGAGCCTATATGTACAGTGTTGAATATATTTATGAAGTTAACCATTATATAAATAAAAATCTTCCTCTTGTTAATGAAACTGTGTTCTTTGGAGTGAGGACCCTTCAGGATTCTTCACTGAAAGAGCAGAGAAGATAGAGTAGCATGGATCCTATTGTTGAATATTGGGTTTTTGTTTTGTTTTGTGGTACTAGGGATTGAATCCAGAAGCATTCTACCTCTGAGCCAATTCCCCCAGCCCTATTTTATTTTTTATTTTGAAACAGGGTCTCACTAGTTGCGGAAAGCCTCACTAAATTGCTGTGGCCAGCCTTAAACCTGTGATCCTCCTGTCTAAGCCTCCCAAGTACTGGGATTACAGGAGTGTGCTACCATGCCCAGCTATTGAATATTCATTTTGTTTCAAAGCTTTGGCAATAAAGTGAATATAAATGTATCAACATCTGGTTAAATCTTTAGGAGAAAATTTCATAGGTTGAATTATTAGCTCGAAGTGATACATTTAAAAAATTTGAAACATATTCTGGCAGTCTATGATCACCCATCTAAAAAAATATCCACCAATATTGACAATGAACAATTGTATTAACTTTTGTCAATATGAGTTGAAAAACAAAAGTGTTTTCAATTGCATCTTGGATATCTACTTAACAATATATTTTAATTTGTTTCTTAGTCCTATTAATTGTTTGTGCATGTACATTGGCCAAGGTTTTACTAGAATCATTAATATATTTTCTACTTGATTTAGAACATCTGTATGTCTATACTATTATTATTATTAGCACATTATATTAGTTTTATAAATAATATAGTACTATTATGAATAATATGGTACTATTTTATAAATAATATGGTACTATTTTATAAATGATATGTTACTATCATAAATAATATGGTACTATTAGATATGATCACTATTGTTATTAGTACATTATATTAATTTTATAAATAATATGGTACTATTAGATAAATAATATGATAATATTAGATAGATCATTTTTCATTGCTAATGTAATTATTATCTTCTGACAACATGCTGGAAAGCAAACAGAACAATTTAATTTACATATTGAAGAAATGGAAGATTTAAGTACAATGCATAAAACTCTTCTCCCTCTTAAGAAATGACATTTTTGTGACCCTGTAGTATAATTATTAAAAAGAGGAAATTTGTGTTTTTAAAAAAATACAATATATAGTTAGTCTCACAAGAAAAAGAGGGAAGCTACATTTGCTAAAAACAAAGAAGGAACTAAAAACCAGATCTTCAGATCATGAGTTGAAACTGTGTTGGCTTGTGGATGATTGTTACAACCCAAATTAGCCCCTAAATTCTAGAGCATCAGGATTTATTTTCCCTATAGAAACAGAAGACTAGACCTTGACCTATAGGGAGTTGGGTCTAGGACCCCTGTGTAAAGACAGAACATCTGAAGCATGTACTTTTAGGGAAGGGAGGAAAAAGAAATGTCTAGAAAATAGTCCATTGAGAAGCCCTTTCTGCACTGGAAAAAAAAAATTTTCCATGAGAAATCAAATCCCTAAGCCTGTGCTGAGTTTAACGTATCCTATCTGGGCTATCGGAATTCTCAAACTGGAAACTTAAGTTGGACTCAGGCTGATAAATATCTTATAGCGAGAGAGAAGCTAATGTTCTTGAGGATAGAGCTTCAGACTAGAAAAGTTAATTCACCCAGGAGAAGTCAGGAAAGGAGAGGAATTAAATAAAAGAGCAGTAAAGAAAATATATGATAAATTTCACACAACAACATAGTAGAAATAAATGCTATGTGCAAGTAATTGACATAATTATTAACACATCATACACGGTAGTAAAAAAGACAGAGATTCTCAGATTGAAATACAGTAACCATAAAATCTAGTGACAGGCTTCATCATCAGTGATACAAATACTTTCATCTTCAACACACCTTAGATCCCAGGTAAAGTTATAGTTCTTTGATATTTCTCACAGAAAAGAATGAAATATAACATTAATGCCAGAAACTAAGAAGAAACTTAAAATCATACAAGGGAAAAACAAATGTTCAAGGCTTGACTGTTTTGGTGGTGGCTTGGGGGAGTAGTGTGGTCATAATAATTTGGGGATTCAGGTATAATGCCCAGTAGGATGATATGATCACATTTGAGTACTAAGGATCAGAGAGACAGATCAGAGACCATCTCTGTTAAGCTGAAAATTCAAGGGATTACATCTTCAATGCAAGCCAGTGCAGATGCACAGGGAGAAGAGAATGGAACTTCTCCGCTAAGACTGAGAGTCCGGTGGAAACCCAGACTGCACAAGACTGGAATGGAAATTTACACTCTTTACAAGTGTTTAGAGTTTTTGAATTAAGAAATTAACATAAGTCGATGGGCATGATGGTGCATAACTATAATCTCTTTACTTGAGAGACAGAGAAAGGAAGAAGTAGGTTTGAGGCCAGCTTCAACAACTTAGCAAGACCTTTAGCAACTTAGTGAGATCCTGTTTCAAAATAAAAATGAACAGTCTGGAGGTCTAGTTCAGAGGAAGAATACTCCTGGGTTCAATCCCTCGTACCACCACCACCAACACCACCACTAACAAAAAAAAAAAAAAGAGAGAGAAAAAGAAATTAATGCCAGTTTAGTACTGGTAGAATCAAATAAAAATAATGATCATCAGACAGTAGACAATATAAAGAGCAGAATCAGACCAATATTAATTTATGATAATAATATATAAAAAAAGATTTAGAAAAATAAGTATTTTAAGGTGCTTAAAACATAAAAAAACTGAAAATATAAAAAAAGACAATTTACTCTGAAAAAGGACCCGTTTTGAAAAAGAATAATTGGGGTTTCTGAAATAGTTTAAAAAGCATAGTTGGAATTAAAAAAAAAAAGGGTGAGTCAAAAATTAGATTAGAAATGGCCAAAGAGAGTATTACTTAAATGGAAACTAGATCAGAGAAAATTATATTGAATGCAGTACTGAAAAAGTAGGGAAATAATTAATGTAAATACTGGAGGTACAGAAGTGAATAAAATAGACAAACTCCCTGACCTCATGAAGCTTAAGTTCTAGAATAAGAGGTGGAGGAAAAACAAAACCAAATAAGTAAATGCCTTGTTTGGAGGATAGTTATATTTCTTAAGGTTCTCCAGAGAAACAGAACCATTCACCATTAGGTAATATATACCTGTGTGCACATGCACATGTGCCTCTCTGTCTCTCTGTCTCTATCTCTGTCTCTGTCTCTGTCTCTGTCTCTGTCTCTGTCTCTCTCCTTTATATAAAGCAGAAGAATTGGCTCATGTGGTTATGGAGACTGGCAAGCCTAAAATATGCAGGGTAGGCTGGAGACCCAGGGAAGGCTTGGTGTGGCGGTTCAAGTCTGAACACTGTCTGCTGGTAGAATTCCTATTTACTTGGAGGTGCTGAGTCTTTGTTCTAGTAAGCCCTTCAACTCACTGGGTGAGGCCCACCCACATTATGAGAACAATCTCCTTTACTCAAAGCCTTCAATTTATTTATTTTTATTTATTATTCTTATTATTTTTTGCAGTACTGGGGATTGAACCCAGGAGCATTCTACCTCCAAACTACACCCCCAGCCCTATTTTTATTCTTTATTTCAAAACAGGGTCTCACTAAGTTGTGGAGGGCCTCACTGAGTAGGTGAGGTTGGCGGCAAACCTGCGACCCTCCTGTCTCAGCCTCCCAAGTACTGGGATTACAAGCATGTGCCACCACACCCAGCTCAAAACCTTCAATTTAAATGCAAATCTATCTCATCCCAAACCATCCTTATAGAAACATCCAGAATAATGTCTGACCAAACCAAATACTGGGCATTGTGACTCAACAAATTGGACACATACAATGAACATTCATGGTGTTGACAAATGCTATGAGAACTGGTAAGGGGAAGGAGTCTCATTACTGTCTTATATAGGGAAATTAAGAAAAGCTTCTTTATTTATTTTTAACTTTATTTATTTTTTGTAGTACTGGGAATTGAACCCAGGGAGTTCTACCATTGAGCTACATCCCCAGCCCTGTTATATTTTTTATTTTGAAACAAGGTCTCACTAAGTTGCCCAGGCTGGCCTCCAACCTGCAAACCTCCTGTCTCAGCCTTCCAAGTATTGGGATTATAGATATGAGTCATTGTGCCTGGCTAAGAAAGCTTCTTTAAACTAGTAACATGTAGGCAGAGAGCCAAAGAAGTAAGAAAGCAAGCTAATTGCCCATTTGGGCCCTGGGATCTAGGCAGTGTAGGCACATGTGTGACACCTTCAAGAATCAGGGAGAAGGTCAGTGTAACTAAAGCAAGGTGGCCAAGGGTAAGAGTGGTAGCGATGAAGTCAGGCAGGAAGAGGGGCAAGGAGCAACACAGAGGTGCTGTGGGCCAGTTGGTAGACTTTTGTTTTTACATTGTAGAGCGAGACAGGAAGAAAATGGAGGGTCTTGAGCATGGGTGTGACTCAACATGGCTTTGTAGATATCGAGAACAGATCATAAAGGGCAATACAGAAGCCAGAAACCAGTTATGAAATCACTAACGCTATAATCCAGGTAAGACATGAAGGTGTTTGATAGTGTTGGAGGTGGTCAGGATCAATATATTCTAGATATATCTGAAATTATAGCTGATATGATTTGCCTATGACTTGGTTGAGAAATATAGGAGAATCAAGAGTGGTTCTGGGGGTTTTGACTTGGTTACACACAAGGATAGACTGGTTTTTCATTGAAATAGAAAACATTCAACAGAAAGCACAGTGGGGATGGGGAGGGGAATCACATGTTTAGTGTTTATATTTTAATTTTGAGATGTTTATTAAATATTTCAATGGAAAAATTTAAAATTTCAGTAGTATATTCAAATATAGTATGTGAGAGAGTTCTGGGCTGGAAATATATTCATCCCCAGAGGCATCAGCAGTTAAGAAAATTAAGAAAAATAAATATATCTAACATGAGTTCTAGAGGGAGAAAAAGACAGCATGGTTTACAGAGAAACTTGTAGAGAATTTTTCAAAACCTATTAAAGATATAAAACCTGAGGCTAAAGAAGCAAAGGAATTCATAATAACTTTATTCCTTGACATATTGTGGAGAAAGGTCCAACACCAAAGTCAAAGGGAGTATTGTAAGAGCTACCAGAGACAATAGCAACTCCACATTGAGGGAGAGGCTGAAGGGTATTTGGGTTCTACAGTTCTCTGAATTGTCAAAACTCATTCATACATTCCTGGAATTAAATTCTGCATCAAACAAAATACCTCAAAACAAATATCAAATTCTAGGAATAATGTCTAAGCTTAAAGAGAAGGAAGTGTACTAATGTATGAAATATTTTTTGAAATGCACCCCAAATTAGAAGGACTAATGGGTGAATAGAGGGGTGGATAGACATATGTGACAAATAGGATCTAGGTGGTGGGTGTGAAGAAGTTCATTTTAAGAATTTGGACTGTGTTGGTACTGTGGTTTGAATATATACCCAAAGTTCCTGTGTTGGAAATAATCCCCAAGTTCATGTTGATAGTATGTGGAGCTGGGTCTTTGGGGAGGAATTTAAGGTTAGATGAGGTCATGAGTGTGGAGCCCCCTTTAGGACATTAGTGTCTTTATAAAAGATGAAGGGATATCTGGGCCTGTACTTTGATGCACTTTGTCATGTGCATCATGTGATCACATCACCCTGTGATGCACTTTGCCATGTTATGTTGAACAAAATGCATTTACCAGCTACTGCCACATTGATTTTGGACTTCCTAGCCTCTAGAAATTTCTTTTCTTCATAAATTACTTAGTTGGTGGTATTCTGTTATAGTAGCACACAAACACACACACACACACACACACACACACACACACACAACACTAAGGCAGTTGATAAATTTTCAGAATAAAATGTTTAAAAAAAAAGAGACCAGAGATTTTAATTCTCAAAGTACTAAGGAAAACTAACTTCGAATTTAGAATTATTTACCCATAAATTTTAATTTATCATTCAAGTTTGATGATGAAATAAAGATATTTTCAAGCAAAAACTGAGTTTACTACAAAAAGGACTTTGCAGAAAAGAGGCCTTCAGAGTCACTTTAGGGAGAAGGAGCTAAACAAAGAAGTTGTAAGAAGTAATGATGAGAAAAATAATATTTTAACACATGCGTGTCCATCTTACCTATTAACACACTTATGAACAATTTCTGAAGGTGCTTCCCCATACCCTTACCAGCATCCTATCTTGTCAAAGTTGAAGTTTCAGTTCTTAACTGTCTGCTTTTATATACATCAACGAGGAAAACGGTTGAATATGGAAAGCTTTTGATTTTAGGCAAATTTTCATTCTCTTTTCTGTCAACAGTCTGGCTTCAACCTATATAATATTCTGCTAAGTTACTGGGATTTAAAATTCTAATTGGCTTATGAGCTATTATGTAATTTTTTAGCTTGTTGACTGTTGACCTTTATAGATATTTCATATATATATATGTAAATATATATATTTAGTTTTCCATTTACTCTTTTTATTCTATTTAGGATATTGTGTTAATTTTCATGTTTTTTTCTTTATTTTTTTCTTTGTAGTGCTTGTGATTGAACCCAGGGGCATTCTACCTCTGAGCTTTACCCTCAGCCCTTTTTAAATTTTTGTTTTGAAAAAGAGTCTCACTAGGTCACTGAAAGTCTTGCTAAATTGCTGAGGCTGGTCTTGAACCTGTGATTGTACTGTCTCCGCCTCCCAAAAGCTGGAATTACAGGCGTGCACCTCCATGCCCAGCTAATTTTCATGTATTTAAATTTCTCAAACTCTCAAAAATTTTCATCATCATTTTAATGTGGTTCTTAGAAATCTCTGATCACTTCAAGAGTATAAGTAAATTCAATTATGTTTAATTGTAAACTTTAATTATTTCAGCTTTTTTGGTCTAAAATTTTGGTCAATTTGGATATTATTTTGCTATACACAGTGTGATGGGGTCAATGTTAATTTTCTTCTTCATTGTTGTTGTGATTATTCAAACTGCATAATGCAAATCCATGCATGAATTGGAATTTATTCTACAAAATTTTCTCTAGTGTCAACATGGCTATAAATTATGGGACTTCTTTAATGTATGCCAAGATTTCTATTTTTATACTGCCTATATTAAAATGAACGCTTGTAATCCCAGTACTTGGGAGGCTGAGACAGGAGGATCACAGGTTCGTGGCCAGTCTCAGCTACTTAGTGAGGCCCTCTGAAAATTAGTGAGACCCTGTTTCATAATAAAGAATAAAAAATGGGCTGGGGGTGTAGCTCAGAGGTAGAAGGCCCCTGAGTTCAACCCCCAGTATGGCAATAAATAAAATGAAAAGTCTTTTAAGTAATTGCCAGGACATTAAATATTCAAGATCGCATATTTAGTTAGAGGACTAATGAGTTAATATATGAAAACATCTTTGACATCATGATAATGATGATGAGTTTATAAGGCAATGCAAGGATGCAATATAATGTCCTTAAATTGCTTTTGCATTGCTGCAGATTTATTTTCAAATATGAATAATTGTATTAATTTTATAGGAGCAGAAGACGGGAAGAGTAAGCACAGACTATTGAAATCACTTTGCACTTAGTTATTAAATATATCATTGACTGTTAATTTCACTGTATGAGTTATGCATTCATAAAAATTCCTTGGAGAGCTGGATTCATCAAAGGTTAATGAGTAGTTAATTTTCATGGTGGGAAGTGTGACAACAAATGTTTTCCTTGTCACTGTTTCATTTGTATTTGTATATGAGTTGAGGAATGTTTTCTAAATTCATATACGTTCCCTCTTCATTTGATCTTATAAATTTCATAAAATTGTACTTTTATTATTTTTGTGTGTTTTGGTCCTGGAGATGGAACCCAGGAGCATTCTACCTCTGAGCTACACCCCAATCTCTATTTTATTATTTTCATTTTGAAATAGGGTCTCACTAAGTTGCTGAGGCTGGCCACGAACCTGCAATCCTCCTGTCTCAGCCTCCCCAAGAACTGGGATTACAAGTGTGAGCCCTCACTCCTGGCTGTACTTTCATTCTTATACATATTTTTATTCTTAATTAGGATTTTCATTTAAATATTACCACCAGTTGTCACTTTTGTGCATCAATAAAGTAACAAATGGGGCTTATGAATTTAGATGTCAGTCTGAAGATATGTTTAACTTACCCAATTTCAAAAGCTGGCCGGTAGCACTCACTGAATACTAAAGAACGGCCTTGTACAGATCTCTGGAGTTTTCTATGAAGCTGTTTTCCAGTACGTTGTCATGCAAAGTACTGGAAAACTTGGCCAGTACTAGTTGCCTTAGCCTCCCTAGACTCCCAGCTCCATCTCCTCTAATTCTTCAGGGAGTGGGATGGAATCTTCCTGGGTACACCTCCCAAGTATAGACTTGGAAACTTTCCAGGCAATAGTTTTGGATCATCAAAGGGCTAAAATCACTTGTTTCTCGCATCTCAGGGATTACTATCCTTCACTACTTGAAGTCCAATATACTGAGTGCTGTTGTTAAGCAAATGTTCTGAATATTTAGTGGGGGGTTACCCTGACCCCAGTTTGACTGGATGTGGACATCTGTCTAATGGCTAACATACTAAATTTTTCATAATATTTGACAAGCTAATCATATAATTTACTTGGAAATTCAAAGAAACTAGAATAGACAAAACAATTTCAAAAGAAAGAAAGAAAGGAAGGAAGGAAGGAAGGAAGGAAGGAAGGAAGGAAGGAAAGAGAAAGAAAGAAAGAAAGAGAGAGAGAAAGAAAGAAGAAAGAAAGAGAGAGAAAACTGGAGGATTTATAGTATCTGAACTGAAAACATATTCTGCAGCCAAAGTAATCAAAATAGTATGGTAGTGGCATAAGGATGGACATAGGAAGCAATGAAACAGAAACAAGAGTCCATTATGGTATTTGAATTTTAACAATAGTGCCAAGTTTAGTAGGGAGAGGACAGTCATTTTAACAAATAATACTGGAATAAGTGGCTACTCTTGTTAAATATATGCTTAGACTCTTGCTTAACAATATACACAAAAATGGACTCAAAATGAACCATAGACTAAAATACAAGAGATAAAACACCAAAATTTATAGAAAAATAGGAAAAAGCGTAATGACCTTGGGTTGGGTAAAGAGTGTTTTCTGACCCAAAAACACAAACTATAAAATAGCAAATTAGTAAATTGTACTTCATCAGAATTCAAAATATTTGTACTTCAAAAGACATCCTAAAATCAGGCATGGTAGCACATGCCTGTAATCCCAGTAGTTGGGAGGGTTAGGCAGGAGGACCTGTTCAAGAACAGCCTCAGCAATTTAGTGAGCGCATTCTACTAAGCAATCTACTGAGACCCTGTTTCAAAATAAAATATAAATAAATGACTGGGGGTATAGCTTGGGGTAGAATGCCTCTGGGTTCAACCTCCAGTACAAAAAAAGACACCCTAAAGAAAATGAAAAGATAAAGCACCAAAATGGGAAAAACGTATCTGCAAATCATGCATCCAATAAATATATATGTAAATTCTCAAAGTTTAATATTAAGACAATTCTATTCCACATTACATTAAAGAAGATATGCAGATATCTAATAAAGACATAAAATGCTCACTATTGTAAGTCACTATGGAGATGAAAGTTATGATAGCGGTGGGATACCACTATACACCATGTAAAAAGGCTTTCATAAAGGAAACGCCAAGTGTTGGCAAGGACGTGGAGAAAAAGGAAGCTTCATATGGTGCTGGTTGGAAAGAGAAATGGTGTAACCACTTTGGGAAGCAGCCTTGTAGTTCTTCAAAAGTTAAATGTAAATTTTCCATATGGTCCAGCAATTTCATTTCCCCAAAAGATATGTCCCCAAAAGCTGTGAAAACAGATGTCCACACAAACACTTGCACACTGGGTTAATAGTAATATTTTTAATAATAGCCTCAAACGAGACTTAACCTAAATGTATAACTGATGTATCAGTCAATGCATTTGGTACATCCATACAATGAGACATTCTTCAGTAACAAAAAAGGAAGGAACAGACTACTGATACATGGAATAAATGGGTGCACTTCAAAAGCATTTCGCTAAGTGAAGTAAACCAAATCAGAAAAACGCACATAGTATTATTCCATTTATATTAAATTCTCTAGAAAATGCAAATCCTTAGTTGCATTAGGCTTGGGTGGGGAGGCAGAGAGAAGAGCACTTATCTGCAAACAGGCACAAGGGTACATTTTTGGGGTGACAGATGTTCTAAAACTATTGTGATGATGGCTACATTATTTTATGAATTTGCTAAATGTCACTGAATTATACATTTGTAGTGGAAGAATTTTATGAAATCTAAGTTACAACTCAATTAAATTATTTTTTAAAAAAATTAAAAACTAGAAGACATGACTTAGGAGAAAAAAAAAAACCTCTGCCAACATTATGTATGTCCTGTCTGCATGATTTGCTTAACCAAGTGGGAGTCTACCCATTTTGCTATTGGCTTCTAACATAGAAAACCTGAAAGACTGAGTGTACTTGGTAAGTATGTTACTTAGGACATGGTGGAGGTGTTGAGAAGGTGTAGGGAAAGATGGGGAGATTGGACAAAATGACAAGAATCTCATTAAGAGGAACTAAATTGCTTACAAGAAAGGTAAATATGTGGTCCATATTCTTGGAATGCTGTAAAAGTGTCAGGGTGAAGTATTTAATAGTAAGTATTCAAGTCACTAGGGAATATTTTCTAGTCAAGTACTGAGTCATTAGGGGAAGAAGAAAGCAGGAAACTATGCAATGTGCTTTAGGAAGATTACTATTCAAAGTAATGACAGAGCAATTTATTAGTAACTGAAATGGGTAAAGTGAAAGAAACTAAGACCACCAGATAGGTTGCTCTCAATGGCTACCGATAGACAGAGATGTCTCCGTCATTTACTAGTGAAGAGGAAATTTTCAAGAAATGCATCTAGGCAATCAAAAAACATCAGTCATAAATGTGGCTCAGTAGAATTTGAATTCAGGTGCTGATGTTTTAGTTGAAGCTATGGATTTTCCATCTTGTCTTTTCTCTAACTTTTGTTAAAGGGATAAATATGTCACTGCATTTAAATACTATTATTTTTGAGGGAGCACACTATAAATGAGTTATAACTAAATTGGAAGAGGAATTTTCTTCCACCAGTTATTGAATTATACTTTAATAGTTTGCAATTTAACAATGAAAATAGGATTTAATTAAGAAAAATGGTATTTTGTAATCAGGTTTAGGTTTATTATCTGATTAATTCTACAAGGAGTTTGAAGATCAAATTATGACAGAATGACACCATAAATAAATAAATATCCACTTAAATATCATTCTCTATCCCCTCATTTGATATTTGAAGAACATTGAAGGGATAAAATCACTGAAAATTTAATATGGCTTTATTGTAATAAAAGCATACATCAAATCCCCCTTCTATTGAAAATTGCTTCATTTTAAGAAGAAGAGGAAGACACTAATTTGGCAATCAAACTGAATAGTGATAACACAGCTGTCATCACTGCGAGTGACTTTGTATTTCACTATTCATCATGTGGCTCTCTGACAGCATACAACCATTTAATTAAACCTATGGATAATTAGCAAGAAAAAAAGTTTGTAGGCAAGTAGATCTTCTCCGGATGTTTTCAGATATTACAGACCCATTAATATTTAACAATTTTAAATAATTTCATTTGGAGGAGGATATACATAAAGAAATCTTCCTATATGTAGATAATATTGAGTTACTTTTGTTACTAGTACTTTAAAACTGGTGTTAGCAAACTACAAGAACATTTTTGAGGCTCTGTAGTTGAATGGAAATGAGAGTTTGTTCAAGTTTGGCAAACATGCAGTGATTTATCAATGTGCAGCATGAATAAAGTATTAGACAATAGTAGGAAAGGTTTAAAAAGCAAAGAAAAACATCATTTGATAAAAAATTCTTACCTTCTGATAATAATCTTTTTTTTAACAATGAATCTAACATTTAGGTAGGATATCAATCTCAAATTAGAGGCATAATTTCAGTAAATCGTTATAATTCAAGTAAAAATTACTAGATATGGTCTTACCAGATAATGGCATAAAAAGGTCTATATAATAGTTGAGAAAATTTCAAATCAATAAAATTTGTAAAACTTCTAAAAATTAGCATTCCATATAACTTTATATTTAATGAATAAATATAATTTTCTTACCAGGTTTTATATATGAAGATTAATTACTTGAACATAAAAGAAGATAAAATAAAAATAAAAGAAATAATAATTCAGGTAGTAAGTAAGCTGAGTTTTCAGTAAGTGATTGTGATTTGAATATTTTTAGGAAATATTTGAATCAAGGCCATGATGTATAGCAGTCTATTCTCTGATTTGCAGTTATAGATTCTTTAAGTAAGAAAATTCTAATACCTGGCTTAAAAAATGGAACAGAAATATGAGCAAACAGTTCAGTAAAGAATAACTACAAATGAACAATAAACATAATAAAAATTTTTAGCTGAAAGTATAATATCTGGGGACTACCTAGTTAGTAGCTACTTAGAGTTGGTATTGGTATATACTATGTTAAAAAGGAAAAGGTATTCAATGTTTGGAAGTAAAATAGTGGTGATGTAATCCACAGTTATAAACAAGTTTATTTTACTTTATATTTATTTATTTATTTTATTTTATTTTATTATTTTATTTTATTTTATGGTTCTGGAATTGAACCCAGGACCTCGTGCATGCTAAGTGTGGGCTACATCTCAGCCCCAAACAAGGTAAAGTTTAAATAATAAAATATTACTAAGAAAACTGTGGTGGGATTACAAAATGGAGTGGTTGTAATGTGCTTCCCCAAAGTTAGTTATTTATCAATGTATCTTCTTTAAAATATTGTTTTAGAAATATATTAATATGTTAATATTAGATCATCTTTGCACAGAGTTCTTGCGACTGGGCCTGGAATCTATCCTGTTTGTTCATAGTATATCTTGCAGTTTTTAATTGAGACATCCTAGGTTTATAATCATTCATTTTTAATAGTTTTATTTTTATTTTTATAAGGTTTCATAGACACATGTATCTTATTTATTTTTGCCCACTTAACATGGAAATAGCTAAGGAAAGTTCTA
The DNA here is from genome assembly GCA_004027185.1 of Glis glis. Lineage (NCBI taxonomy): Eukaryota > Metazoa > Chordata > Mammalia > Rodentia > Gliridae > Glis > Glis glis. The sequence goes on from PVJS01000060.1 coordinate 137,393, forward strand.
TTATGTCTTATTCCTAGTAAGTTTCTGTTGATTCATTTATTGCATTTATAATTTTTAAAAAACTATTTTGATATAAAAGCATTCAGTGAATAAAGATTCAGTTATGTCTTTATTGTGGAGTTTCAATGTATTTAAAATACTGTTGCTTCTTATCAAAATTAAAATTTCATAAAGCCTTTAAGCCTTTTTCCTTCACATGCAGCAACATAAGCTCATCCTTCTTAATTTTTTTCTGCACATTTTGCAGAACCAAATATAAGACATCATGTGCTTCCTGTGGCTTCTTTTTGTACTGGACCCTTCAGGGTGAGCAGGGACTTTTTATTCCCTTCATCAATTTTCTATATCTTCTTCCTCCTTTGCCTGAAATAAAGAGGCAAGGACTTTTTTATCACGCAGCTCAAAAAGACAACATATTCTGTAAATAAAATAATCATGAATATTCACAGAGGATATCACAAGACATATAGATCTTCATATGAATGTTTTTCAAAGCAAAAATATAAGTATAAACAACTTCAACTTCAATCTGGAATTTCTTCCTTGGGAAGATATTGTTGCTGCCAGGTAGATTTAAGCATATAAAATTGAAGCAAATATTTCAGTTTCTGTTTAAAGGACAGTTTTGTTTTATACCATAGTAGTAGATTTTGCATTTCTGAGTTGCCTCACTCAAGTGTAAAGTGTTCATTTACCAAGGTTTTGAGAACTCTCTTGACCCAAGCACAGACATGCCAGTGTTATAGATTATGAGTTGGTTGCCCAGGTATATAGAGACCTTTGTCTGTTTAAAGTTCTTGATTTATACTTAGGAGTTTCATGATCAACTTTCCCAACAGTCAGTTGAGGAAAGAGTCCTGTTTAAAATGAAATAGCACCAGGACTTCCTGAAATAGATACAACGTGTCCAGGCTTTCTGGAAATTTTTCTCAGAAGAAAATAAATAAATAAATAAATAAAGTAGGTGTGTTTAAGGGATTAATGCCACCAAACTTGGGAGGAGATTATTACTTTTGTCATAGGAGATTGAAAGAACATAATATGCATATTTTGACTCAACTAAATCCAGATGTAAGCATAAAATTCTTTTAAAAAATTGGGTTAATTGTTAATTTTACATCATATTGGGGTGCAAAGTGTCAGAAAAATACATACACACAACTCTTGTTACCCTCTCCATGGGGTTCCCCTCCACTTCCTTACTCTCACCCAATGGAATTAAACCCTAACCTTTCACCCTGCACAAAAATCAACTCAAGATGGTTCAAATTCCTAGAAATTAGATGTAACCATAAAATCCTGTATACATTTATATTCTTGGTGTAGAGTTAGAGGATGAAGATTACAAATTATGAAAGTAAGATTTTAGAAATTTGGAACATGACACAGCATTGACCATAATCCTTTCCTATATCAGCTCCTAACCTGAGACGACCTCAGATTTTTCCTGGTATCAGAGCTGCAAATCCTTAGACTTCCTCCTGACTACAACAGAAGCACTGGGGATTTGGTTCTTACTTTTCCCAGATATTTTCTCTTCTCTTCTTTGTGAAGCAAGATGTCTCTTTAGCATACTAAGCATATTCTTCTGTGAAAAAATTAAAACAAAAAATAATGCATTGTTTTTTACCATTGCAAACTTAATGCATTTCCAAGAGAAAGGCAGAAAAATACAGAGCACAATCTATAACAAGGTTTATTATTTTTTGTTCAACAATTTACTACCAACATTTTCAAAGAAAAAAGTTGAAAGAATTTTACCTCAAACATCCATATATTTACTGCCGAGGTTCTAAAAATTAGTACTTTGTGATATATCAGCTTAACACATATCTATTCATCTATCCATTTTTCTAATCATTTATCAGTCCACTTTATTTTTTAAAATGCACTTCAAAGAAAGTTGCAGGTACCCCTATATCTCAGTCCTAAAAACTCCAGCACATATATTATTTGTCAGATTTTGATATTTCTTTATGGTATTTTTGGAGAGATGAAATATACCTGCAAAGAACTGGAAATATCTTAGGTGTATATTTGCTATATTTGGACAAATATATACTCCGGTGAAATCCAAACCTCTATCAAGATATAAAACTTTACCATTGTATTAGTGTCCTAGGGCTGTCTTTTTACAGCGGCCTAAGTGGCTTAAAACAATATATCCTTCCCGACTTCTAGAGGCTGCAAGTCTGAAATCAAGGCATCATCAGGGCCGTCTGCCCTCTGAAGGCTGTTGGGAAGAATCCTTCTCTGCTTCTTTTTCTTTGTTTCTGGTGGCTCCTTGTCTTGTGCTACATGGCTCCACTCTCTGCCTCTGTCTTTTTTTATTTTTTCGGTACTGGGGATTGAACCCAGGGGCTTCTACCTCTGAGCTACACCCCCAGCCCTGTTTTTCTTTTTATTTTGAAACAGGGTCTCACTAAGTTTCGGAGGGCCTCACTAAGGAGCTGAGGCTGGCCACGAACTCGGATCCTCCAGTCTCAGCCTCCCAAGTACTGGGATTACAAGTGTGCGCCATCAAGCCCGGCTCTGCCTCTGTTTTTACTTGGTCTTTTTTTCTTTGCGCTCCCCTCCTTTTATAAAGGACACAAGTTGTTGGATGCACTACACACTCAAATCCAGTACAACCTCAGTTTTACTCATTACATCTGCAAAGATCCTATTTTCAAGGAAGGTCATATTCACAAGAGCCAGGCTTTAGATTTTAACCTTTTGGGAGAAACAATTACACCTACAACCCAAATCACAGAACGTTTTCTTAGTCCCACTTCTGGTCAGTCATCACCTCCTGCCCCATGGAGGCCACCACTGTTCGGACTTTCTCCTACCATAGATAAATGCATCCTGGTCTAGAACATCAGTCAAATCAAATCATATAGGGTGAACGCTTTTGTTCTTGCAGCAGAAGCCTGTCAAGTACTTTCAAAATGTTTTCCAGTTAGTATTCTTTCCTATAACACAACAAATCCTGGCTAAATTAATTTGAAAAGGAATTTGTTAAAAGAAAAAAATTAGCTATCTCATAGAATATCTCCTAGGAAATGCATGGGGACCAGGGTAGCTTTTGAATTTAAGGAGCAGAAAATATGCCACCATTTTGTTCCATGATAAGGACAAAGTCACCAGAATAAATGAGCTCCCAGTGTTTGAGCTTTTTCACCCTGATTTAATGAAACAGGCACTTCTGGTGGGTCTAGCTTCTTGCGTTAAGCATGAATTAGAAAATGACAGCCATTGCCCACTCTGACCTGCGGCCTGTTTTTGTGTGGTCTGTGAGCAAGGAATGATTTTTAAAGGATTATAGAAACCACACAACACAACAACAAACAAAGAATATGTGACAGATTGTATGTAGCCTGCAAAGCTCAAAATATTTACCCTAGGCCTTTACAGAAAACATTTGCGGACTGGTGTAGAGCTGCCGGCAAAGCAGGCTCCATTATTTTTAGCCTGAGTAAACTGATCAGACGACACTTTCTGGGGACCTTCAGCATGGCTGGAGTGAGGGGAGGCAGTGCAGCAGAAGCTTCAAGAATGTAAATAAGCCTGTCAACTTAATTATGCCTTCTGGTCTTACCGGTTCACAATCTTCAATATATTATTTATGCCTGCTTGCCTAAGGAGGGCTGCTGTTCCTCCCAACTTGACTTCTACTTGAATCAGCGCCAAGCTCTTGATGAGTAGTGTGTACTGCCTGTTCACTTGGTCTGCCCAAATCTTGTGTTCTTTCTCTCCAGTCAACAAACCCAATCTAAACCTCAGGACTATTTAACAAAAGGAGAAGAGTTCATTATGAAAGATGGCATCATTTTGTTCCAAGAGTTTAGCTAGCTGAGTCTGGATCCCCCACTGAAGTTACTGAGTTGTGCTACAGGATCCAGGCAGCATCCTGATGGGACTGAGGTACTCTGAGAGTCCTAGATCGGCCAGGTCCTATACGGGCTGAAAGACAGAATTCATTGTCCTGTAGTCTGGGTTAACCAAAAACTTTCTTTTGCTCTGGCTCCAAGGTGGCTTCTAATAATCTCTAACTCCTAGTATTCACTCACTTCCTTATGAAAGTCCCTTCTTTTGATTGTGGGCTAGACCTAAATATTTACTTCCAGTCCAAAAACCAAAACCAAAACCAAAAACACAGCAGCAGCAAAAGTGATGGTATGGCTCTTTCAAGGTTAGATACAAGAAGATTGGAATCCCCCCCCCCCCCCCGCCACACACATACACCTCCCTCACTGTCTCGCAGTCGATCCCTTCACTCTGGAGGAAACAAACTTGTGTATTGTGAGTGGCTCTGTGGAGAAGCACACGTTGTCAATAACCAGTGAACACACGATAGAATCTCCTGAGGTCTGCAAATGGCCTCCTGAGTGAAATTTTGTGTGCGCCCAGATTCCTGACACACACAAACAAGGATAAATATTTGTTGTTTTAGGATCCTAATTTGGGGGCCAATTTGTTATACAGCAGTAGATAACTAATACACCAAATCGTTGAGGTCATGTGTCCAATTGGATGAACTCTTTTTTTTTTTTGTGATACTGGGGATTGAACCCAGGAGCATTCTACCTCCAGGCTACACCCCCAGTCCCCCAGCTCTATTTTTTATTCTTCACTTTTGAAACAGGGTCTCACTAAGTTGCAGAGGGACTCACTAAGTAGCTGAGGCTGGCTGCAAACCTGTGATCCTCCTGTCTCAGCCTCCCAAATACTGGGATTACAAGCATGTACCACCATGCCTGGTGAACTCATATTTTTTGTATGTTGCCTGTCAAATTCAAAGAGACCACTAAGTATTCCATGTTTGTTGTTGTTGGTGGTGGTCGTTGTTGTTGTTGGTGGTGGTGGGTTTTGTTTATCAGTAGAAGAGAGTGCAAGGAAGAGTAGCTTTTCTTTCATCATGAAGGGTATCTTAACATACCCAAAACACTGAACCCACTGAAATTTCATTGATATCACAATCCCTTTTTAGTTTATTAAACTGTTTTTCATGCTCTAGCAGTATGCATATTACTGAAACATTGACTGAATTTATTATTTCCTACTCTGCATGTCCTAGCTACATGTTGTCATTAATGTGGTGGATAAATACGATATTATGCACAATTGAGGCATGGCTGAAATGTGAAACACATACAATCTAAACAGTGGCACCTAGCCAAGGGATTCATACACTCTTGTAGCAAGGTGATGACTTGCACTCACCTGCTGACTGCCACGGGAATGCAAATGAATTCTATTTTTTTGTCTATTAAGATAGGGGAAAGAAAATCATCAATTACATCAGTGACTATGATTTGGGTCTTAGGAGTCATATTAGTTTATGCCAATAAATATATTATAATCAGGACATTGTGGTTCTCAGGTGACTAAAGTTATGATAAACTGCTATCTTTTCCCAGTATACCTCTTTCCTTTTGCTTTAAAACAAATCACATAAAATATATATGTATTATTATTGTAACAACTATGTTTGAACTAGCCTGTTGAAAAAGAATGCCCAGTCAATGCACACATATTTATAAGTTTGACCTGAAATGAAGGAATAGGGAGTTAACATACTTAGTATTTCCATTTTTATAAACGTATCCTTTGAAAAATAGCCACAAACACATGGACTATCCATGTGATAGAAAAGCATGCCACCACTTAAAATAATGTTTTTAAAGATGAAGCCATTGTAAGCCCCCAATTATATAGTATATAAGTAAAAAAAATCATTACATGCAAATATAAAGTGTCAGATACATTAAATAATTTTGTGTATATCCTATATGAAATACATTACCTATTTAGGGAAACAAATATATTTAATATTAAACTAAAAGCTGAATAAGTACACAGAAGGCAGCATCCACCGTGGTTCCAGATGGACTCTTGAGTAGTCTAGCATGGCTAGAGTCGAGGGTTGTGTTTGGAAGAGTGGAAGAGATGCAGGTGCTGATGGTGGAGCCAGATGGCTGTTAATAGCAAAGCCCACCTCATCATCGTGGATTCCAGTTTTTAACAGCATTGCTTTCTTCCATTTTCATCTTTATTTATTTCTTCTGAAATTTTAGACTGGTTACTGGGGCACTTAAAAATGACATAGCTAATTTAATATATAAATATATAAAATCAAAGCATTTCTACATATTTGGCTTAAATAATATTAAGAGATTAAGACTTTTGTGTTTCCTAAAAAATGTTTTGAGGAATGCTTCTGTATGTAAAATATTTCTTCTCATTGTCCACAGAAAAGGATTTAACAGTTCTGGATTCGTGATCTAATTCTGCTCATAGCTAGCTGAATAAAATACCAAATTTCTCTATTTCTTTCTTTCTTTCTTTCTTTCTTTCTTTCTTTCTTTCTTTCTTTCTTTCTTTCTTTGGTACTGGGGATTGAACCGAGGGGCATTCTGCCTCTGAGCTACTCCCCCATCGTTATTTTATTTTTTATTTTGAAACAGGGTCTCACTAGGTTGCTGAGGTTGTCCTCAGAATTGCAATCTTCCTGTCTCAGCCTCTCAAAGTGCTGAGATTACAGGGGTGCACCGCCACAATCAGCTCCAAATTTCTCAATATTTCACAACATCAGTTGCTTCTAAACTTATGGGCAGGTTTATGAATTTCTGTTAACATTTTTAAACAGGCCAGATGGGATCATATATGGGAAGTATTCCTTAAGCTCAAGTGCTGCATATGTTATATTACATATTATGAAATATAAAATAATTTGTTATAGAGAGTGAAATCTTTTAAGTATGGTTTATTAACTGTATTTGGGTTTCTAGCCACCATAGACTGTCTACCAAATACTGAAATACTGCAACCAATTTTTAGTTTTCATTTTTCATAAATATATTCATTCATCATTCAGAAACTTATCAATTAATCATTTAATATCTCATTTATCCATGAAAATTACTGTGGGGTACCTATGGAGGATAATAGACAACCGAGTGGCCTATTCTGGAAGATCAAGTGGTAGAAGGGAGATTTAGATACTAAGCAGGTCAGCTGCTAAGTTGCTTTGTGATCCTATCTTTTTTTTTTTAACTATCTGCTAAAGCTGTTTCCTTAGCTTAAACCGAGGGAAGGTATTAGCATAAAAGATCTCTAAAATGCCTCTCACCTCCGACGTTCTCTGGGCCCCCAGGGTAGGAATCATGTGATTTCGGAAGCGTCTTTTCCCAAAACCCCAGGTAGTGACTGTCACTCCAAGCCCGGGTCCATAGCCAGCGTCTGGACCTGCTGCGAAGGTGCTGAGAGGGACTGAGCGAGGCTGTGCTAATCTCTGCTAAGATTCAGAGCATATTTCTGATGGAAAACATGTCGATAGAAAGGTCAGAGAACAGGAGGAGGGTGATAGGGAAGTGAGAAGCAAGAAGCAGACAGCTGAAAGCCTTGCTTCCTTACCCTTGAAGGAGAACAGAAGGTCCCCGTGGGAACAAGGACTCACTTTAATCCCCCACGCCCCGTTGCATGCAGTTCCCTGTGCGCTCCAGCACCCACCTCGTAGCCAGCCTTCTGTGCTTCCCTGTACAGAGCCTCCAGCTTCCCACTCACAGCTGTTCCCCCATCATGCCTCTCATTCTTCAACAAGAGCTTCTTTGCCCCAGGCAGGGAGCTTAGATCAATGATTCTCAGAATACAGAATCCAACAGAAGCATCCGGACAGCTCCTTAAACATCCTGATTTGTGGACCGCCTCCCCAGACATGTTGGCGTGGTGGGTTTGAGGTGTTGTCCTGGGCATTGAATGCTGGACATAGACAGGAGGACCCCTGGGCTATAATTTGAGAAATGCAGCCTCAAATCCACTGCCCAGGAGTTCTTTGACTGCACAAGCAAACCTTCAGCCTGTCACAGTATGTTTGTGAAATCACTGCTCTTGAGTCCTTGTTCTCAGTGGGAAGATGCCTTTTCTATTTTTAAAATGTTCCATTTTTATGGTGCAACTCGTTATATCCTAATGCTTTTACAATCTGCTATATATATATATGCGCAGTATTATATGCATGTCTATATACAGTTATACATATATAGAAAGAATACACACCCTCCCTGAGCATGATATTTATAAGTTAGAAAAGTAACATATATCTATTTTTAAAAAGTGTCTGCCTGTGCTTATATGTGCTTTACATGAGAAATTTCAACAATAATATAATTTTATTGAAAATGTAATCTATAGATACATAGAGCACCTTATCTGCTTATAGTATGCATAGATATGTATTTATACGAATTTAATAGTTACTTTTTTTTTAAACAGGATCTCCCTAGATTGCTGAGAGTCTTGCCATATTGCTGAGGATGTCCTCGAACCTGCAATCCTCCTGTCTCAGCCTCCCAAGTATTGGGGTTACAGGTGTGTGCCACCAAACCTGGTGTTACTGTTTATTTGATGTGCAATATCCATCACTTTCTATTGATGATATTAGTTTAAAAATCCATTGTGCTTATTATGAATACAGGAAAGAAGAAAGGAGTTATAGAAAGAAGAAATATAATAAAGGGCATTAAGGTAGTGTCCCGGAGACTTTTAGGGAATGTATCTCATCGACCAGGTAAACTCTTAGATTAACCATAGCAAAACTACTTCAGCAGGAGAAAGTAAACATAGTAACACAAGCATTGCTTCTACAGAAGGATGGCCACAGTACTGCCCAACAGATAAAGATATAATTAACTCTACCTGGGAGGTGGTAGCTGGCTTTGGTAATGTGGTTGATGAACACGCCCAGCTGCCAGGATCCATTGCAAGTGCTAAGAGTCTAGTGATGAACAAGACAAAGTGTGTGTCCCTGTAGAACTACCCTAGTGGGGAAAATAATATAGGCAGGGTACAGCCAAACAACAACAACAATAGAGAAATGCTGCCCTTTGTTACAGGCGGAAGGAAGGGCATGGGCCAGGGAAACGGGGAGAAAAAGGCTAATACTTTTGAAGGTCAGAAGCTTTTCAGCTTGCTGGAGGATAAAATAGTGAGGAGATAAATCATGATGTGTCTTATTGGTCAAGATAAAGGATTTTATTTTTTAACTTACCACTTGAGTAGTAGTAAGTCATTGAAAGGATTCCTATGAGACAGGCACGTAATCACAGAGCAGTGACCCATGTTCAAGGTTGTGTTGGGCGCCATGGGGGTCTGGATTGGAGAGAAAAAACTAGGGACATGAAGACCAGAAAAGAGACCAATGCTGCAGCTAAATGAGAGGGATGGGGAAGGGGTGGGAGAGGAGACGATGGGGCTGTTTAGATCAAGTAGATGTGACTGGATGAATGACAGAATGTGTGGGAAGGAGAAGAAAGTCAGAGAAAGAAGTCAAGGGCAATGGCTTCGATTCTATTTGGGGAAACTAGATGGAGTTGCTGTGAAAGAGGACATGAGAGTAAGGAAAGGGTTAGGGATAGTTTATGAAGTTTGGGACTTTTTAAAAGTTGAAATCCTGGTGAAATAGCCAACTGAAATAAAAATTATTGCAATTCATATGTCTGAAATAATAAAGGAGACAGCTAGAATGTGTAATAGACTCTTAAAACACAATAGAAAAACAACTCAATTTAAAAAAAGGGAAAAGATTTGAAAAAACACATCATTGATGAAGATATAGGGATGGCAAATAAATATATATAGAGGTAATCAATATTATTAATTATTAGAGAAATTCAAATTAAAAATATGATAGTACTTTTGACACAGGAGGACCACAGGTTGAAAATCAGTCTCAGGAACTTAGTGAGGCTGTCAGCAACTTAGAGAGCCCCTATTTATCTGGAGACTCTGTTTCCAAATAAAAAATAAAATAGGGCTAGGGATGTATCTAGGAGGTAGAATGCCCCGAGTTCAATTCCTAGCACTCCATAAAATCCCCCCAAAAACTCCCATGAGATACTACTCACCATATATAACAGCTAATGTATATAATATATTCTAATATATAGTATTATATATTAGAATATACTATATTAATTATAATGCTATTATATTATAAAACATATAATTATATATAACTACATACTATAATTATTGTAATAAATATATAAATTATAATTATATAAGATATAATTATATATAAATATATTAGCTGTTATACCTTAACTATATATATATATATATAATATGACTATTTTCTTAGAAGCTGAGTATTGGTGAAAACATCAGGAATTGGACCTCTCATGTACTGGTGGTTGAAATATAAAATGGTACAACCACTTTGGCAAACAGTTTTGACAGTATTTTACAAATTTAAATGTATACTTACCATATAACCTAGCCATCTCACTTCTAGATATTTACCCTGGAGAAATGAAACCGGTGCATTTACGAACACTTGTACATGAATATTCATAGCAACTTTATTTGTAATAATCAAAAACTGAAAGTAACCTAAATTCCCATCAATAGGTGAATGGATAAACAAACTGGCATATATATCCAAGGGAATACTACTCAATAATAACATGGATCATCATGGATGAATCTTAAAATAATTATATAGAGCAAATGAAGCCATACACAGGTGGATTCATCTAAAATTCTGGAAAACAAAAACTAATGCCCAGTGACCAAAACCATCTTAGTGGTTGCCTGCAGCCATTGTGGAGAGCACAGGTGGAAAAGAAGAATAAAGTTTTGTGGACAGTGGACTTGTTGACCATCTTTATAGTGATGATAATTTCATAGGTATATACCAACTTGTACTTTTTAAATAGATACAATTTTGTTGTATGATGATTATACCTCAATATATTTATTATGTACTGTATAATAATAGTTGATAAAATAGTAATAATAGTTGAAAATAATAATTATTACATGTTATAATTATTATTAGTAAATAATAATTGAATTAATAGCAAATGAATAAAGGATCTGGGCTTGCTGCTGGGAGATTGAGGAGTTTGCTTCAGATGGTTAATTGTTTTGGTTAAATTTTAGCGTATACAAGAATAGAAAGTTTGAAATAGTTTAATCTAGAAAAGTATGTTGGCTCCAGATTTACAAAGTTCTCTTGTATATTATTCTAAGGATCTGAGGCATCACAGAAAGTGTTTAGGAAGTGATTTAATAAAATATGAGGATATTTTTGTGTTAGAATCCCAACATTTATAAATCTGGAAACATTTTTGCTCATCATAACTTAATGTCCTCAGTCCAAATATTTAGAGGTGGTGTGGTACAGTGGAGAAGGCATTTGGTTTAGTCATGTATTTCCTCACTCATGTACACATTCAATCAACATTGATAAGCACTGACAGTCCGCCTGGTATTTTACTCGGCACAGCTAATTGAATAAATGGACAAGTCACTTCACCTGGAGAGTGATGAGAAAGGGCAAGGCAGGTAAAACCTGTGGGAGGAACACTTTAGACAAAGACATAGAAGCTTAGTGGCTCCAAGTGAGCGTGCCTGAGCCTGAACTAAGACATTCCTAAGAGGCTGCATCCAGAGACTGAGGAGCCTCTTATGAGAGGAGGCTGGGCCATGGTCATGATAAGGGACTTGACCTTTATTCTCACTGTGTTGATTGATAGCCATTGGAGAACTTCAAGTGGAAGGAGTTTCACATGTGCTTTATTTGAAGAATATCTGGTCCTTTGTAACCTATGGATTGTGAGATGATCAGCAGAAACCAGACCTGGTTAGGGAGCGATTTTGGTTGTCCACGCATGAGATGGTGGTGGCTTAGACAAAAGCAATAGTGGTGGAAATGGAAGGAAGTGAGTGGCTTCAGAACTGATCTTAAAGAACCGTTAAAGTACTGAAGTAGGGAAGAAAAGATGTGTGGTGAGGAAAATCAAGGTTTAACAAACATTTATCAAGCTTCCTGGCTACTCAGGATATTTCACCCACCTTTTCCTATATATGATAATCCTGAGATTGATTTGCAAAAATCTCAGATCTCCTCTCCTTCTCAAAACAGGGTAAGATCACACCATTCTACCCTCTATAACTTTAGGCATGGTCATGTGATTTGCTTTGGCAAATGGATTGCAAGAGGAGGTACTGTGCATTATATCTGGGTGGAAACTAAAGAGCTCTTTCACAATTTACCATGCCCACATTTGTTTTGCTTTGGTGACCACGTCTTGAGACTTGAGCCTTGATCAGCCTGAATGCCAGAATGTCTCAGATGCACTGAGTAACTTCCATCTCCTGCCTCTTCACTTCTGATTTTAAGTCACTAAAAAATATTTTGTTCCCATGGCATAATCAAAACTATCTTACTGACATATCAAGTTTAAGAAATCCCTACTCATATGAATGTTCACTTTCCAGGCTACAAGTCACAACCCTCTTTCCCAGCTTCAGTTACAGTAGTGTTGCGTTCAGACCTAGTACAGTTGCATGCGTGGCCTGGGCCTTGACGATCAAATTTAACTGCATGATATTCATATTTGGAAGAGATCATTGTGAAGGAGGAGATACTGTCAAGCATCCACTGATGATAGAGGCAGCATCAGTCTTGGCCCGAGAAACTGTCCATAGATATTGGTGGGCCATGGAGTGCTGGTGCCCAGTGACAGTTACGGCAGAGTGCTCCAAATGATAATGCGTGACTTATTCCCATCTCCATAGCTGTCATGCTACATTCTCTAGCCTTCACAGAGCTTCTGTGAGCTACATTATATCCTCAATGAATCCCTAATGAAGTAGCTCCAGAAGGTTCTGTTTGCAAACATGACCCTCACAGACAGAGACGCTGTAAACATTGATGGAAATGCTGACTGGACAATTACATAGACAAGTTTAGACTTTGGGTCATGAGATATAAATTTAGCATTCAGTTTACACACATGATTTTTGAAGGCAGTCTAAAGAGAGATTAAAAGAGGGGTTTAAGACCAAAAATTGGATATTGCAATAGGTCAAGTAGAGGTTAGTGATCCAAGGAAGGTCCAAGATAGATAGTTCAGTAATTTGGAAAACAAACAAATTAGAGGGACAATGGATGACAAGGAAGCCAAAAGAGGAAAACAGTGTCTGTGGAGGCATTAAAAGGTAAACTGTGTTTGATGCTCAATAAGAGAAGTTTTCTTTGGATTTATTTTGTTTGATTTATTAATTTTTGGCACTAGGGATTGAATCCGGGGCATTCTACATCTGAGATACACCCCCAGCTCTTTTATTTTTATTTTGAAATAGGGTCTCAGTGAGTTGCTGAGGCTGGTCTTGAATCTGTGATCCTCCTGTCTCAGCTTCCAAAGTACTATAATTACAGGCATGCACCACGACACCCAGCTTGGATTTAGAAACATAGAATTGAGGTGCAGGGGATACTGACATGACTCAGTGGAGTCCAAACAGGAACCCTTTTGGTTGAGTAGAGAATTGGAAGACTCACGTGGAGACAGAGTTCATGGAAAAATTCCTTAGGAGAGTACAGATGTTTGACATTGCCTTTTGCTGTTCGACAAACAACTACACAATATCAACAACAACATAAGACAATCATCATTTGTTTCTATTACTTTCTTTCTTGCGCATGTGTAGGTCCATTGGGGCAGTTTTATTTCAGGTTACAGGTGAGCAAGCCGACTGGGGGGGCCCTCTTCTGGAGGAGAGACTAGAGTGGGGTGGCCACCTGAGGCATGTCCTTCTGTTGGGGAAGCTGGGAGTTCCCAGTGTGGAAACATGAAATCACCAAAGCTTAGGCTCAAAACAAGCCTGCTGTCACTTCTGCCTCTTAACTAGCAGGTAGCAAATCCTAATCTCTGAGGCAGTTGATTGGAAGATGATACAAATAAACACCCAAATGTAATTTCATCTACCACAGATGTAGGCAAAGAAGATTTTTCATTGTTTTCATATTATATAATTACAAAATAAACTGAAGTGGCTATGTATATAACTCTTTCATTTACTTTTACATCATACTATTGCTGTGTATATTTAAAATTTTTTGTTATATGGCCACCAAAAGTAACTGAGGACCAATGTAACTTTAAAAACTTCTATTGAAGATTCCTGAAATGCATACATCCAGAAGAATTGGTCAAGCAAGAAGAATTGGAGTAACATATATCTCATTTATTTTCTTATGAAATCTCATGTCAAGGCAATCATTCCAGAAAAGTGTCCTTGAGAACATCAACTCACAAGGGTAGTAATAGATGTTGAATTATAAAACAATTCAATGGTTCAACAAAATTTATAAGAACATGGGCTTAAACAAAAATACGCTTCTTAAAAATCACGCTATTTTTAAAATCCCTTAGCGGGTAAATGAATATTATGATTCTCTAGAACATTGAGAGCTAGAATTCCTTGGAATGGAGTTTGGGAAATTGATATATAAATCACTCTTTCTTAAAATTTTATGCTTTAAGTTGATAGAGTCCGAGAAATAAAGACCTTTGCTAATAAATTATTTGCTGACTGGTAGATTTTACCACAGACCCTTGTTGGTGAATAGAAATGTGTCAGAAACAAAGCTCTATCAAACTGTATATTTTCCCCCAGAGACAGAGTCAGTGAATACCACCAAACACAAAGTTTTTACTGTCTTTTCTAGTCTGGATCAGGAAAGAGTTTGCAAGAAATACATTTTTTTCCCCATCAAAGACGTTCTTAGTTTTGTTGGGGGGGGGGAATAGACACAAAGGAATAAAATGGAAAAGAACGCTCATCTCTAAAGTGAAGTTAAGTAAAGCTCATTGGGAGTTTTGAGTGAGGAGAAACTTCTCCCTGTTGAGGGGTCACCATTAGTTTAAATAGCAAAATTTCTGACCCTGATGGCCAGTTCCATCAAGCTTGTAAAATAGGAGCCCATTTTAAAGTGGCTTGGCTGTCTGCCCTGATAGGAGTTCTCATTTCTCCATCAGCCTATACAATAAACAAATATGCTTTATGTGCTACTTTTGTGCTTATAGCATCCGTATGAAACATGGCCTTGGGCCTCTTGAAAATGCAACTATAAAATTTTATAGGGAATAATGGTTCCCCCGAATGCTGCGCTGTTCCTTCTTCACTCAGACGACTGGTGTGCAATGAATGCTGCTTTAGTGGTAATTGACGTCTCTTTGCAGAAATTGATCCAACCCCTCACTATTAATTATTTTAAAATTCAGGATGGATTGACTATCTAAAAACCCATATATTCATGTCAGTGGTAGCTTAGTGAAGAAGAGCCCCAGTGAGGTTGAGGGAGAAGAGGTGCCCTGGGAAGGGTGGTCGGTCACCCAGCCAAGCTTCCTCCAGGGACATTTTTATTTTTAATAACATTATGATTTCCCATCCATCCAAAATGATGGAAAGCCTCCTTCCCCATTTAATAGACTCTTCTTTTCTTTTCTTTTTTTTTTTTTGCAGTACTGGGGATTGAACCCAGGGGCATTCTACCTCCGAGCTACAACCCCAGCACTATTTTTTATTCTTTATTTTGAAACAGGATCTCACTAAGTTGTGGAGGCCTCACTAAGTAGCCGAGGCTGGCCACGAACCCGGATCCTCCTGTCTCAGCCTCCCAAATACTGGGATTACAAGCATGCGCCACCACGCCTGGCTTATTTTCTATTTTTTGATAGAATTTTAAAATTTTCTTCCAAGAAGTTTTGAAAATTCTTTATGAAAGTAATTCTTAGATGCTTTCTAATTTCTAGTACTATTGCAGATTATATTTTATTTTAATTAATTTCAGGTGATTATTGCTACTATCTAAATAATGCTATCTTTTTCTATTTGTTCTTCCTTCCTTCCCTTCCTCCCTCCCTCCCTCCCTCCCTCCCTCCCTCCCTCCTTCCTTCCTTCCTTCCTTCCTTCCTTCCTTCCTTCCTTCCTTCCTTTCTTCCTTCCTTTCTTCCTTTCTTCTTCTTTCAACTGTGGTAAAATACACCTAACATAACATTTATCACCTTAACCACTTTTAAGTATAAAGTTCAGTGGCCTCTCCCCCTTCTGTCAGCCTCTGGAAGCCACCATTGTACTTTCTCCTGGAGTCATTCATATGCTTGTCTTTTTATGACTGGCTTATGACACTTAGCATAATATTTTCAGGCTTCATAACATTCTAGCCTGTATCAGGATTTCTGCTGTTTTTAAGGCTGATTAATAAACCACTGTATGTATACATTTGATTTATCTACTCATCCATCCATGGACATTTGGATAAACCACTGTATGTATACATTTGATTTATCTACTCATCCATCCATTGGACATTTTGGCTATTGGAAATAATGCAGCTATATACATGGATGTACATATATCTGTCTATGTTCCTGCTTCCGATTCTTTTGGGTATATGATGGATCATCTATTTGTTTGTTTGTTTGTTTATTTATTTTGGTACTGAGAGTTGAACCCAGGGGTATTGTAGCTCTAAGCTACCCCCCCCCCAGTTCTGTTTATTTTTTATTTTGAAACAGGGAATAAGTTGTGGAGAGTCTCACTAAATTGCTGAGGCTGGCCCCCAATCTGTGATTCTTCCGTCTTAGCCTGACCAAGTACTGGGATTACAGGTGTGCGCCACCACCATGCTGTTTTCCACAGTAACTGTTATTGTTTTGTATCTCCATCAGCAGCATACAATGATCCCAAATCCCCCACATCTTCACCAACTTGATTGGTTGGTTGATTGTTACGTTTTTTTTTTATTTCTGTGTTCCCAAAGTGACTGTGTCTTCTTGCATTTTTCACTAGCACTGAGAGTTTCTGCTATTTCATATCATCAACAGCACTTGGTATTGTCTTTGTTTTGGATTTTGGACACTCTAGTAGGTGTATCGTGGTATGCCAATATTGTTTTAATTTGAAATCCCTAATGACATAAGATATTTGAACATCTTTTTTGGTTATATGTATATCTGTACTAGAGAGGTGATTGCTCATATTTCTGCTCCTATTTTAATTGGGTTGTTTGCTTATAGTTAAGTTTTAAGAATTCTTTCTACTTTTGTTTAATAGTCAGATATGTATTTTGCAAATATTTCTCCCAGACTGTGACTTGTCTTCTTATTCTCTTTAGATTGTCTTTTGCAGAACAGAGGATTTTAATTATAATGAAGTCCAGCTTATCTATCTCTTTTCATGGATCATACCTTTGGTGTCATATCTAAGAAGTCCCTCCATACTCAAAGTCATATAGATTTTTTATGTTACTTCCAAGGAGTTTTATAGTTTTGCATTTTACTTTTAGGTAATTATTTAGGAAAAAAATTTTGTGGCTGGCATAAAGTGTGTGTCCAGATTCATCTTTGTACATGTGAGTGTCCAGTTACTTCAGCACCATGCTATTTTTGGACTATTTTTTTCTCCATAGCATTACCTCTGCTCCTTTGTCAAAGATCAGTTGACTATATTAATGACAGTCTATTTCTGGGCTATCTAATTTGCTCCAGTGGACTTCTGGTTTAAAGTGGGTTGGCTGTCTGCCATGGTAAAATTCTCATTTTTCCATCAGCCTATATGATAAACAAATATGCTTTATGTGCAGATGCCATACTCTCTTGATTACTGTAGTATTGTAATAAATATTACAGTTGGGTAGTATCAAGACTTTGTCCTTCTTCAATATTGAGTTACCTAGCCTGGGTTTTATTTTTTTATTTTTTGCCTCTCTATATAACTTTAGTCAATTTCATATAACTTTAGTCAATTTGTTGATATCCACAAAATGGCTTGCTGAGATTTTTATTGGGATTGTGGTGAATCTATAGACCAAGTTGGGAATAACTGACATCTTGGCAAATATTGAGTTTTTCTATCCATGAACATGGAATATATCCTAGTTTTTCCCTCAGTTTTTTTTTTCAACCTTGAAGTGTCTTACTTTTTCTCTCATTTTTGAAGGACAGGGTGCTTTCTAACTATCCCGGCTCCTGCAAGGGATGCGCTTGTTGCTACAGAAACATGGGCACAGCTGAGTGCCTCGGAACTAGGAGATAGGAGGATGGGGGCACTACTGTGCTAAGAGTCAGTTAACTATAATTAAATAAAATTTATCATTCAAGCCTTCAATAGACTGTAGAGTTTAAAAAATGTTACACCAGACAGATTCTGCCAGTGAAATTTTGTGTAAGTGAAGAGACAAATTCCTAGTGCTTCCCACTCAACTATCTTTCGTCTAGCTACACTGCTCATTTCTATAAGGTAATTTTATAACTTGAAACCCTGCTGATCTCTCTTATTTATTGTGTAAGTGTTTTCTTTGATCAGGTTGACTGATCAATGCAGAAATTGCATGTCTGCAGGAATGGGAATTTTATCTCTTTCCTCTCAATCTTTCTAACTCTTATTTATTGTCTTCCTATTATTATGTTGGCTCTAATTTCCAGTTTTATATTCTACAGTAGCTGTGTTAGTGGTAATTCTGCCTTGTTTCCAGCCTCTAAGAAATTTCATCAAGGTTTTTCTATTAGGTATAATGTTATCTGCAGTTTTGGTAAACAAATAAAAAATCCCTTTACTTTCTGTTTTAAGTAACTTTACAAAGTCAGTTACTTAATGAGTGTGGAAAAGGTAGAAGTTAAATATACAGTTGAATAGGCTAGTGTTAAGCTTTAAATAACTATTTCAATTTGAGAACATGTAGAGAAAGTTGGGGAAGAGGTGAGGAGTAGACACCTTGGTGAATGATATGATACCTCCACTTGACTCTCACCCATCTTCATCCCTAGTCTTTGCCAATGTATCAAGAAATGTTTGAATATTTTATAAAATCTGTTGGAAGAAATTTATTTTCTGGTCTCTCTGAGGAAGTCACTCAAAGGGAATGTTGAAATATTGTGACATGTACATCTACATCAGTATTGGATGAACTTTTTGGGAAGAGAAACACAATTGCTGAGTTAAGTTTCTGTGGATGAATATTTATTTCCTTGTAAATGTTATGATTAAACTCAACTAGCAAACTCAAACCATGGTGGCAGTGCATGTCAGCCCTGGAAAAGACAAAGACTGTTTCAGTGGTACAAGAAGCTCAGAGATTTAGGACCAATTGAAGGGTGTCTGGGTCTCATAATGGTGGTAGTTATCAAGCATGACAGAGAGAGGACATGGTAGCTGATGGCTGGGCTGCCATGGTTTAACTTGGGTTGTGGGAAAGGATTTCTTTTTGGCAGAGAAGGATAAATAGGTAGACCCAGGCCTGGGGCCAAACCATGGACACTTGAGTGCCCTGCAATTAGAACAGAGACTTGAGAACAACCAGACATTGTCAACACCATGAGTACTTCAGCATTACAGCTGGTGGGAAGTCATCCTTTTCTGGCACAACATCTTAAAGTTCTCAGGAGCCAATGGATGAAGTCTAGAAGATTGGCCCTAATTGCCAAAGTCTAGGACTCATAACCCATAAGATGGTGAGGTAAGAGATGGCAAGGGCTAGATATAAGTCAGCTACTGCTTCTGTGCTTGAAAAAGAAGTAGCAAGGGAGAAAAGTTAGTTCTGCACAGAGAGAGGAGAGGCCAAAAAGAACAAGAAAGGCTGCTCCTTCAGTGCACACATCTATGTCTCCATCCTCAGAGTCTATACCCCAAAACTCAAAGCCCAACTGGGACAGGGAGAGAGTGAGGCACACTAAGGGGAACCATATGGGGCTTCACATCTCTGGATTACATATGCAAGACATTCTTGGTTATTCTCACTTTCCCACCTCCACCATTCACACGAAAATTCTTATTTTTGTCCTCTACCACAATTTAGTAGAATTCTTTGTCTGAACCTTTTGTAATGTTTTCTGTAGCAATGTAAGCATGAATCCAACAATCCAGAGGGAAGGAATTGCAGATGTCATGCCACTGAAAAGGACTTCCCCTTATCAATGGTAAAATGGTAAAATCCTGACATCCACTACAAGAATGTACCCAAAATTTTACAATAAGCTATAAGAATGACTGTATGTCAATATTTTACTACAACATTGTTTTTTAGGGCTGAATAGGGATTTTTAATCCTCTAGGAGTACATACCTTTTCTTGACAGTCCAGACATCCTGAAGTTACATGTAAACTTTTAGAGAGGGATAAATTGTAAGGGGTTTTTGGTCAGTGGAAACAGAAATAATGTTTTTCAGATGGGGAAAGATAATCCTAAAGATCCAGTGTTTTTTTTTTTTGGTCCTATAGTTTATTAACTGGTTATGTATCTAACTCAGCAAAATTTTCTCACTATCCTAATTTCCCCCAATAATATACATTTCTGATTCTTAAATGTTCTTATAAATGATATACAAGCTTACCAATTATAGCATTGAGTTAAATTAATCTTTGACATGTTTGTATGAGAGAAATGTCTTAAATTTTTTGAGAAATACATATTGAGACACCAACAGAAAAGCTCTGTGTCAGTAAATAGAACCCCAGTCTAGTAATTTTTACTCCTTTTCCCACTAAACAAGAGAGTCTCAATAAGCTTCATGACTGATTCATAGCTGAGATTTTATCCAGTCACCGGTGCACTCTGAGGCCATTTATTTTATTATTTCCACTCAGATAACCTATAGAAAGGATATGAGATTCAAATCAAGCAAGATAAACACCATTATTTGTTTGGAATAAACACTGCAATTTCCCACCAGCTGTCTCATCACCTTGAGGCTTCCTGCTTAATAAAATCACCTCTGTTTCTTTCTAAAGTCACCCCCTCAATGTGGACATTTGAAAACAGTTTATTTCATCCCTGTTTATATGTGATGAGAAAGTGTTTATATGTCTGCTTCTTTGAAAATAAAGCACAAGAATTAACAAATGACTGTGCTTTGAATAGATACTGTCTTCTGCTCACTTTTTCCTGCTCTTGTTGGGTGATTCTTCAACTTCTTGAGGGTAAATGGAAAGACTCCAGAGAGAAATCTGGGCTCTTCATCCTGTGGAAGATGAACATACACATGAGGTTTTGCAAACAATTTCAGGGTTTGGAAGATCCCCTGGAGCTTACCTATGTGTCAATCAAGGGCCTGGGAACCAGAGGTTAAACCCTCCTCTAAGAGAGACCAATACAATAGTGGAAAAAGACGGGGTGAAGGAAGGGGGAGGAAACTAGGTTTGAGGAAGGAAACAGTTCAAATAGCATTATGTTCATATATGAAGGTATTACTACCAATCCCACTAAAGTATACTGGGAGGGAGGGAAAGCAGGGTGAGATCCAACGGGAACCACACTGTCTCAGTCAACAATCCCACTGCTATATAATCCGAAACAACTGACCATGCAATTTAGAGGAAGGAAGATTTATTTGCTCAGTGTTTGGAATTTCGAGGCTCAGTCCATTTGAGACCAGGGTCTGCTCAAACATCCTCGAGGCCAGAAGCAACAGAACATGCAAGCAAGGAGATTCAAAGACAAAAGCACAGTCCCTAAGGCCACACCCCCAAGGACTCACCTTCTCAGAACACACCCTACCTGCCTAGGTTGTCACCCAGTAAATCCATTACAGTGGATTTATCCCCTGATGAGACTGCAATCCTGATGACTTAATTATATCAACTCTGAACATTAATACATGAGCTCTCCAGAGGACATTCTACATCTAACCATAAGACAACCAAGTGATGGGTGCATATATAAATGCCTCACTGCCGGGCATGGTGGTGCATGCCTGCAATTCCAGTATTTGGGAGGCCAAGAAAGGAGGATCACAGGTTTGAGACCAGCCTCAGCAATTTAGTGAGGGCCTCAGAAACTTAATGAGAGCCTGTTTCAAAATAAAATATAAAATAGAGCTGGGGGTGTAGATCAGAGGTAGAATGCCCTTGGGTTCAATCTCCAGTACCACACACAAACAGATAAATAAATAAATAGACCATCCTCTATGATTAGGGAATATCCTCCCATTTTTTTCTCTTCCTAAGCCCACATCCACATTGCCCTGTTTGAATGTTGAGACTGTATTGTAGGTTCTCTTTAACTGAGCTATTTTAATATTTTATTTTGTGCTGATCCTGTGGTTTAATTCTTCTTCACTTAGCCTTACATCTAGTTTTCACTATAATCATGGATATACATTTTTTGTGCATGAAACATATATTTTGCAAGGTATATGATCCCATCTTGGTTGCTTTTATGTATACCTTTCTAACTTGTATTCTTAAACCTTTTATCTTGTTTTGCATTATGACTCTCCATATACTGCCTAAATTTAACTATGTGAGATGGAAATGGGAAAAAGAAAACCCAATGCCAGTTGAAATCATAATGAATATTCACTCTTTGGAGCCAAGTAAACAAACCTTAAATAAAAGTTATTGTAGTCCTCAACATTGTTTTTAAAATAATTTGTATTTTCCGCTGTGCTTTTAGTTCTTAAAAGCATACAAATAGTATCATATTTGACTCTCACCAGTACTAAACAGGCCATTTGGCATGAAGCAGAAGGTCATAAAATATTTGAATGTATAATGAGTGGTAAGAGAAATTTCAAAAATTTTGTGCCTCAAGCAGATATTGCAGTTTTTAGTTTTGTGTTTAAATTTCTGTTGGATTAGTTAGCCAATCTCACTTTCCTTCAACTTTATGTATTAATTTTGACATTGTAATTTATAATTCTAGCATATATACATGAAATTAAGCAAAATAGAACTTTAAAAAATATATAATAAATAGAAAACAGGAAAAAGTCAATGTTTTAAAAATGCAAAGAACTCAGACCAATTGAGATATCATTTTAAGCTTAGAAACTGACATATATATCTTTAATTTTCCCTTATAATCAGAGATTTGGAAACATGAATCATGGAAGTTTGTATAGCAAATTTTAAAAAATCAGTTTGCAGCCTGGCATGGTGGCACACATCTGTAATCCCAGTACTTGAGAAACTGAGACGGGAAAATTGCAAGTTTGAGACCAGCCTCAGCAACTTAGCAAGATTCAGCAACCTACTGCGACCCTGTTTCAGAAACAAACGATTAAAAGGATTGGGTTGTAGCTCGGAAGTAGAATGTCCCTGGGTTCAATACCAAGTACCAAAACCAAAAAACAAAACAAATAAACAAACAAACAAAAAAACCCTGGAGTTTGCATTTATTGGTCCTTTTACTTGAAAGTGTCAATTTTGAAACATCAATGAATAGAGGAAAGAATACGGATTTGGGAGTCAAAAGGTCTAGCTTGAATTATGGGATTCAGTGCCTCTGAACTATGGGAGTAAGGCAAGTTATTTAACTTTTGTATGCTTTATTTTTCTTTATCTATAAACTCGGAGCTATAGAATGCATAAAGTGGTCGGAAGTCATGAATGAGTAATTTAAATTCTTCAGGATGGAACCTGAGCTCGAAAATGTATTAACAAATGGACTCTATGCAACACCGGTTCTTTGCTTTTAATTTACATTGTGCTTCATGCAGAGGTTGTGAAATTCCTACACACAAATATATGTAAATTTGTTCATTATATGAAACAATAAAATAACTATAATAAGGACAAAGGGAAGAAACACAGCTGAAGTAAGAGGAGAAAAATATGCAAAACCGAGTAAGAGAATAAAATATGCAAAATACAGCTAAAGTAAGAGGAGACAAATATGCAGACTCAATGTAGCAATGACAGATAATTAAACCTGACATTAAATTTCATGATAATGGTGATGGCTTTGTATAAATGAAATAGCAAAATTCAGAAACAGTTTGGATATGTCTCCTATTGTGTATATTCTTGTAAACATCCATGGATAACCAATTTCTTTCTTATTGCTGCTTCCTTTCTTAAATTCCAGCAACCAGGTTATGGTAAAATCTGGATGGTTGGAGTCCAATGTGTTTTCTCCAATTGAATTACTCACTCTTGGCTGTTATGTGATTGCATCAAAGTCTACCTCTCACCCAAGTCTTTTGTAGCATGTTGAGTGATGCATTGTCCTGTGTGTGTGAACGTGGTCCTCCTTTTAGGACTCTCTGGTGGCAATTCCCTCTCTGCTAAGGAATCCATGTGTGTGAACTAGTAGCACTTATTGGTAATGTATTTCATGGTTGAGGATAAATGGTCTATTTAAAGACAATAACTATAAACTGGCATATGTAATCTTCAAGGAATTTCCTATCATTTTCTTAGCATAGGGAAGCTCCTTTGGAAACGAAGTGGTACGAACATCCATAGAAAAGTCACGGATTTGGGGAGTTGCAATGGATGTTAGTTCATCTGTTCCCATAACTTTGGACCACAATCAAGAAATGGGCAACTGAACTAAATAGACACTTCACAAAAGAAGAGATACAAATGGCCAATAAATACTTGAAAAAAATATTCAACACCATTAGCAATCAGGGACATGCAAATTGAAACTACACTGAGATTCCATCTAACCCAAATTAGAATGGAAATCCTCAGGAAGTCAAACAATAAATGCTGGTGTGGATGTGGGGAAATAGGAACTCTTATACACTTTTGGTGGGATTGCAAATTAGTACAGCTTCTATGGAGATCAGTGTGGAGATTCCTCAGAAAATTGGGAATGGGTCCACCATATTATCCAGTTATACCACTCCTGGGTATCTTTCCAAAGGGACTGAAATCAGAATATTATAATGATACACGCATATCCATATTTATAGCAGCACAATTCACAATAGCCAGATTATGGAACCAACCTAGGTATCCATCAATGGATGAATGGATCACACAACTATGGGATATATACACAATGGAATTCTACTCAGCAATAAAGAAGAACAAATTATGTAATTTGCAGGAAAATGGATAGGTCTGGGGAGATATTATGTTAAGTGAGGTTAGCCAGTCACAGGAAATGAAGGGTCATATGTTTTCTCTCATATGCAGAAGCTAGGGAGTACTTGGAATACCAGAGGGACTTTAAATAATGGAGGAGAAATTCCAGTGGAGTGAGGAAGGTGGTCTAGGGTACGGTGGGGGAGAGGGAGAATTAATGAAGGAAACACTTCCATTGACATAATGTATATATGTGAGGATAGCAAAGCCAATATCAGTATCCTGTTTGGACAAGGGGGAGTGAGGAGGGAGCTGGGAGAAAGCCCTCCAAGTGCTATGTATATGTATGTTACTATCACTATGTACTACATTATGATGTAGACTATAATGCACCAATAAAAGTATTTTTAAAAGCATCTGTGAAGTTGTTTAAAGCCAAACATGCCCAAATGTTCCATATTCCATGTTCCATGTTCCATGGGCCTGGGGTGAACCTTGAGCATGTAGAATTACAAGAAATCACCATAGTGATTCTGATGCTCATTCTTGATGAAGAATCAGGACAGCCTCCTCCACAGACAGCCTCCTCATTTATAGGTCTTTGCAATGACCCAGGGCTGCTTGGGCTGCAACAGGCTTGGAGGTACTTCTTATATCCAGCCCAACTCCTTTCGTTCTGCTGTATCCTAATGTCCCTTGGTGTTCCATATATTTTCCTGTTCTCACTCTCCCATTACCACAACTTTCCTGTAGATTTAAATTTGACTTTGGAAAAAGAAGACAATGAACAAATCACAATACCTTATTAGATGAATACTCAGCAATCAGAAAATGCACTGGCCTCATCATCCTCCCCGAGATAACCCCCGATGGGTGTGATTTGCGGTTCATCACCAGCCTGGCTGGGCAGCCCCTTAATTAAACAGTTAGCTTCATCAGCTGCAGGCATTGAGATAACAGTGAGAGCAATGAACAATAGGATGTGCCTTCAGAAAGGTTGTTGTAGCTAATGAATCGCAATCATGTGGAGTTTCAAGTGCAGCTCACAGAGAACTTGCATTGGTTTAGAAAATTATTACTAGAATTGCTAACAGTACTGACCAGAATACTGAACCTTATCATCCCCATAATCTAGCTCTTTTCTAATTTAGCAATCTGGTTGATCCTCAAACTTGCTTGTTGTTTTCCTTCCATTGCGTGAAACACCAGTCATAGCAAACATATATGGTATCATATATCTATTTGTAGGTTTTGAAACCCATATGCTAGGTCTTCTGTAAATTAAATTGCTTGTACCTAGACCTCCTGGAGAAAGATGATATTATGCATTCAATTTATTTTCATTGCTTAGCAGTACTTAGTAAACGATGTCCCAATTACTTCAGATATAGGATAGTCCAGTGTAGCAGAAAGAATATTTCAATAGGTATCTGAAGACTTGGTTTTGAACTTTAGCCATTCATGTGACAGGAAGGCATGATTATATCTGTTTCCAGAATGCAATAAAATGCTCAGAAGGTTTGATTGATGGACCATTGTGAGATAAAACAATACAAGCAAAAATGTTTTGCAGATTATAGTGTTGTGAAAATATAATGCCTTTCTGGTCCAGTTCCATGGAACCCTTGATATGGTCATTAAAAATAACAGAATTAGTTTTTCAAAGCAATTTTCAGATTTTAATTTGTCTCACTCAAACAAATTATATCTCTTCTACAGAGAGTAACAGAAATTGAAAACTGAAAGTGTAAACGTAATTAGATTTACTTTTTTGTCAACATTTTTGGTTCTATTCTTCTGTGTCCATGGGGCAAATACCTATCTATTTGCTATGCAATGTTTCATGTTTATGAAACAGTTAACACTTTCCTAGAACCATTTATAAGATATTAAGATATATTCAATTTGTTTAGCATAAAGGGTAAGACACAAAGGACCTTAGAAAGGTAAAACCTCAAGGAGTGGTCATCAAGTGAACCATATTTATACTTGTGTTACTCCAAAACTCCTACTTGATGAGATACCTACCTTGGGGGGGTGATACCTTTAAAATTGATTACAATTTTTGTCTGTTTTGTGGGAGCTGTATTGTGATTGACTACAAAAGGAGAGTTATCAAATGAATATTTCCCTTTTATGTTTTTTTTAATGGATTAGGAGCAGTAAGGTTTTAGAGACACACAGCAAATATATTATTCATTTGTGCATCAATTTTTAAATGAATAAATTTTAGTCTGATGATGAGTAAAACTAGCAATGCAAAAGTACTAGACAATAAAGAAATTTATAAAGAAGTTAGTGAAAATCATCCATAATTCTGCTCTTAAGAGTTGAAATCATTTGATATCTGCTTCAGATTTTTTCCTTCTTGTGTTTACTTAGAAAAATATGTCTTTGTGTGTGGTTTAGAAAGAGTGGAATGCTGTTTTGCATGCTGTTTGCAAGATACTATTTTCATTTGATGGAATACATTAGACATGTTTCCAAGTAAATGTGGTTGTGCATCATCGTTTTTTATGGTTTTAGTTTGTTTCCTTTTATGGAATGACCATCATTTAATTTTCCCAACACTTTTATTAGGCACACTTAAGAGTTGTTCCCAATTTTTCATTGTTATAAACAATGCTGAGCTTTGAGCACTGTTATTTAATCTATAAAACAAGGCTAAGAGAGCCTCCTGCATGGGCTTTATGTGGGGAATATATAAAATAATGTTTGAATAAACCATGACAACATGTATTTATGTAAAATTTTTCATGTTATCTAGGTTTTCAAATGTATTATCTTATGACCTGGATTTTAATAATTTGTATTTTAACTTATTTACATTTGTATATATGTCATTCTCTTTCATAATACTATGGTCTTTTTTATTATACTTACTTGAGATTACCAGGTAGTTCATTCAACCAACATGTATAGATGTTGTTCCTGTATTGTCACAGTTCTCAGTGTGTGGAACACAGTGATAAATGAGGCAGACACAGTCTATTCCTCGGCATAGCTTGCATCCTTATATTAGAAAAAGATTTTTAAAAGATTGGCCACCAGTATGGAGGCTCCTCAAAAGACTAGGAATGGAATCACTATATGACCCAGCTATACCACTCCTCGATACCTTTCCAAAGGAACTAAAGTCAGCATATTATAGTGATAAGTGTATATCCATGTTTATCAGCACAATTCACAATAGCCAAACTATGGAACCAATTTAAGCACTCCATCGGTAGATGAATGGAAAAAGAAGATGTGGTATATACACACAATAGAGTTTTGCTGGGACATAAAGAAGAACAAAATTATGTCATTTGCAGGAAAATGGATGAAACTGGAGAACATTATGCTAAGTGAAGTCATCTAGCCTCAGAAAGTCAAGGGTCATATGTTTTCTCTCATATGTGTAAGCTAGAGATGTCCTTGACCCCTCTTTTATTCTAATTTCATATGTTTAAGTTGAAAGCTTCACTTATTTTATGTTTCCTTTTATTATGAGATAAAAGCAGTCTTAAAAACATTTTAATCCTTGATATGCTTCATGCAAACACTATTTTTGTCCACTGTAATATGTAAATTGTAACTTTAATAGTGATGAATATTAGCTAATTCAGAAGAATGTCATTCATTTTTGCAAATTTAGAAAATTAGCCCTTTGACTTTTTGACAAAAAAGTCTCTATCATACTGCCAGGGATGATATCGAATCACAGCTCTGACCGTGGATTTTTTCTATTTATCCTTCGGTTCTGTCAACTTTTGCTTCACATATGTTGATGCTCTGCTATTAATTGCATGCAAATTTGAGGTGTGTATCTTCTTGTTTGGCAGACTCTTTTGTCATCATGAAATTACTAGCGTAATTCTATTTGCTTTAAAAATCTTCTTTGCCTACTATTCATATAGCTAGAACAACCTTCTTTTGGTTAGTGTTTTTATGGTATGTCTTTCCTTGTTTAGCTATCTTATAATTGGAAAATACCATCTCTCCCTCCCAAACACAGCTTCGCAGTGTACCATTTGTTCTTCTCAATCCCTGAATTCGAGTTGACTGTGCTCATTCTTGTCAATGACTGTCTTTATGACTTCTGAGTCTTGTATCCTGCTTAGAAAGTCTCACCGCACTTGCCAGTTTGTAGATTCATGCACCCATGCTTTGGTCTAGTGTTTTTGTAGTTTTATA
The DNA here is from genome assembly GCA_004027185.1 of Glis glis. Lineage (NCBI taxonomy): Eukaryota > Metazoa > Chordata > Mammalia > Rodentia > Gliridae > Glis > Glis glis. The sequence continues at coordinate 166,160 of PVJS01000060.1, forward strand.
CTTGGTACCTTAGTTTTTGGTCCACTTGAAATATTTTGTTGTGTGAAGATTGAGGTAGCAATGTGAAAGTTTGGGCAGTGGAAGCTATTGGTCAGTTGATTCTAATACACAGTACAGTATTAGCAGAAGCTAACCTTACAGGATATTCTTCAAATAAACTTCCATATGTCTTTTTGCCTACTTGATCCATCAATAATAGGTGAATGTAAGTTAAATTATTTAAGAATTTTAATAGCTATAATTAAACATATTTCCTCAATATTCTAATAGCTGTGCATTTACATATAATGGAATGTCATTTATTTTCATTGCTGATACAGTACCAAGCTGAATTTTACTCTGATAGTATAAAACATTATTTTTATCACCTATTGCTATTTCACTTAACTTTACTCTTCCTTACTTAAAAATTATTCCTATTTTATTTTTAAAATGTGCATTTGTCTGACATGTCAGTACTCATTATTTAATTCTTTCGTTCTGTATTCTTAAAAAGAATATATTTGTATGTGATAGGGCCTTGCTATGTTACCCAGGATCGTCTCACACTGTGGCTCAAATGATCCTCCAGCCTCAGCCTCCCAAGAATCTGGGACTACAGGTGTGCACCACCAAGCCCCTCTGAATTTGTTTTAATCATTTTGTGAAGAGCATATGTTCCCTAATTCCCAGAGTCTAATTTTCTATTCAATACTCATTAGGGCACTTTGCATGTAATTGAGGTTGTATTTGATGCATTAATTTATTATTATGAGCACAACAACTTTATAAAGCTACTCTTTTATCCATTTCTTTGAGGAAAAAGATGGATATTAGAGAGATGAAATAAATGCCCAGTTGTCATAAACCCAAAAAATGTCTATTTCCTACAAAAATTAAAAAAATCTATTTCAATTCCTCATTTTATACTTTTTATCTTCTTAATTTTAGAAAGCATATATTTTGTTTTTATGGTAGTCAAAAACACACTATAAAATCCACAATCTCGATGAGTTTTAAGTGTGCAGCACAGTAGTGGCAACTATACATATTGTTGTGCAACAGATCTCTAGAACTTTGCTGTCTTACAAAACTGAACTTCTCTATCCCTCACACAACTCCGTTTTTCTTCCACATCCCAAGAAAACATATTCTTAGATGTTTTAAGAGGATATTATAATGATTTCTTTAATTACTGGCAACAAGATTGTTTTTGATGTTTCCCTTTTGAAGTTTGAAATACAGGACACGTTTTCTCTCTTTCCTTAAACTTCTCATGCTTTTAAATATAACTTGGATTTTATTTCTAGCCAATTATTGAATAATTATTTTTGTCCTGTGAATCTTTAGACCATTTTTTCAGCTTCATGACCACATTTGTCATAGAATATCTCTACATTTAAGTAGGTTCAGTTCATTTCAAAATCACTTCTGTATCTTTCCTGTGATTTATCTCATTATTTCAACCTTTCTTTGTTTAGACTGGGTATTCAAGAATTTCTTTCTTTTAAGCTATTGTCATACCAGTTATGTTTTTTTGAGGCCTAAAATATGAGACTATTTTTATTGCTCTGATAATTACCAATAACATATTAAAAAGTTATTTTTTGAAGAAAATTAAGAGTTTGAGGAATTTTTCAACTATTAATTTCAGGTGTAACTCACCTATACTTATAGTTTTTAATTTTTTAAAATTGTCTTATATATTGCACTAAACTTTTCCTATAAAATTTAGGTTGGCTGGTCTCAGTCAGCATGTACAGATATAAAACTATATATTCATAAACATGTATGTAGTTATAACTATTGGTGCAGCCCTGGCTTGTTTCCAGTTGTCATTTTAATAAAAAGCTATGTAATCACAGAAGACTATATATGGTTCAAGATGGTGGACCAACAGACTCCAAACAGTTTTGATTGCACATATTTGTCAGTGACATTCTCTGCGCAACGTACTTTAAAAATTACATATTTATTTAATGCATGTGTGTGCAGTACTAATAATTCATATATTAAATATTAATAAAGTTCAAGTTGTTTCCAAACATTTTAGAGAAATAATTAAAAGCAACAAGCTGCCAGGCATGGTGGTGCACGCTTGTAATCCCAGTACTTTGGGAGGCGGAGAACGGAGGATCCGGGTTCGCAGCCAGCCTCAGCTCTCTCTCTCTCTCTCTCTCTCTCTCTCTCTTTCTCTCTCTACTTAGTGAGGCCCTCTGCAACTTCGTGAGACCTGGTTTCAAAAATAAAGTATAAAAAATAGGGCCGGGGGTGTAGTGCAGAAGTAGAATGGCCCTGGGTTCAATCCCTGGTACTGCAAAAAAAAAAAAAAAAAAGCAACAAGCTCTGAGATTTTATTCTGAAGTGGGGTGGGATGTGGAAGGAAATACACCAAGCGCTGTGTCCATGCATGTGTATCTCACTTTGAAGCTCACTATGATGTATAATGAACAATAGAGTCATGAAAGTAGAAAAAGCAGCTGATGGCTGCACTCTGGTTCTTTGACCATATCCTTTGCTGACTTGTTTATCACTTGTAAACCCCTGCCTTCCACAGCGTGTGGCATCTTGTAGGTGCTCAGGAAATGTTAATGGAATGACAAATGGGACCATTGGGACCAAGTATGCCTCCTTCATAAATGTGGAGGTGTCTAGAGGGAGGCCCCCCTTTGCTAACGTCACACAACTTTCATTCCAGATCACGAAAACTATAATTTCATTTCCTTTTCTGTATTACAGTCATTAAAAATCGTGCTGTGCAGCATTCACAGGAGCAGACTGGGTGAGAGGAAGGAACAGCGAGACATGTTTTAATTCAGTATTTCCAAACAAACTGATCTCAGCCTAAATCTATTTTCTTTCTTTATACAAACAAAAACAAATGAGAAACACAGAAAGACAGTGACAAAGTTTAAAAGTTGTTGAGCATAGTGATGCACCGCTGTAATCCCAGTACTTGGAAGACTGAGACAGGAGGATCACAAGTTCAAGACCAGCCTCAGCAACTTAGTGAGACTCTCAGAAATCTAGCCAGTCCTTGCTTGTAATCCCAGTACTTGGGAGGCTGAGACCGGAGGATCTGGGTTTGTGGCGAGCCTCAGCTATTTAGTGAGGCCCTCCACAATTTAGTGAGACCCTGTTTCAAAATAAAGAATAAAAAATAGGGCTGGGGGTGTAGCTCGGAGGTAGAACGCCCCTGGGTTCAATCCCCAGTACTGAAAAAAAAAAAAAGAAAGAAAGAAAAAGAAAAATAAGATTTAAAAAGAGCTGTGAGTGGTGGTGCATGCAGGTGTAATCCCAGTAACTTGGGAGACAGGAGGATCACAGGTTGGAGGACAGCCTCAGCAAAGACTCTTAGAAACCTAACAAGGCCCTGTTTTAAAACAAAAAAATAAAAAGGGTTGGGGACATAGCTCAGAGGTAGAATGACCATGGGTTCAATCCCTAGTACCAAAAAGAAAAGATTAAAAGTTATACCCCAGCACAACGTGGTCTTCACTATCAGATGTCTCTAAGTGGATTTACATGACATCCTGATAGTCATATTGCTTTTGTGTTATGGCAGTAAGTAGGCCTCTAAATGTGACTATAATTATTATATATACACTAAATAGAGATCATATTTAAAATATGTTGAAAACTTTAAGAGGCTTTAAGTGCAACTTATTAGCTTTTACTTTTTTGTTTTTTGTATTTTTATTGGTGCATTGTCATTATACATCATGATGAGGTTCAGAGTGATAGAAACAGACACACACATAAAGGTCTGTGTGTTTCTCTCCAGATCCTCCCTTCCCTCCCCCACCTATACATGTTCTTGAGAGTGGTATTGATAATTTCATAGATGTACTAGCATTATTTTAACTGTTTCCTTCATCGAGTCTTTCATATAATTACAAATTGATATTTAAACTTTTATATTAAAATATGGGTATAGCAATGTGCTGCAGCCACAGCCTAGGGTGAAGGCTGAGTCTGTTTCTGGGGTAAGATGTGAACTGCCTTCCTTACTATCTTAGAGCGCAGCAAGGATATGGCAAATGTGGTCACTTATGCTGGAAAGTGATTCAAGTGTCCACAAGATGGCAGATCTACAATCTGGGACGACTTACTAGCACATTGCAAATGTGCCCACTAACTCTTATTTTACAACATTGATAAGTCAAAGTAATTGCAACAATTAAAGTTCACATGCTTTTAAAAACTTTATTACTTTTGCCATTGTTAGAATACATATCTCAGCCGGGCATGGTGGCGCACGCTTGTAATCCCAGTACTTTGGGAAGCGGAGACCAGAGGATCTGGGTTCGCGGCCAGCCTCAGCTCTCTCGCTCTCTCTCTCCTTGTTTCTCTCTCTCTCTCTCTCTCTCTCTCTCTCTCTCTCTCTCTCTCTCCTTAGTGAGGCCCTCCGCAACTTCGTGAGACCCAGTTTCAAAATAAAGTATAAAAAATAGGGCCGGGGGCGTAGCGCGGAGGTAGAATGCCCCTGGGTTCAATCCCTGGTACCGCAAAAAAAAAAAAAAAAAGAATACATATCTCAGTGAGCTCTTTTAGATAACATTTGTCTAATAGGGGTTCTTAATGTCTCAGGGTCCTATGTTTTCTCTCATATGTGGAAGCTAGAGAGAAATTGGGAAACAAAAGGGGCTTCAGATAAATGAAGAGAGAGACCAGGAGAATAGTGGAAGGGGATTTGGGAGGGAGGTGGGGAAAGGAGAAAGGAGACTTGATGAAGGAAACAGTTCATATAATGTTATGTACGTATATGAAGTTATCAATACCAATCTCAATAATATGTACATGGAGGGAGAGGGGACAGGGTAGGATCTGGAGGGAAACACAGCAAGTGCTGTTTATATCACTCTGAACCTCATCTTGATGTAGAATTGCAATGTACCAATAAAAGTACACACACACACACACACACACACACATACACTCACGTGTGTGTGTGTGTGTGTGTGTGTGTGTGTGTGTGTGTGTGTGCTGAGGACTGAACCAGGAGGCATTCTACCTCCAAGCTATACCCCCAGTCCTATTTCTATATTTTAGTTTGAAATAGGGTCTCACTAAGTTGCTGAGGCTGGTCTTGAACCCGTGCTCTTCCTTTTTCAGCCTCCCATGTAAAAAGTACATTTTAAAAAGATTAAAAATACATGGACTCAAAAATAAATAACAATTGGCCTCAAGCCACACTATATTAGTTATCATATCTATTGCAATCAAAATCTAGCTAATACAGTTCAACTTCTGATTGTTTCTAAATGAATCTCCTTGCCTTCAGATGCATAAATCATAAATACAGATATGATATAACAACATTGCTGTCCTACAAAATACATAGGAAGCTACTCGTCTCAGAGTTATGACTGTCTCACCATAAAGTTGTTTCATGTAAAGTTAGGAAAAAATATCTCCTTCTCACAGGTTGTTGCATAGTTCATGAATTAATAGATGTGTGAGCCCAATAGAAAAGTTGAAAGAAAAGTGTGATGAACTGTCACTGATATTTCTGTCACTCAATTATGCTGTATTCTCTGTATATTCATACATAAATATATATAAAATATATATGCATATACACAAAGGGTTGTTTTCTAATGAAGAATTTCAGCATGATGTAGATATCATGAAACTCCATATTTAAATACTACAGCATATATCTCCTTAAAATAAGAACACTCAAGCCGGGCGTGGTGGTGCACGCTTGTAATCCCAGTACTTTGGGAGGCGGAGACCGGAGACCGGAGGATCCAGGTTCGCGGCCAGTCTCAGCTCTCTCGCTCTCTCTCTCCCTGTCTCTCTCTCTCTCTCTCTTTCTCTCCTTAGTGAGGCCCTCTGCAACTTCGTGAGACCCGGTTTCAAAATAAAGTATAAAAAATAGGGCCGGGGGCATAGCGCGGAGGTAGAACGCTCCTGCGTTCAATCCCCGGTACCACAAAAAAAAAAAAAAACACTCTTCCCCCTAAGCAAAATTCCATTACCACTCTTAAGAAAAATAAGTTTAATTCATTAATATCAAATATACATGTACTTTATGTTCAAATTTTCACAATTATCCTAAGACATTTTAGAGTCAGGATCCAATAAATAGTTATATACAATGCTTACGTGTTTTTTTTTTTTGCAGTACCATGGATTGAACCCAGGGGCATTCTACCTCCGCGTTACACCCCCGGCCCTATTTTTTTATATTTTATTTTGAAACCGGGTCTCATGAAGTTGTGGAGGGCCTCACTAGGTAGAGAGAGAGAGAGAGAGAGAGAGCGCTGAGGCTGGCCGTGAACCCAGATCCTCAGGTCTCCGCTTCCCAAAGTACTGGGATTACAAGCGTGCGCCACCACGCCCGGCTACGTGAGTTTTTTTTTAATCCTATTTAATCTAAAGTGGTCCTCCCTCTACCTTTTTTGTTTGTTTTTCAGTCATTGAATTTTTAGAACTTTCAGGAGTATTGTAGCACGCTGCACATTCTGCAAATGTCTGACTTTTTCCTGTGATTAGATTTGGGTGAAATATTTTTGGCAAATGTGACTTAGTTGATGTTCTATATTTCTTTGTGTGTGTGTGTGTGTGTGTGTGTGTGTGTGTGTGTGTTCATAGACTGTTCTGCACCCCGTGATGTTCAGTCTAATCACTTTGCTAAACTGGCGACATGGAGAACTCTCCCAAGTTACCAATTTAATTTCTTTTATAATTAATAAATAGTCTACATCTTTGAGACTTTACAAATACCCATTTATAAAAGCTTCTGCCCATTGATGTGAGCATCACTGATCATTGTTTGAAAGACTTTTTATAAAGTAAAAAATTATAACATTCGTCCATGTGTTCATTCTGAAGATATTTGTGGAACATCTGTGTATGAGACTGTGTTAATGGATGACACCAGGAATAAAAGGAGTGACATACCTCTTTACACAAGAACTGGAAAGTCTAGTGGATAATAACCAGGCACAGACTTTAATGAAATTTTATAAACTTTAGTAAGAAATGAGGAGTTTCTTGTTTAATTCCAATGGATCTTGGTAGCAGTAGCGCTTTTTATTTTGGCTTGAGGGAAGCGAGGCAGTAGGTGTCTGAGTGTGTGTGTTTGCGAGTGTACACACACAAGGGCTTTGCAGGGTAGAAAGAAATATTGAGGAATGATTGTGGGTCCAAATAAAACACTTCCTTTTAATGAGAGGCTGAGATATTCTTACATGAAATTTTATTTTCACAAACATTGTATAGTACATGCCTCATCTGAATATTATTTTCTTTTATTCCCCTTTACACAATAGGCACCTGGAAAGGAAAATTTATGCTCTTAACCTATATCCTCCACCACCACCACCACTCCAAAACAACAGAAAAGTAGAAGAAAAGAGAAAGAAAAAAAAGGCAGCTGTGGTGTATAAGGAGTCAGCTACCACCCTAGACCAGCTTCAGTTAACTCTTGATTAGGTTTCTTTTCTGCTCTAAATTTGTCTAAACTTGGATCTTCGTCTTCTGAATTCATCCCAGTTTGTGCCCTTTGAGCTTCCCAATCGACTTATCTGGGAGACACATCTCCTAAATCTTCCTGCTCTTAGCTGCCACAGACAGGATACCCTGTTCTTGTACTGATCCGAGAGCCCCAGTCTTCTGACTCTGAATCTTCTCAGATCATTTCTGGCCCAAGACTCAGACAGGTTAAAACACACTTGGCTTGTTAAGGTCCTCAAAGACAAGTGTAGTATCTCTATGCTCATCATAATAAACAGAAATAAATCAGTAAGTGCTCATTTTATTTCTGAAAAAGTAGCTATTTTCAAGTTATTGACAACTTCTTTTTTGGTCGGTCTCTACCTCATCTTTTTTGGAAATGTTCTTAAATGGTAGCATATCTCAATTTTTGCACAAAATATTTAGTATTTATCCCCAATGACAAGTTATTCAGCATTAAATTTTGGAAACTAGTGGGTAGTCAAGTTAGAAACTGCTGTTTAAGATTAAAAAGTAAAAATAAAAAAGCCAGGTACAGTGGTGCATGCCTGCAATCCCAGTGCTTAGGAGGCTGAGACAGGAGGATCACAGGCTTGAGGATATCTTCAGGAACTTAGCAAGACCCTCAGCAACTTAACAAGACAGTTTCAAAATAAAAACTAAAATAGGACTGGGGGTATAGCTTCAAGGTAGAATGCCCCTGGGTTCAATCCCCAGTACAAAAAAAAAAAAGATAAAAAACAAGAGCTACTAGTTAGAAATGTGTAAGAATCCCTTTGCCCCTGACCAAGAACCAGTAAGCTTACTCTGAGAGTAATTTCAAAAAAATCAAATCTATCCCAAGATATAACTATGAAACTGCTGAAACTGGTCCTTCTGGGCAGGAAATGGTACTGAGTTTCACTTCACCCAAATTCATCAACGGAGCCACCCATCCATACCCAGGTCAGGCCCACTACTCTGTTGAAAGAGAAACAGAGAATCAACCATGCTGTCCCCAAAACCACCCTCTGATCTTTAAATATGCAAAGCTCAAATAATATGTAGAGTACTTTCAGAAAAATTTTTGTAATACAGTAATAAGAACATTTTCTAGCTGTCAGACAAAATATGTGACAATATACCTCCTTTTTTATAGCCCTGACAACAGGAAGAGGTAGAGAAAGGTGTAAAAATACAGAAATAAGATTTAAACTCTCAGAGATTTGGTCACAGGAGATGTGATTCATGTTGATTATTTTCTAGATTGAAAAGTATTGCTATTTCAGTATTAGAAATCTCTGGACTTTCATTTCTCAGGATTTTTTTTTCTCAGTAGGTTTTTGTCACAAAATCAGCTCTAGAGTCAGAAATTTATTTTTTTTATTTTTTTTTTAACTTTTTATGTTCATTTATTGGTGCATTGTAAATTATAATTATACATTTTGATATATGTCAGAGTCAGAAATTTAAAAGCAAAGTCAGAAGGAAGATTGGATTCCTGAAAAGATAGTGTTTATAAGCATATATTTTGTTTCTGTTTGGCATTCTTTTGGCACCATAGAATAACAAGTGTGGGTGGTTTCATTTGCTGGGTTCTAGGACACTGGCATCCCAGAAATTATGTAGATATGCTCAGCGATGTTTGGAATTTTCTTAGCTGTTTTGTTTGTGTGCCTCTATGAATAGCGAGATATGATCATTTCTAAGAGATGTTATAGATTTAGGTCGTGTCAGTGTGTTAGAGAATCATGGGACATTCAGAACAGGCTCACAACAAAATTACCAAATTAGTTACCAAATTTCATTTGGCTCTTTGAACTGACCTTTGGTGCTGCACTCAGGGCAGCTGATGGTCCCTGGAAATGCAATCCTTCTACCTCTTCCCTCCTCAGCTTGCCACTACAGACTTCCCTAAATTTATTTCATAATTCTTTAAGAGAGTGGAGCAAAGTTGGGGTAATATTAAAAAATGAATGTGAACAAGATAATGAAAACTCTCTAGTGAAGATGGTAAAATTCAAATGTTCTTCTGCCAAGTGAGTGTTCTCAGAGTTGCTGTGTTCATCCTGAGGAAGAGGACCTTGGCCTAAGGAGGGTGGGGAGCATGCCTGGGGAGTGAGGAGCCAAATGGGGTCTGATGTTGAGCTTCTTGTCTAAAGGATGTGTAAAACATTTAGCCTGGGTCTCTTACCCAGTAAAACCTCAATGCATATCAACTACTAGGATTTTTATAACTATCATCTCTCTGAAAGAGGCTAGACTTAAATGAAGAAATCTAGGATGGAGTTGGAATTTTAAGAATGAGAAAGGGCAATAAAATACTCATCATTTACTGAGCTTCTTTCAGATGCCAGAGACTGATCTACAGCATTTACATGAATGCCCAAATTAATCCTACACAGCCCTGTGAAAGAGATAGAACCAGATATAATTAATACCATTTCATAAACATGGAAACTGACAGGTAGATGTTAATATGGAGCCACGTCCTTGTGTCCAAAATGAGAAAGAGTCCAGATTACAGTTCACTTCTTTTTGACTCCAAAGTGTGTTTTGCCACCTCCTGGGCTGTACTGATAAGCTTTAAATCACATCAAGATCAATAGAATGCACTGCTGTCTGCTGAGGAGTGATTAGTCCCGGGTCGCCATCCAGTGTCTTTCAGGACAGCCCCAGATAATGGCAATCAAAGGCACATCAGTGATGAAACAGAGTCAACAGGTATTGAGCATGTGTTACCTGCTGGCTGAATGAAGAGCTCATAAGCTTTTACGATGTCTGACTGGATCAGAACAAACCTGTTTTTATCCCCTGAGATGTGCCAATAATTCCCTATCTCCACTTGCAATGTAAGTAAGGCCTTGATTACTAGTCAACAACATGAAGTCCTGTTCCACAGGCTTGCTTTACCCTTGCCCTTCTGAGTAAAATTATTCTGTGCTACTGCCTTTATTAAATTCCTATTCCTTAGAATAGGGACCTCAAATTCATGTTTCATGTACCTATTCAGAACAAATACTGTATGTATATTTTTAATATGATGGTCCTTATTGATCTTTTGTGCAAATTTGAAAGAGGCAATACTTTGCTTTTTCTTCTGGGCCATAAATTCTGTCCCAATGTAATTATTTACATAGAAAAATTCATTTTCCCGTTATCTGCTTTCTCAAACATATACAAATCTCCCCTATCCATAAGATAAATACCTTATCTTTGTGCAATACACAATCTAAACAACCCAAGGGGATGGCTTTGAATAACAAACAATCATGTGCTATGATATGTCTCATAAATGATAATTTTAAAAAGACTAAACACTTTGTACTCATGAGCTTACATTTTATGGAAATCATCGATAATTTAAAAAAGAAAGGAAAATTAAAAGAACATCTATTATATTGTGGTAAATGCTAAGGAGAAAAATTTCAACAATGTTAAATACAAAGCATCAGTTTTTGGGAATGTCTGTATATTATGTATTAATATCTGTATGTCTCAGTCAACATTCTCCAAAAAAGACTTCCCACACAACTTAAAGGAAAAAAGATTTATTTGTTCAGAATTTTAGGAGATTTAGAGGTTCAGTCCATGTCAGGTGAGTGTGTGGAGCTCAGGGAATGGTGACAGGAAGCAGAGAGGAGAACGCTGAGCTCCGTTCTGATATCAGAGAGGCTGGAAGCAGAAAAAGAGCACAGTGAGAAGGAACCATATAATCCCCAAGGCAACACCCCCAGGGACTCCTCCTTAGCAACCCAAGCCCTGCTTCCAACATTGCTACCTTGTTTCCATGAGGGCTAAGGAGAAATTCTAAATCCAAACCATTACACTCTGTCCCTGCCTCCCTAGATCTCACAGCTACCTCCCAATGCAAAATGCATTTAGTCCATCTCCAAGAGTTCCCAAAGTCTTAATAGTTTCAGCATCACTCAAAAGTCCAAAGTCCAAAGTCTCCTCTGAGACTCAAAGTAAACTCTTGGCTATAAGTCCCTGTAAAAACAAAAAGCAAGTTCCATACATCCAATGTACAATGGCATAAAGTAAACATTTGCATCCCAAAATGGAGAAACGGGGCCATAGAAAGGACTGGGACCAAAACAATATCGAAATCCAGCAGGGCAAGAATTTAATCCTGCAGCTTCATTTCTGGCATCTGGGGCACATGGTGATGAAATATGATCTCCAGAGGGCCTTGGTAGCCCCATCCCTACAGTCTGGTTGATTGCAGTGGGTAGCATACTGGCTCTTCTAGCCTGTCTCCATGGCTCACAGCTTGCAGCCTTTCCTCATAGTCATTCCACGTTTCTGGCATCTCTAAATCTCAGGGATTTTCCTTACAACCTTAGCTTCACCCTTGCAGCTTCATAAATAGCCCCATTTGGGCCTGCTTGCAGGGATTCTGACTCTGCTACACATTGCCTGGCTTCCCTGGCCTTCCTTTGAAATCTGGGGAGAGGCTCCATGACCCCTTTTTCCCAGCAACGCCAGCATTACATGCACACCAGGGTTGACCACCAGCAGAGAGTAGTCATGCCCTCTTTAATCATTGCTGTTAGGCCCTTTGAAATCACAGCCATGGGGCCCACCTCCATCATGGCCATCTACTGGCCCCACCTCCATCACAGGCACTGCTGGCCCTGCTTCCATCCTGGCCACAGCTTCCTCCTTCCTTTAACCCATATTGCTTTCTTCTATAACATCATCTCTCTGGGACTCAATTTTATACATTCCTTTCTGGCCAAACTGAAAATCTATAAAGTCTCTCTGATTTACTTTCTACTTCCTACCTTCAGTTTACAATTCACTGAATGTGGACATCAATATCCGTAATGCAGTTTGAATACCTTGATGTTTTGAAATGTCCGCCACCAGGTTAATCAATTCATCATCTTCAAATTCAGAATCATGAGAATTTTCTGGACATGGGTAAAGTGCCAAAAAGTTCTCTGCCAGAATGTAACACATATGATCTCTACTCTGCTTTCCTATGGAGTCCTCTTTGCCCTCTGAAATCTCCTGAGCACAGTCTCTATTGTCTGCCTTTCTATCAGCATTCTGGCCTTTACAACTTCCTCTCACAGACCAGTTCCAAAGACTCACAATCCATATGGTCAAACTTAGAAGTAGCAGTAACCCCATTCTCTGGTATCAATTTCTGTCTCGGTTAACATTCTCAGTGATATAATCCAAAAAAGACTGACAACACAACTTAGAGGAAGGAAATTTTATTCTCTCACAGTTTTTGGAGATTTCAAGGTTCAGTCCATGTCAAGCAAGCGTGCAGAGCTTAGGGCATTGTGGCAGGAAACAGAGAGGGAGAATGCTAAGCTCTGCACTCACATCATGGAGGCCAGAAGCAGAGAGAGAACGGGGAAGGAGGAACAATATAATTCCCAAGGTCACATCCCCAAGGACCCCTCTTTAGCAACCAAGCCCTGCTTCCCACGTTGCTACCTTATTTCCATGAGGGCTAGGGGGGCATTGTAAATCCAAACAATTACAATGCACTTATGAAATATACAAAAATATAATAAGAATACTAGATGGAATAAATATGAGTTGCAGTCCCAATATAATCCTCAGTGGATGATCTCATACCTTTTTGTAATCATGGCTGCACTGTCCAATAGAACTTTCTGTGTTGCTGGAAATCTTCACTCTGTACTGTCCACAGAATGGTAGCCACTTCTCACATGTGGCTATTGAATCTTTAAAATGTGGCTGATGAGACTGAAGAAGTAACTTTTAAATTATCTTTAACTTTAACTGATTTTAATCTAAAAAGTCATAAAGAGCCAATGACTATTGGGCAACAAATCTCTAAAGAAAGTAAAGTTCTGCTAAGGTTGCAGGGTCTGGGGTTAGGAGAACATTGCTCTTGACTTTGACCTATGGCATCCATCAGATCTGATTAATGGCATGCTTTCTCCATTCATTCAACAACAGTATTTATTCCTCCTGAATTCCAAGATGCTTCATGAACTCCACCTATCACTGTTCATTGCACTTCTGCTAGGATGTTCTTGTGCATATCTGTGTTGACCCTGGATTCACCTATGTGATCTCATATCTTCACTCTCTCTGATGTTGCCACCCTGGCTACCTCTCAACAAACTCCCTGAGGATGTTGTCAGATGCCCCTCTGTTCTGACAGCATTGTTCTCACATCATCCAAATCTTCAGAAATTTATTCTGCAACAGTTAATGTGCTACCCCTCAGATGTCGATTGTGCTGAAGCTTACTCTATGTTTGCAAACACTGTCTGGAACTTAATGTAAAAAATAGTTTTATCTTCTAGTCTCATCTTAACCTACTGTTTGAAGCCATTATGTTCTATCAAACAGCTGTGTCAAAACTCTCCTGAAACAGTGTTTCTGTGTTTAACATTGGATCAAGTAATCCTCTTGGATCTCTATTTGCATCTCTGGAGCATAGTGGTGTTCAATATACAAAGATTGTTTGGAGTGCCTTGAAGAAAAGTTGGTGTGAAAATATCAAGTTCCAGCACGATGGCTGTCTCAGGCTGGGCAAAATTCTTTTAGGCCACTGCCATTCCAAAGGAACTCATGAGGATAGCTGTCCTACAGGTCATGAGACCATCCAACCCAGATGAGTGGTAAACAACTTCAAATTAGCAGCACTGCTTTGTCACCCAAAGCTCCGTGATCACTTGAGGAAATGGAGCCATATTAGCAGGCACCTTATTCACAGTGCACGGCCACATGTACCTACAATCCCAGCAGGTCATCCAGGAACTCCAAATACAGCAAGTAAGATCAAACACCTGAATTAAGCCTAGGGCTTCCTTATCAAAAGAGCTGGTGGAGGCATCAAACCTCAAGCTCAGAAGTTATTTTTCTCAGACATTCATATAAGCCTAACAAGATTGATATAAAAAAGAGGAAGTCTAAGCAAAATATTAAAAAGAATCTTAAAGAGTTACAGAGGAGGGCCATATAAAAATATTGTGTTGGGGGGGGTAAGATAATTAAAAGTATCATGATATTATAGAGTAAAATAATACCAAGGGAATAAACAATGTGAATTATTAAACATAAGAGGAGAAATCAATTAGAAAACAATACAAATAGTGGAATTGATAAAAGAATTGATTCTCTAAATAATTCAATAAAGTAGAGAAGATTTAAATAATATGGAGAATGAGAAAGTGATTATAATTTATAAGAGGATATTATATAAAGTTCTATAATAATTATGTTTTAATATCTAGATGCATAGCACTGCAAGAACATATAAATTATTATCATTGATTAAAAAAGAGAAACGAACCCACTAGACTCCAAACTATAAAGTAAAATGAAAAGAAAGGGTCATAAATATCAATGAAAATTTGGCCCAAGGTAGTTTTAAAGAAAGTTCTTATAACCTTGGGCAATAAATCGATTCCATGGGGCTTAACAATTCTTGGATTTAAAAGTATTTTTAGACACACTCATTATATCCTCTCTGAGACTAGAAAAAGGTGAAAGGTCATGAGATACACCAGAACCTCCAGCACTGTCTGTCTCTGCTTCTAGGACCACCTTCCACCCCATCAATGCAAGGATAGAGAGAGAAGAGACTTTTAGGGCCCAGGAAGCACATATCATATTTTTAGAGCAGATGGAGAATGAAAACAATCTGGAAGCAGGATACCCAAGATTAGTATCTCTACCTGTCACTATTGATGCACAACAAACCATCCAAACTTAGTGGCATAAACAACAAATATTTTTGCAGACCCTGTGGTCAGAAAATGAAAGGGACAGCAGTACATTTGGCTTGTATTTGTTCCATGATGTTTTCCCAGTCACTGGGAGGATCTGTTTGTTAGTTTGTTGAGTCTGCTGAAACAAAATACCGTAAGCTGGGTGGTTTATCAACAAGAGCAATTTATTTCTTACTGTCCTGGAGGGTAGAAGTCTGAGATCGGGTTACCGGTACCATCTGTTCTGGTGAGGATTCACTTTCATACTGCTTTTTGTATCCTTGCATAGTAGAAAGAGAGCAGCTATCTCTCTGGCCTCTTTTTATAAGGGTACTGATTCCACTCATCAGAGCTCCATCTTACAACTTAATGACCTCCCAAAGATCCCACATCCAAATATAATCACCTTGGGAGTAGGATTTGAACATATGATGTTTGGGGAGACAAGCATTGCTCTTGGTGATCTGAATGGCTGGAAGTCATTCCTATGCTTGGGGTCAGCAACATGCAGAGCCTGAGCTGGCATGAGTAAAAGGTTGGGATTAATAGGAATTGTCCACAGGTTAACTGATATATGGCCTCTCCATATGGCCTGGGCTTCAACTGGTAGTAGGGTGGTTGGTTCAAAGAGCACACATTTGAAGAAACAAGGCAGAAGATGCATGACTTTTTATCGCTTATCTCAGAAATCACATAGTATCATTTATATCAGATTCTACCAGTTGAAGCAGCCCCAACTCTATTGATGGGAACTTTACTAAGCCTTTATAATACAATATGATGTGGAATTCAAGGCCAGAGAATTAAATATGACAAAGTTTATCAATTTATTTACTATAGAGTGTGACTGACAATGAAGTTATAATTGTTGAGGATCTTTCTTTGATAAAAAAAATGATATCTATATATAATGCAAAACATTTCCACTCTAACTTTTCAAATAAATTGTTCAGTATATAAAATATCTAATTTTTGTATTTTGTATTTTATATTTTTTATTTTATTTTATATTTTGTATTTTATTTGTATTTTGTATTTTGTATTTTATTTCTGATTAACATGTATTAATTGTACAATATTAGTGTGATATTTCAACACAATATATCATACACAGATCAAATCAGGGTAATTAGCATTTTCCTTTCCTTATTATTTCTTTTTTCTAACTTTTAGGTCTTCATAAAATATAGGATAGGTTATTTTAAACTATAATTATCCCTACATGCTGAAGAACACCAAGACTTATTTCTTCTATTTAAGTATTCTTTGGTACCTATTATCCAACCTCCTTATCCACCCTGTCGTTTCTTTACACTTCCAAACCTCTAATACTATTCTATATTCAGGTCAACATTTTTTAGCTGCCATAAGTAAGAGAACATGCAGTATTACTTTCTATTTCTTATTTTCCTTAACATAATGTCTTCCATGTTTATCCATTTCTTCTCCAAATGGAAAGATTTTATGTTTCTTTATGGTTGAGTAATATGCCATTATATTTATATATCACATATATAATGTTATGTATAGATAGATAGATATCACATTTTCTTTTTTTGCGGTACCGGGGATTGAACCCAGGGGCCTTCTACCTCCGCGCTACGTCCCCGGCCCTATTTTTTATACTTTATTTTGAGACCGGGTCTCACGAAGTTGCGGAGGGCCTCACTAAGAAGAGAGAGAGAGAGAGACAGGGAGAGAGAGAGCGAGAGAGCTGAGGCTGGCCGCGAACTCGGATCCTCCGGTCTCCACCTCCCAAAGTACTGGGATTACAAGCATGTACCACCACGCCCGGCTCAGATATCACATTTTTTATGCATTTATCCATTGATGACCACTGAGGTTGATTCTATATCTTAATTATTTTGACTAGTGCCACAATGAATATAAGCATGCAGGTATCTTTTTGGTAAGCTGAATTCAATCCCTACAGATACATATCCAGATATGAGATAGTTCGATCATATGGTATGTTTATTTGTAGTTTTTTGAGGAACTTTCATAGTGCCCTATATAATGCCTGTGCTAATTTGCATTCCCACCAATATATAAAAGTTCTTTTTTCTCCATGTTCCCACCAGCATTTATTTATCAATTTGTTTATTTATTTATTTATAACCATTATAATTAGGGTGAGATGACATTTCATTACAAATTTTATTCTCATTTCTCTGATGGCTAATGATATTGAGAATTTTTTCACCTATTTGTTGACCATTGTATTTCTTCATTTGAGAAGCATTTAAAGACCATTTGGTCATTTTAAATCGGATTATCTTCTTATTTTTATGCTTTTTAGTTCATCATATATTATGAATATTAATCCTTTGTCAGATGAATAGTTGGCAAATATTTCTTCCCATTATGTAAGTTAACTCTACTATTTTTGCATCTATGTTCATCAAGGATATTGGTCTATAGTTTTCTTATATTGTCCTCACCTGATTTAGTATCAACTAGCTTAATAGAATCAATTTAGAAATGTTGCCTCCCCCCTTCCCATTTCATGAATAATTTGAGGAGAATTGGCATTGGTTTGTCTTTAATGGTCTGGTAGAATTCAGCTGAGACCCCATCTGGTCCTGAGCTTTTCTGTGTTGGAAGACTTTTAGTACTGCTTTGATCTCATTGCTTGTTGTTATTCTGTTTAGGTGTTCTCATTTGGTTCTAAAATTTTTTAAATTTCTCCCCTGATTTCTTCCATCACCCATTCATCATTCAAAAGTGTGTGCTTATAGAATATGTAGTTTTTCTTGCTGTTGATTTCTAATTTCATTCTATTATGATCTGATAAGATGTAAGGAATTATACCGATTATATTTGTATTTCTAAGTAAGGTTTGCTCTGTGGCCTAGAATATGGTCTATTTTGGAAAGGGTTCCATGAGGAGCTGAGAAGAAAGTGAATCTGGCTGTTGTTGGATGAAACAGTCTGTAGATGTCTATTAGGTCCATTTGATTTATAATTTCTTTTACGTCTGAAGAGTCTTTACTGATTTTATGTCTGAATGACCTATTTATTGTTGAGAGAGGTGTGTGAAATCACCCAGTATTATTGTATTGGGGGTCTATATGAGTCTTTATATCAAGTAGTATTTATTTTATGTAATTAGGTGAACTGATATTTGATGCATAAACATTTACTATTGTTATTTTCTTGTTGAATTGTTCCTTTTACCAGTATGAAGTGATCTTCTTTGTATATTCTGATTAAACTTGAAGTATGCTTTGTTGAACATGAGAGCAGCACTTCTGCTTGTCTTTGAGCTCCTTTTGCAAGAAATATTATTTAAAATTCTTTGACTTTCAGCCTATGGATATCTTTGTCTATGAGTATCTTTCAAACAACATTTAGTTGGGTCTTGTTTTATAAATTCTTCTGTCATTATGTGTATTTTAATTGGAGAGATAACATTATTTACATTCAGTATTATCATTGAAAGATGTTTATTAATTCTGCCATTTTTATTTTTTTTTTTTTTTGCGGTACCGGGGATTGAACCCAGGGGCGTTCTACCTCCACGCTACACCCCCGGCCCTATTTTTTATACTTTATTTTGAAATTGGGTCTCACGAAGTTGAGGAGGGCCTCACTAAGTAGAGAGAGAGAGGGAGAGAGAGAGACAGGGAGAGAAAAAGAGAGGGAGAGCTGAGGCTGGCTGAGAACCCGGATCCTCCGGTCTCTGCCTCCCAAAGTACTGGGATTACAAGCATGCGCCACCACGCCCGGCTTGATTTATTTTTAATGTTTAATTCCATTCTATTTCTCAATTGCTTAGCTAATCTTTTGATTATATTCATCCATTTACAATATCTGGAGTTTGTTTTTCATTTCTTCTGTGGGTAGTGTTTAAGTATTTTCTGTAGAGCTGGCTCAGTGGTCATGAATTATTTTAGTTTATGCTTATCTTACAAGGTTATTATTTCTCCTTTGATTCTGAAGGATAGTTTTCCTGGGTATAGCAATCTTTGGTTGGCAGTTATATTCCCATCATTGTTACCCTTCTGGATTTTAGAATTCGTGCTGAGAAATCAGAAGTAATTCCAATTGACTTACATCTAACTGTGACTTGACATTTTTCTCTTGAGGCTTTAAAAATTTTATCCTTGTTCTATATGATAGGTGTTTTAACTGTAATGTGTAATGGAAAGGTTCTTTTTTATATATTATCTATTTGGGATGCCTCCTGTATCTGAATGCTGTCTCATTCCTGAGGTTTGGAAATTTTCTGTTATTATTTCCCTGAAAAGTTTATCCATACCTTTTGCCTATATCTCAGATTTTTTTAAATTCCAATGGTTCTGAAATGTTGTCCCAGTGTTCTTGTATATTATGATAATGGTTACTTAGTTTCTTTTCTTTAATATTGTAATATTCAAGGTTGGCCTCCTTGTCTTCTAGATCTAAGACTTTGTCTCTATTTTTTTCAGTCTACTCTATTGGAGAGAATTTCAACTGAATTTGTTATTTGATTCATTTTGCCTTTCATTTACAAGATTTATGTTTGGTTCTTTTTCACAATCTCTCTTTTTGAATTTCT